>BLSH010057141.1:576060-598234 GCA_018402905.1 Glandirana rugosa
GAGTTTGGTCTCACAAGGTATATCATCCCTCCCGGTTTCAACAAAGGGACTAGCATTGTTGTTTTGTTTTTTTTTTACATACCATCAGAACCCTCTGGTTGCCCCGTAACTTTATGATGTTGTATCATGGGTAACCATAAATAATATTATTCCACTGTATTCACACGCGTCGGATAACGTAATCCCACACGTAGGGTTTCGAGTTTGTGGCTCGTTGTCTCCGTCACAAATCCCTACGTGGTCAGTGTCTGCCCTACGATACGAAAAGTAGCATATAAAAAAATTATTTAAAACAATTAAGGACTCGTTCACGTGTGCTTTGCACTCTGTAATTTTAGCCATGGCTGCAAAGCATAGCATCCCGTCTGTGACTGGTGCATCCCTAAACACTGCCTCTGTTGCTCGGTGTTTGAGCTTTGGGATGCACACCCTAATGCAATAGGCTGCGCACACTTATGTCACCTTATTATAATAAATACCAATGGGTACTATGTTGTAGTATTTCAATGCCCCGTTGGTCTCCCAAGACTACCATACATTTTTTTTTTGTTTTGTTGTTACGATCAGGGAAACAACTTTGGCCCTCCCTACTATATGGAACACTCTGGTTTGAGGAATCGCCTTGCAAGTGGGGGCATGGACTGTTTAGCTCTTTACTATACCAGTGGGTAACGGACAATGAGATTCTGCTGACTGCTGTCTTGAGTCCTGCCATTGTACTGATTATTTATTATTACGCTACTGTATGTTCTTGTGTTTATGTGACTGTCGTTTTCTTCCTCTGTACATGTGGAAAACTCAGATTGAAATATAAGAAAAGTTCTACTCGGTTTAGGGAGAGTTTTAAATTATTGGAGCTCTTAGGTCAAAAGGGAAAATTAAGCTTTGATTTGCACAGAGACCCCAGGTCATGTACTTGGCTGCCTAGTTGCTTTAAAAAGGTTTTGCTGCTACTTATTTGGAGTTCTGGAAACACCAGTTTCTCACTTTGGAAATGTGAAGGTTTAGGCCTCATACACACGGACGTTTTTTGACGCCGGCGTTTTCTGGCGTTTTTTGCAGATCTCCATGTTAGTCAATGGCCCCATAAAAACGTTGGCGTTTTTGAGCTGTAGATGACGTCGGCGTTAGTGAGCTGAAACTAGAACCCACAGCCATCGCGTTCTGAGGCTGTAACGTTTTGGCATTTTTTTGACGCCGACGCCACAATATGCCAACAAACGCCAACAAACGCCACCTAATATTATACCGGCGTTTTCCGGCGTTTTTTGACGCTGCCGTTTTTAGGTTGAAAAATAGCAGAGGGATGATTTTTTTTAAAAAAACGCCTATTGACGCCGACGCTCACTAACGCTCAAAAACGCCGACTTTTTTTTTCCTTGACGTCGGGCCCGACGTTTTGTTTATTTTTTTAGAAACGTCCGTGTGTACGAGGCCTTAGTGTTCTCAGCTCGCCTAATGTAGGCTCTTGAGAGACTCAGAACCTAGGCCTTAGGTCATCCTTTTCTTCTGGGCACATTACCCAGCAATTTCGTTTTTTTTTTTTTTTTTTTTTTTTTTTTTTTTCTTCTGCTATTTACGTTTCAGCCTTTCAGAGCTTTTTCTCTTTCTCGGCAAGGGCTTGGATATAGCCATGGTGGAGCAGGAAATGCAGACTAAGGCATACAAAGGCCAGTTTAGTTGGATGCCAAAAAAACACCACTTTGGGAAAAAAGCCCAGCATCTAGAAGAATGTTGAGAACACAAAATATTCTGAAAACCTTGTCCTAAGTGAAAAGCTACCCCAGGAACCCAGCACTGAAAAGCGTCTGTTGTAACTACTCAAGCAAAGTGAAAAAAAATCTGCAGAATGAAAGAACTCACAAGACAGGACCACTCTGTCTCGAAAGACTTTGCCTGCTGTAAACCGAGTGTACCTGTCGGCAAAAGGTGCTAAAAAACAACCTGATCAAGCCAGCAATAGAGGCCCTTTCTAATGGATTAGCAGGGTGATGTTTACTCCATAACAACCAGATTTTCTCTGAAAAGAGGAACATTGACTCAGTTTGTGTTTGGGGACTACTGGGTAGAGGTGTTTACTGCAAAACAGTGGTCATACATTCCCCAACAGAAGTTCTTAAATGGATAACCAGCAAAGGTTGGTCTTTGGGACCCAGGTAGCTGTGGACTTCAACATTGCTTTTTGGTGGTTTATAGTCAAGTATATGCTGGCTATTTTTGGCAATAATGAGGGACAGAATGTTGAATGTTATGTTTTTTTTGCTTTCTGTGTCTCCAGTGATGAGTCACTCTTTTTACCTGTCCTGGTGACCACAGTCATTGGGGCAGAAGGTGATGGGAACTTATAAATGTTACAGTTGTCACTGGAACAGCAATAGAGGGAGATCTTCCATTAGGGACATTGGTTCTGCTGACAACTGTCTAAAGCGGGGGTCAGCAACCCCTTGATTGCGATCTACCTGACCTGAGGAACATTGCTGCTTTTGTTTGGAGATTACCGGGTAGAAGTGTTTACCGCAAAACATTGGTCATAAATTCCCCAGCAGAAGTTCTTATATGGATAACAGGTAAAGGTGTTTGTCTTTGGGTCCCAGGTAGCTGTGGACTTCGACAATGCTTTTAGGTGGTACATAAAACAGACATGAATTTGGGACTTTAAATGACACAAGCGGCGGGAATGAAATAAAAGATGGATTAATTAAAATAATTTTTATTTGAGGGATATAAGATTGTGTAAGCAAAAATACAAAAAACAGACAATAACATGCTTGAATGACATACCAGTAACATGATTATATCAAATAACATGATTGTACTTTGTAATGGTAAAACACGATTTCATAATTCTCCACCATTCCCCAATCCATCTATATTGATATATATATACACGTGATTAAATGTGCACAGTAAAGTTGTTAAAATAATAGAGATGGAAGCGCATGACCCACCGCATCATGGCTTCATTTAAAGTCCCATTCCCCCCCCCCCCCTTTTGACTTCAATGCCTTTAGGTGGTTTACATCCAGGTGTGTAAGGAGACAGGATTTTAGATGTTAGGTTTTTTTGCTTTCTGTGTCCCCAGGCACGAGTAACTCTCTTTACAAGTCCTGTAACCACTGTCATTGCGGTAGAAGGTGATGGAACTCCTACATTTTATAGTTGTCACCATGGGTGTCCACAGAACTTTTTGGGGGGGGGGGGGATAATTTTAAGGTCACCCACGCTCCACCCCCTTTTGACAATGTCATGAAGGGGAGGGGCTTAGTCATCATATAAGGGGCAGGCATGCAAAGGTTTGAGAAACCTGATGCAAAAGCTCAATAGAAGGATCTGTTTTTAACCTCTACCCTACCCTGCCCCTAAGTACGCCCTAAACACTTCCTCGTAAATGATCCCATGAAATTACACTGTTAAATGTTTTAAGCAGGATTAAGTTCCAAAAATAATTATTAAGAACAACTTTAACCACTTCCCGCCCGGCGTATAGACAAATGACGTCCGGGCGGGGGGGTTCATTATCCTGACTGGACGTCTATTGATGTCCTCAGGATAATCCGCGATCACGCGCCCCTGGGGGCGTGCATCGCGGCGATCAGTGGTGCCGTGGGTCAGGCTGACCCACCGCATTACCAACTGAGGTAAAAGGCTTTGATCCGAAGCCTTTTACCATGTGATCAGCCGTGACCAATCACGGCTGACCACAGTGTAAATAGGAAGAGCCGTTTATCGGCTTTTCCTCTGCTCAGGTCTGCAGACCTGAGCAGCGGAGAGCCGATCGGCTGCTCTCCTGACGGGGGGGGGGCTGCGCTGAACATTTATCAGCGCAGCCACCCTCAGGATCACCCCCACTGGACCACCAGGGAGCCGGATCAGGACCACCAGGGAGCCCCCCCCGGACATCACACGGAGGCCACCCAGGACCACCAGGGAAGGACCACAGAGGCCGCCCAGGACCACCAGGGAGCCCCCACTAGACCACCAGGTAAGGGCATTATTGTGCACTGTAGGGATGGCACTGTGCCCATGTATGATGCCTGCCAGTGCCATCCCTAACAGTGCTTGTTGCACCTGTGCCCACCACTGCCACCTGTAAGTGCCCACCTGTGACACCTATCAGTGCCCACCTGTGTCACCTATCAGTGCCCACCTGTGCCATCTAAAAGTGCCCACCTGTGCCACCTAAAAGTGCCCACCTGTGCCACCTAAAAGTGCCACCTATCAGTGCCTATCAGTGCCCAGTGCCACTTATCAGTGCCGCCTAGGAGTGTCCATCAGTGCCGCATATCAGTGCCACGTATCAGTGACCGTCAGTATTGCTTGTCAGTGCCGCCCATCAGTGCTGTATATGTGCCCCATCATCAGTGCAATCAGTGTAGCCTCATCAGTGCCCATCAGTGTAGCCACATCAGTGCCCGTCAGTGAAGGAGAAAATTTACTTTATACCAACTTTTGTGACAGAAACAAAGAAAAATGTTTTTTTTTTTTCAAAATTTTCGGTCTTTTTTTTTTCTATAGCGCAAATAATAAAAACCGCAGGGGTGATCAAATACCACCAAAAGAAAGCTCTATTTGTGGGAACAAAATGATAAAAACTTTGTTTGGGTACAGCGTCACACGACCGCGCAATTCTCATTCAAATCGCAACAGCACTGAAAGCTGAAAATTGGTCTGGTAGGGAAGTGTTCTAAGTGCATGGTATTGAAGTGGTTAACATTATTAACATAAAGCATATCAGTGCAGCCTATTAGTGCCCATCGGTGCAGCCTATCAGTGCAGCCGATCAGTGACCATCAGTACAGTCCTATCAGTGCAGCCTCATCAGTGCCCATCAGAGCAGCCTCATCAGCACCTATCAGTGCAGCCCTATCAGTGCAGCTTACCAGTGCAGCCTCATCAGTGGCCATCAGGGCAGCGCATTAGTGGCCATCGGTGGAGCCTATCATTGCCCATCAGTACAGCGTATCATTCAATGCAGTGAGTGATCAGTACTGATAACTCACTGTGTTCATTCATAACTGAAGGATAGTAAACTCTGTTTACTATCCTTCCATTTGTGAATGAATAGGAAGCCACTCAGCACTAAACAATTCCCACTCATTCACTGTCCAGTGCATCTGAGGCTGCGGAGAAAAGGAATGGGGAACCACTGTACTTAATCCCTTTTTTTTGTCTCAAACATGAAACGGGGAAACTAAAAATTGTAAAAAATATTTTAAAAATTGTAAAAAATAATTTAAAAATTCTAAAAATAAAAACTACTGACACCATCCTCTGCCCTTCTGACACCGCCCACTGCCCAACTGACACTCTCCACTGCTCTATTGACTGACACTGTCCACTTTTAAGGTAGGCTAAGCTTGTATTTTTACAGTGACATTTGCTATTTTACATTTTTGTACTTACCTTTTACCTTTCCTCCTTTTATTATAAGTTTTCCTTTCTATATCTAGTTAATTTCTTTAAAAAAAATAAAAAAAAAAGACGCTGAACTTTGATCTCTTAAATACTGTTCAGGTAGATCTTCACTTCTCAAAGGTTGCCTACCCCTGGTCTAAAGGGATTTCCCTTCAGTTTGAGGATATTTCCTCTGATTTCCTGTATTGTCTCTAGAACCAAAAGTGAATTCGGATCTTAGGCTGCATTCACACCTCTGCATTTTAAATTGCAGGCCAATGTTCCGCGATTCTGCCCATGATTTCAAAGCACCGAGGTGTGAATGACAAATCGCAGAATGCACATTGGAGATGCCATTCATTTCAATGGCACTTAAAATTGCGGTGCGGTTCTGCCGCTCGATAAATCGCTCTGCAATCGCAGCAACCTGCGTCACATGAAGCTTATTGCCCTAAAAAACTTCAGGAGCTACTTTTGGGTGACATGTGAGGTTTACGTGCCTTTTTGGAATCATTGATTTATTACTATTCAGACCAATGCATAATGCATCTCTATTTTGCTTTGCTTTGCATTGACGAGCTGCAAGTTATGTCCTTCTTATGTAAGCACACAGATGAGTTCTGGAAGTTCCCAATACATATATGCAGTGAGCAGACGCTGTGATGTGAACATTGAGTTTCATGTTCTGAGTACAATAACACAATCTTCTGACAGCCTTGTGAAAGCTGAACTCATTATTCTCTACATTATCCTGTTACATTTTATTGTATTTAAAAACCTATTGTAATGGTAAGTCCTGTTCACTCCTCTGAACAGGGGCTCCATTCATTGTCAGTTGTTTCAAGCTGTCCAATCACGGCAGGAGGTAGAGTACTTGTATTAGCTATCGTCGTACAACAATTATCTCTCACCTTGCATCAGCAGGCACTCTAATGTATACATCTTTATAATCAGATTTCTGAATTGTCTAGTCATGTCAATATTCTATGAATTTAACTGGTAAACTGTAATATTTTCATTAACTTCTTGGATTCCAGGCAAACCGCAAATACCTGGTTGATATATTGTTTTAACGGTCAAGGATTTATATTTGTGTTCTTCCAGTCTTGTGATCTGCCCTCTTCCACTAAGAAGCATAGCCAGGTTGGTGACTCCACTTTTCTCTACTGGAATATAGCTTGGTCACCATATTAACCACTTCCTTACTGGGCACTTAAACCCCCCTCCTGCCCAGACCAATTTTCAGGTTTCAGCGCTCTCGCAATTTGAATGACAATTGCGCGGTCGTGCGACGTTGTACCCAAATAAAATTGATGTCCTTTTTTCCCCACAAATAGAGCTTTCTTTTGGTGGTATTTGATCACCTCTGCGGTTTTTATTTTTTGCGCTATAAACAAAACCAAGAGCGACAATTTTGAAAAAAGAACAATATTTCTTACTTTTTGCTCTAATAAATATCCAAATAAAAAAAAAAAAAATTATTCATTGGGTTTGGCCGATTTATATTCTTCTACATATTTTTGGTAAAAAAAATTGCAATCTGCGTTTATTGATTGGTTTGCGCAAAAGTTATCGCGTCTACAAACTATGGGAATTGATTTATGGCGTTTTTATTATTATTATTTTTTTTACTAGTAATGGCGGCGATCTGCGATTTTTATCGGGACTACGATATTGGGGGGGACATGTCGGACATTTTTGACACATTTTTCGGACCAATGACATTTATACAGCGATCAGAAATTTAAATGTCCACTGATTACTGTATAAATGTCATTGGCAGTGAAGGGGTTAACCTGCAGGGGGCAGTGAAGGGGTTAACAATGTTCCCTGGGTGTGTTCTAACTGGGGGGGATGGGTTGGCCGGGACATAACAGATCTAACTGATCCCAGTGACAGGGATCAGTAGATCTGCTTGTCCCCCTCTCACAGAACGGGGAACCACCGTGTTTACATTGGCGGTTCCCCGTTCTACAGCTTTGTAGGCGATCGCGGGTCAGGAGCGGACATTGAGTCCGCCTGACCCGCGGGCACGCCCACGCAGCATGTGAGTGCGCGCAGGGGGCGTGTAAAGGGGCGGACGTCCATGGACGTCCACCCGGAGATTCAGATCCGCGCTGTAGACGTCTTTCGTCTATAGCGCAGATCTGTAAAGGTTAAACTGCAGCGACTTTCTTGAGCCTCATCCAAACTATTAGGAGAAAAAAATGTTTGTAGACCAGGAAATATCCAGTCTAAACAATGAAACAAATCAGACTTCATAGGCTCAGCATAGGAGACACATAAAGTTATAAAATATAATAACTTTATTAATACAAATTAAAATCATACTAAAATGCATAGAATCGCCATACAAAACATAGAAAAGTTAACATCCACTATAGTAGTTACTACTAGCTAAGACTTCGTATGGAAGTGAATTACATATCCTAATTATCATGGAACAATGACTGTAGATACACTTCCAGATGCTAAGGTTGAAGTGTTTCACCAGCTATGGCTTCTTCAGGACCCAGTATATTAATGAGGCAGCACTGTGCAACAAACAAAAATGGGTAACAAAAAATATATATATACAAATATTAACCTGTCCCGGAAAATATATGCACACATGAAACACATTGTTTATCCAAAGGAAGATGCTTACATGGTTGTGATGGATCATTAAGCAATAACACAATACTATATAATGTTCAATATCCAGATATGCCCATTATCTGCCATGTATTTACTCTGTTCTGCTCTGTTTGGGGGTTGATTTACCTGTGATGTTGCTATGCCCAACCACAAAACCTATTTTTGGGGCCTTGTGATCCACCACGACCATGTAAGCATCTTCCTTTGGATAGGCAATGTGTTTCACATGTGCATATATTTTCTGGTACATGTTAATATTTGTATATCTATTCTTGTACACTTACGACGGGCTGCTAGAGAAAGCGTTGTTACCCTTGGTAACCACTTGCTTGTACTTCACACTGCATGAACTTTTGTACCATTATCTTCATACCCTAATGCATTTAGTGACCTGAACAGAAGACTATATGTGCCGGTTACTTGCATTACAACCCTTGAGTAACTTCAGACCTAGCAAGGACAACATTTCAAATGCTTTACTTGAATAAATCAACATAACATACATAGACAACAGTCCAAAATGGAGTGAATTCAGTTCCTGAACATCCGTAATGCTTAACTCAGGCTTGTGGCTGCCCCAGCATACAGGCACAGACAAGAGTCCATTCTTGGCAAAGTCCATAGATAGTGTGTTTGAGAGGGACTACAAGTTCTAGCAATCCTCCTAGGTAGTAGTAACCCTGGCTTTGGCATATTTATAGGTATCCAGACTCCGGTAATGGCTGAAAACGGGTCTGGCCAAAACAAGCCGGCCGAAATCGAACAGTCAGAGCAGCAACAAGAAAATCCCCAGGGTCTGGACTTCCAAGTTCCACCCCTTTTTATAGCACACAGGATTTGGGGGGTCAGGCTAAGGAAAAACCTGTCAAGAAAGACCCGGAAAACACAATTAACTCCTACCTTCCCAGCTGGACAGCATTAACCACTCCCTGCCTAAAGGCCAATACATGCTAAAGCTCATCCTATGATGTGCCGAGTCATGTGTTATCTTTCTTCTGGACTGCAGGGTGCTGAAGTTAAAACTCCCCGTCGTCTGTACATGGACACGGTCCTAACAGGTTTCTGAAGACTCCAGCAGAAGCGTAAGTAGGCAGCAACAAAATCGGTAGACATGTTGGCCAGACTACAGTTGTGGATCACCAGTCTGTACCTATGGAAGGGGGTCTGTACAGGGTCATGTGATGGCAAGAATGGGGTTGGCTAGGAGGGAAAAATGGGGGGATAATATTTGCTTTAAACGTAGTAACATAGGAGGGGTAAAACATTGTTATAAAATGTAAAAACGTTGCCTTTTTCGTTAATGAAATTACAATCTGTGTTGAAAACAAATTGCCCTACTTTTCAACTCCAAAATTAAATGATCTTGTTTTGACAAATGATTTATATGGGGGGAAACCACAACTTTATAGTGATGGTGACAGTCAAATGATTTGACCATAGTAAATTTATTGTCCTAGTTTTACATAACTCTGATGAAATCCTGAACCCAAGTCTTGATGAAAGGAGTTGTGACATTAATTTGTGTCTCTGCAGCGTTGCGTTCCTTTAGAACAGTGCCCTTCTCTGGCACAGCAATCATTTTAAATCATCTGTTATTTATGTGGCTGTCTTGGGGGGGAAGAGGGTTGGGGGGGTTCAAGATGAATTGGTCATGTCGACCTTTCAATCAACCTCCCACAAATCATTTTCTTTCTAACTGAAATCCATAATTCAATATTTAACCTCCGGACTGTTTTGTTTTACATAAGAAAATCTCCATATTTTCTTGAATGCTGGTTGAAAAATGACTAGCTAGAACATGTAGGTTGTATAACATCAAAAATCCATTTTACGGTTATGTTTCAAAGTTGCTGTCTATTCTTTTATTACCTCTTTCTGGCTTCTTATGTCCAATGATCAAAACTCATTATCTCCAAGTTAATTGAAATCTATATTTGAACTGGACCTTGCACAAAAAATGCAAGGTGCCCTTTTTATTTTCACAGCCTTCTACCCATTTCAAAAATGTTAAATGCTATTGTGTTCAGTTAGTTGGAGTTTGGATTTTGGTACTCTTATTCATTGAGGAAAAGAAGAGCGTTAGTAATTACCCTGCTTACCCCAATGGGTTCATACTGTAAGCAGGGATATGTGAATAAGAGGAACAAATCTTTGGGTCGAGGCGCGTTGGGTTGTGCTGCTCTGATGTCGTTGTGCTGCATGCTGTATCTGTGAGCACTTTTTTACTACTGAAAAAAAAAAAATGTTAAATGCAAAAAATGCATATGGGGAAAAGGTAACTCTGGCTTGGGCAAGGGTGACGTCAGCATTGCTTCCAGCAAGATCCTTGGAAACCTTGAGTACTTGAAATCTTGCATGAAGATGCTACTGCACTGTGCTGCAGCTTCTTCTCAGAAGGGTGGTGGGGCAGTCGTTACATCCTCCATGTTCCCCTCCTTGGGCACCAAACAAGGGTCACACAAGAGGTGGATTATCTTCTGGCCTAGGCTAGGCACTTTGTACAAGGTCACGGACGGGCACACGAGGTACCTTTTTACTTGAGTCGCGCTCACGACCCAGTAACTGATAAACAGGAATGAACTCTAGTGAATTCTCTTTATGTCATGTATACCAACATGGTCACTTGTGCATTTAGAAGGGACATGCAGAGCCCTTGCCCTCCCCACCTGTCCATCGTATGATTGCTTTCTCCCTCCCAGTAATGGTATGGGGTCCCGCTGCGCACCTAGCGCAGACTCCATGCATGCACTAAACTTAACTCTTCCTCTTCCTTACCTGTGTACAGGATGAGAGTCCCGGCAGTGTAGATCTGCTCCTGTTGCTATGGGAGACAGATTGCGACTGAAGGAGTACCGTCAACATCTCCCTTGCTGCAACAGGCTTTCTCACCTTCCACATGTACACGCTTATGACAGGCTGCTAGAGAAACCTTTGTTATCTTTGGTAACAACTGTATCTTCACACTGTAATAACTCTTGTACTGATGTCTTCAGACCCCAATGTGTTTAATGAGCTGAGCTGTAGACTATATGAACTTCAGACCAGGAAAAGGAAAGTTTCAAAAGCTTTACTTAGAGAATAAATAACCATAATGACGACCATTGACAGTCCAAGACGAAGTGCAGACATTCCCTAACATCCCTAGTCAGTAACTACAGGCTTGTGGCTGCCCCAGCATACCTGTTCAAGCAAAGTCCAATGTTGGAATTTTAGCTCTGGCTTTGGCAAAACATGGGCCATTCAGACTCCGGTCATGGCACCAGGCAGAGCATCCCTATCCGATTGTGTGTAAGTCTCCCCCCTAGGATCTGGTCTGCCCTCCCTTTTTAGAGCACACAGGATGGGAGGTCAGACCCAAGAAAAACCTGGGAGAACAGTTAACCCCTGACTTCCCGCTGTGGCAGCATTAGATGCTACTTACCTACAAGCAATGCTTAGAATTTCACTGGAAAAAGTAGTGACCTCAGTTTTGGCATACAGAGGCCAGTGCAAGGTCTTATGATTATGTGATTGGGAAGTGTTTGGCAGAAGCAATTTGCCATTATCAAACTTAAATATATCCAGGTAAATTGGGCAAGCTTGCAGATATATTAACATGGGCAAATAAGTACACGTAGAGAGATTAGTGCTGCCTTCCCCTCGGTTTATCGTATGAAAGGGTATGTATATGAAGCTGGAATACAATTTTTTTTTTTTTTTTTTGGTTTCAAAATTTATTGGTATTTGCTATAAATATGTGCATATAAAAACAAGAGCTCTGGTTATGCGAACAAGGGACATGTACATTTGCATACAACATTGTGCTTTGGCGGAACATGGAATATCATACGATACAGCTTTGGCTGCGTCTTGTTTCGACGCGTTTCGACCCTTAAAAAAAGAGTATCTAGGTCTTCCTCAGGGGAAGGTATTCCTTTCTGAAAAAGTGACAGAGAAAATTTGATGTAGCCATGATATACAAATTATACATATAGGGGATAGAATGTGGTCCCTTGCAAGTCCTTGGCCTGAGGCGGGATGTCCGGCTGGGGGGGACAGGAACGGCCCAAGATGAGCACTGCCGTACTGTCAATTTTATTCAAACTCTGGTTAATTGGGACTGATACTTTTCAGTCAATGTTCTTTGGCAGATGTAAGTTTTGAAATGTTTATAAGTATGACTGTATAATTTGTATATCATTGCTAAATTGCATTTTCTCTGCCACTTTTGTAGAAAGGAATACTTCCCCCTAGATACTTTTTTTTTTTAAGGATCGAAACGCTTTGGTGACAAGATGCAGCCAAAGCTGTATCGTATGATATTCCATGTTCCACCAAAGCACAATGTTGAATGCAAATGTACATGTCCCTTGTTCGCATAACCAGAGCTCTTGTTTTTTTTTTTTTTTTTCTTTATCTTTCAATAGTTTTTATTAAGGCTCTTGTTTTTATATGCACATATTTATAGCAAACGCCAATAAATTTAGAATTTTGCATGTGGAGTTAAATATCAAATAAGGCATCCATGGCGTCCTTGTTGATGTGCTCTCAAAATTCATCTCCCTTTTGTTAATATTAGAAAATGCTATCCCCCACCTATCTATACGCGCACACCAATTTTACAAAGACGGTGCATTGCTAGACCGCACCGCCCTGCCCACCTCAACTGAAAAAACTATCCCGCAATGGACCTATTTACAACTCCGACACTACTTGAATAGCATTAACAAAAACCGCAGCTCTCTCACGACCTCTAACCCCATTTGAACTTCTCTGCACACAAACAGTGCGCCAGCAACACTTGATCTCGAACATCTATAATATGACCCAAGCAGACATTAAACCCAACTCAAGTTCTACATACTTAAAATGGGGGAGAGACTTGCAACAAGACCTCGCCGAGGAACATTGGGAGAGGATCAACACACTTGCGCACACAGGGTCACTAAATGTATCTGTGCAGGAAAATAATTATAAAATTCTGATGAGATGGTACCGCACCCCAGCCCTTCTCCGCTCTATCTTCCCGCAGGTCCCTGAGACGTGTTGGAGATGTGGTGAGGAGAGAGGCACTATGCTACACATCTGGTGGAGCTGCCCACTGATCCAACAATTCTGGAAGACTGTCCATGATATCTGTACAAGAGTAACCTCCTATTCCCTAGACTTCTCCGCTGCACAGCTCATACTACACCACTCACTCACACCAGCCCACATCTATCGTAAATCTTTGATACATCTTATTAATGCTGCCAAAATGTGCATCCCTGTACTATGGAATAGGCCACATGTCTCGACCATCGCAGATTGGATAACAAAGGTTAATAGGATAGCTGAGATGGAAGAACTGGTCCACATGGCTAATGACATCCCATCTAAATTTTCTCACAAATGGGCCTGCTGGATCCACTACGGACGAATACAAGAGACTAGCAACCTAGATGACCAAACACACACTTTGCTGATATGACTCGACTTTGTTAAACTTGGCATTTGGACTGAGCATGTACATCACGTACATACCTGGACCGCGCTGCCACTCCCCCCCCCGGGAGAACTGAGCGAGAGAAACCCCACTCCAGAAAGCGGGAATTTTAGGCAGATGCCACGGAAACCTCCACCATTTACCTACCGCATAGGCCAAACGTGACGGTTATATGAGGGGCTCATGACGGAGACCAAGAGGATTCCCCCTACCCCTTCTACCCCCCCTTTTATCCCTTCGCCACCCTCTCCTTTCCCCGACCCCTTTCACATTTCTAGTTTGGACATACTCCCATATGAATGTGTCCTACTCTTCGGACCACCTTTCATTGGCTTCCCCAGTAGGTCAACTAGAAACCTACCACGCTGGCAACGTCCTGCCCATTTAGCCCTCCCATGCGTCATCACAATATGTCACAAAATATCCTTGACAGCCCCCAGATCCACATTTACAAACACAATCCCAGCCCGGGAGCCCACACACAACACCCAGGGGTACCCCTCAGATCCTGCACAAGTCTCTCCAACATCACGCTGGATGTACACCATCCCTTTCAGGTACACCCTATTGAAGGCCTACTGTTACTTAGATACTTTAAGGCAGGCCTCTTAAACGTGTATAGGATAGATAAGACTTAAATGACAACACTCCGTATGCTCCCTGTAAACGCACGGTTGAGTAGAACTGGAGGAGACTGATAAAGACTAGGACCGGGGGGGTGGACGGCCACCCCTTCTCCCTACAGTTTGATCCCAGATGGGGTGCGGGGGAGGGGGCAGGCTGCATCCACTCACCCGCAGCAACTAGATGTGGCTCCTGTCCCGGGCGTGGGGGTAGGCCCTCGCTTGCTGGCACCCCGGGACGGGGGAGCAACCTAACTTCTCTCCCTATCATGCCGTACAGTGGGTTACGGAAAGATAAAAAAAGCTTAAGATATCGTAGGACAGGGATAAGCAATTAGCGGACCTCCAGCTGTTGCAAAACTACAAGTCCCATCATGCCTCTGCCTCTGGGTGCCATGCTTGTGTCTTGCTATGCCTCATGGGACTTGTAGTTCTGCAACATCTGGAGGTCCGCTAATTGTATATCCCTGTCGTAGGACATACTTGTTACTGATTGTATGGAATGTGTATGCATACCCTGTATTGTTCACATCTTCAAATCTTCAATAAAATTCTTATTGGAATAAAAAAGCAAATGCTATCCGACCAGTTACCTGCCTGAGAAACATGTAATGGAAGCTACCATTTTCCATCTTAGGCTGCATTCTATTTCTTGGGCAGTCAAGGAAAATGACAAACCTCAACATTCCAAGCACATTATTATTATTATAATACAGAATTTATATAGCACCAACAGTTTGCACAGCGCTTTACAAAATGAAGGCACACATTACAGTTACAATACAATTTGGTACAAGAGGAATCAGAGGGCCCTACTCATTAGAGCTTACAATCTAAGAGGGAGGGTCAAGTGATACAAATTGTAATAACCATGGGGGATGAGCTGATGGAGAAAGTAAAAACAAAGTGTATTAGTTAGAAGCAGGATAGGGTTCTTTAAAGAGAAGGTTTTTCAGGGATCGTTTAAAGATGGTTTGATTGGGGTAGGGAGTTCCAAGGATGGGAGAGGCTCGGTAGAAGTCCTGGAGGCAAGCATGAGAGGAGATGACAAGGGAGCTAGAGAGCAGGAGGTCTTGGGAGGAAGGAAGAGAACGATTTGGTTGATATTTTGAGACCAGGTTAATGATGTAGCTGGGGGCAGAGTGGTGGATAGATTTGTAAGTTTATTGTTAGTACTTTTAATATTTTTTGTTGGGTGAGTGGAAGCCAGTGGAGGGATTGGCAGAAAGAGGGTTGCAGACACTGAACGGTTGATAAGGTGGATGAGTCTGGCAGCAGCATTCATGATGGACTGAAGGGGGGATAGACTATGTAAAGGTAATCCAAGGAGGAGGGAGTTGCAGTAGTCAATGCGAGAGATAACCAGGGAAGGAATTAGTAGCTTTGTGGTGTCATTGGTTAAAAAATGGCGTATTCTGGAGATGTTGCTGAGGTTAAGGTGGCATGATTTGAAAAGTGATTGGATGTAGGCCTGAAAGGACAGGTGATGGAGTTATGGCTTATGCAGGGGTAACCTCTCTTGCGGCCTTGGTTTGAGAGTCCTTGGTAGTGCAGACAGGAAGCTCAGGAGCACAGGGGGGGCACGAGGGCTGGACAAGTCTCTGGTGGCTGGTAGGTGCCCACTGGAGCTTGTGCAGGCTGAAGCGTAGTAGTGCAATCTGGGTCGGCAACTGGCGGTGGGTGTAGGAGGAGGAGCTGGAACGGCCATTTTTCTGACAACAGGGTTACCCCTAGCACCCTGGCATGTGGGGACAGACTGATAGTTGTGCCCTTGAGCTTGACAGAGAAGTCAGGGGAAGGGGTGCATGGGGGAGGAAATATAAGCTTGGTTTTGGATAGATTGAGTTTTAAGGAAGTGGTGTGACATCCAGTCAGATATATCTGTTAGTAAATCAGTGATACATGAGGAAACGGATGGGGTTAGCTGAGGGGTAGAGAGATAGATTTGGGTGTCATCAGCATAGAAATGGTATTGAAAGCCATGGGAGGCTGACCCAGGGAGGAAGTGTAGATTGAGAATAGGAGAGGTCCAAGGACAGAACCTTGGGGTACCCCAACATAAGAGGAGTGGGAGAGAAGGAAAGAGTTGTAAGTGACACTGAAGGTGCGGTGAGATAGGTAAGATTCAAACTAATGGAGAGCATAGTCAGAGACCAACAAAATCGTTTTTTAAGGAGGAGGCGGTGGTCAACTGTATCAAAGGCAGCAGAAAGGTCCAAGATTCGGAGTATGGAATAGTGACCATTGGTTTTAGCTGTTAAGTCGTTTGTGAGTTTTAAGAGAGCGGTTTCTGTGGCGTGATGTGGGCAAAGTCCAGACTGAAGGGGATCAAGAAGATTGATGTTGTTGTAGACTAGTTCAAGGAGCACATAAACTAACATAAGAATCGAAAAATAGCACATTTCATTATAGACATTCTAGACTTGCTTCTGATGTGATGACAAATTCCTGTTGTTGGTCTCTGCTGGGTACTTTAGCATATGATAGGGCAAGCATTGACTAAACTGTTGGAATGTTTGAAATGCCAACAAGCTCAAAAAAACAGCTACTAAATTTGCCTTATAAGAAGTGTGGCAGTGCAATTAAGTTCATTGAGTCGGATTGGGTGGCCTCAAAGGATAACTTTTGTCTTTTGCCAAATATCCACTCAATGAAAAGCGTGGGCAAGATGTATGCCGTGTCAGGCAACATCTGATACATGTTAGTGCCATTGCACTGCACTCCTAAAATGGCTTAGGGCCATCATACTGGAGTGTTTTTTTTTTTTTCTACCACATAGTAAGCAAGGTAGTGGCTCATAGGATTGAAGGTGCAGTAATGATTAAAGTCCAACAAGTAGTTTTAGTTAGGGTGGGAAAGTATTAAAGTTATTAGGTTTTTATTTTTGTCTGTGATCTCATTTGGAAGACTCTCTCACTTTTTTTTTTAAGCCCATTTAAGATGAAAGGGGTCTTGCCGTCATTGGGGCAGGTGGACACCAAAACATTCTCGGGAAATCTAACCCATCTCCACTCCATTTAAATGTGTTTTTCTTTGTCTGTGTCCCTACTAAAGTGTTTGCCCATTGCTGTCCTAACAGTGTACTTTGCTTGCAAAACTTATTGGTCTGATTTGCTCCCTTGCTGCTGTGAGTGCGTAGGCCAAAGTCTTACCAGAGAGTAGCACAGATGGCACTAAGTGTTCGTCCATTAAATATATTAAGCTAAATTAAAATCATTATTTCCTTTCTCCCAGATGTCTATTCTGTGGAAAGTGTAGGTGAGTCTTTCTAAAGAAAAGGTGGGATGTGAGCCAAGAGGACATGAGTTGACTTCTTCTCAAGGGCCATCTTGTTGTGAGTGCCAAGGCCTGATGAATTGGCAAACTTCAGATATATAATTCACAGTAAGCCAAATGCTGGGAGGATTTGAGGTAATACGATAATCTCTATTGAGTCTATTACCAGGGAGGCAATGTCTTCTTAAAATTATGGCCCTATCTAGTCTACCTGTTATAGTTGAAGCTGTAGGTCTCTTTAAAGCCAGGTTATATTAGTTTATTCCTCCCATAAGAAATATTTCACATTATATCAGACACAAGTTCACATCTGTCTTTGCTGACCATTAGTTTCATGAAAGCAAGAAGTGAAACATATGACAATTACACTGAATGTATCTGAAAATACGCATTTTGGTCATTCCAATGGTTTTAGAAGAAAGTGGTTTGCAAAGGTGGTCATTTTATTGTCCAGTACTAGATCTATTAACCACTTCAGCCCCGGAAGGATTTCACACTTTAGGATCAGAGCACTTTTTGCGATTCGGCACTGCGTCGATTTAACTGACAATTGCGCGGTCGTGCAGCGTTGTACCAAAACAAAATTTGCGTCCCTTTTTTCCCACAAATAGAGCTTTCTTTTGGTGGTATTTGATCACCTCTGCGTCATTTCTGATCGCCGCAATAAACAAAAGAAGAGCGACAATTTTGAAAAAAAAAAACAAATTTCTTACTTTTTTCTATAATACAAATCCAAAAAAAATATAAAAAAACATTTTTTTTCATCGGTTTTGGCCAATTTATATTCTTCCTCATATTTGTGATAAAAAAAATTGCAATCAGGGTTTATTGATTGGTTTGCGCAAAAGTGGCCGCGTTTACGGACGATGAGAATTCATTTCTGGGGTTTTATTTTTTTATTTTTTACTAGTAATGGCGGCGATCTGCGATTTTTAGCAGTACTGCGATATTGCAGAGGACATGTCGGACCATTTTGACACTTTTTTGGGACCATTGGCATTTATACAGCGATCAGTGCTATAAAAATGCACTGATTACTGTGTAAATGCCATTGGCAGTGAAGGGGTTAACCTGCAGGGGGCGCTATAAGGGTTAACTGTGTTCCCTGGGCGTGTTCTAACTGTGTGTGGGCTGCCCTAGCAGGGGAAGGGGAGCGATCACAGCTTCCAAATAGAGGAAGGCTGTGATCACAGCCCTTCCCCCTCTCACAGAACGGAGATTCGTGTTTACTTACACGGACCTCCGTTCTTTCAGTGCGGGGGGGCCATCGCGGGTAGCCAGCGGAGGTCGAGTCTGCCGCACCCACTCCCTGGCCCCCCCGAACACAGCGCCTCCGGCGGCGCGCGCGCACTCACAGTGCATGATATCACAGCCGCCGTCGTATGACAGCGTTTTGCGATATCGAGCCATCTTGTCTGCCATCAACCTGCGGTTGATGGCCGGCAAGTGGTTAAAGTGGTTGTCAAGTCATGACAACCACTTTAAACTATAGGTAGGCCTACAATAAGGCTTACCTGTAGGTCCAGGAAATATCTCCTAAACCTGTACGGCTTAGGAGATATCCCCTGTATCTGCATGTGCCGACATCATCGGCATATGCGCACTGAAGAATCGGCATTCTGTATTAGTCCGTAAATGACGGCTTCCTTGCGCATGCGCGGGAGTGGCGTCAGCGCTTCTCCGCCAATCACATCGCTGGAGCCTGTGCTGTGATTGGATGGAGCTGCAAACACGGAAGACTGATGTCGCTGGTCACAGCGGTGTACCGAGACCGCTGCAACAGCTTTGTTCCGCTGCATACTAGCTCATTATGCTTTTGCTTTGCAGGTTTTTTTTTAGGGGGGCGGGGGACAGCTTTACAACCACTTTAAAGGGTTGGAATGGATGTTACCAGGCCCATCCATACCACCACCTGACTAGCAGAATCATTGATAATTTGGTACAGAAGAGTCTGCAAAACCAGTCCTACTCTAAAGGAGTGGCGGCCCGTGTCAAGAGCAAAAACAAACCACCGCTCCAGGTGCTAGTAGGGGTAGGAAGTAAACCTGGAGTGCCTGCCACGGCTCGCTCCACTATATTCAAGTATTGGAAAGAAAACGGCAGCATATCCAGGATACTTCACAATGCTTTATTGGAACACCACAGTGACACTACAGGTACCAGCTACAGGTACCAGTGGTGGCCCGTGCATTAAGGGCACACGGTTGACGCCCCCCCCCCCCCATCCCTGCTGCCGCCTTCCTATCCATGCGCCCGGCCCCTTTCAGGATGCCGAACACATGAATTCCTATGGCTGTTATGGCTCTAATAAGCTTCAAAAAAGGGAGGGCTCGGGGCGCAGAGAGTGCACCCCAATCCCACCCATTTGTGTGGCAAATTAATTTTCGCTATTTTCACACTGCAGTGCCTCCCCATCAATCAGGAGGCAGGTCGGTGAGACCTGTTACCTGATTGGCCAAAGCGCCAGGCGATTCTATTGGATTCCTAGGGGCTTTGGCAAGGAAGGGGAAACCTGAGGAGCAGACACCTCCGTCCACCCTCTTCACACACCGCTGCCACCACTGTTATGGAGGAGACAGGAGGATCCTCTCCACTCCAGACTGAGTCCACACACACAGTAAGTGCCGGGCATCTGGGACAGGGGTGCGTGCTGTCAGTGCTGCCCACGAGACCCACGGCGGGGGAGGGGCTAGTGCAGTATACTCTTATCTGATAACTGTGTACCCCTATCTGGTGGCTCTGTATACTCCTATCTGGTAGCTCTGTATACTCTATCTGGTGACTGTATACCCCTATCTGGTAGCTCTGTATACTCCTATCTGGTGGTTCTATATACTCCTATCTGGTGGTTCTGTATATTCCTATCTGGTGGCTCTGTATACTGCTATCTGGTGGCTCTGTATACCCCTATCTAGTGACTGTATACCCTATCTGGTGGCTCTGTATACTCCTATCTGGTGGCTCTGTATACCCCTATCTGGTGGCTCTGTATACCCCTATCTGGTGACTCTATATACCCCTATCTGGAATGCTGTATACCCTATCTGGTGATGCTGTATGCCCTATCTGGTGATGCTGGGCTGTATACTTCTGACACAATGGGTGGAATCCATAAGGGGTAGGGATTATGAGAAGTGGGAGGGGTCAAAAAGAAAGGGCAGGGTCTGGCACCCCCCCATCCTAAAATTTCACCAGCCTCCACTGCTCTAAAGTAATGGCCAAGGTTAGCCTTCAGGGGTGCAACAGTCATACATTTTTTTTATTTTATGCCCCTTGGCCAAGTAATGGTAAGGTGCGGACCAAAATCAGCCAGGGAGTCCTCATCTTGGTTCTTTTTTGACCCACGTTACCATTTTCTTTCTGGGTGTACCTTCCCGCTAATCTCTAAGCTTTGCTTCATAGAAGTTCTTCTGGATATAAACTTGGGCCACGGGGAATGATTTGCATGGGTGTGCCCACTATCCTAAAATAAAGTAAAACGTACTTATCTTTAGGATTTTGTGATGGAAATGAGACATACAGGTATGTTGAGGGGAGTTTGCTAAAACGGAGACAGACAGAATCTGAAGCAGCTCTGTGTAGGTGGGGTGTAACGTGGTGCAGAGGCAATAATTCACACTGACAGTCAGAGTTGATCCAGGGAATATTTGATTGCCCCTTGGGGGATCCCCTTGCTGGAGTAAATTGGATTGTGCTTTATTGGGGTTTTTTGCCTTCCCCTGGGTCAACTGTGTGTATATGGAGGTTTTCTAGGTGTGTGTGTGTGTTTCCTATATTGGTTGAACTGGATGGACTTGTGTCTTTTTTCAACCAGATTAACTATGTAAATACTGTATATACTGTGCTATACACTGGTTAATGGGGGCTTTTTTAGTTTTAGCCCACCTCACCATAACCTGTCTGGTTAGTGGTTTGTTCTTAAAGCCTCACTCCACAGAAGCTATTGCTTCCATGCACTGTACTGATGATGGCCAACCTGCCTAAAACAGCTGTATGCAGTTTGGAATAAATTGCATAATATTATTTGGATATACATATATTACAAAAAAAAGTTTTGGATGTACAGTTTGCCCAAGGGCATAAAGGAATGATTTGCATGGTTTTGCTCTTCATCAAGGAGAACAGTGAGCAGCACAGCAGAGACATCACCAAATCTCATTCCAAAGTTGTTGAAACTAGCAATCAGGCAGCAGTGCCTTTGATGATTTCACACTGCAGTAATATTACCATGGGGCCCTAGACACAGGAGTGACTTTGATGATATCACACTGCAGATACAGTGGCGGCTGGTGAATTTTTAAGATGGGGGGGGCCCTTCTTTTTGACCCCTCCCACTTCGCATAACCCCCACCCCTTATAGTTTCCACCCCTTGTGCAAGGAGTATACAGCCCAGCATCACCAGATAGGGGTATACAGAGTCACCAGATAGGGGTATACAGAGTCATCAGATAGCAGTATACACTTACAGAGCACCAGATAGCAGTATACAGTCACCATATAGCAGTATACAGAGACACCATATAGCAGTATACAGAGTCACCGGATAGCAGTATACAGAGCCACCAGATAGCAGTATACAGAGCCACCAGATAGCAGTATACAGAGCCACCAGATAGCAGTATACAGAGCCACCATATAGCAGTATACAGAGCCCCAGATAGCAGTATACATAGCACCAAATAGGGTATACAGTCACCAGATAGTGGTATACAGAGTCCCAGATAGGGGTATACAGTCACTAGATAAGGTATACAGAGTCCTGGATAGGGTATACAGATA
>BLSH010057141.1:612007-630123 GCA_018402905.1 Glandirana rugosa
AATGGGGTAGATACCGTACCCGTCACGAAGGGAGATCCAGTACCCACTGCAGAAGGGGACGAGAAACCGTAGTGCCGCCGGCACACAGAGGAGGGAGGAGGAGGATCCGGTTATCCTAGCGAAGAGGAAGGCCGGTTAGCCCTTTGCCCATAGTCCTGTCCGAAGGACTCACCGGTCTTCCTCTTTGGCACACTATTATCGCTTATAAGTAAGCGATAGCAGTGTGTTGACCCACCCGAGCCCCGCGTCCCGAGACACGGGACTCGGGTGGGAAAAAACTTCGGATAATCTCGGAAACCGAGATTAGTGCACGAAATCTGTACACGTTAAGCAAAGCAAGGTTTAATCAAAAAGTTAGTAATTTAGGATTTTAGTTTTTATTTTCGGATTTCCGAATTTCGGATTATGAATTTTCGGATTTTTGAATTTTGGAAAAATTTGTTAAACAGGTTTCCGTTAATTCAATTTTTTCAGAATGAATACATTTTTCGAATTTTGTTGAAAAACTAATTTGGAACGAAACGAATTGCACATGTCTAAAGCACGTGATTAGAGCCAAAGGCTCTAATAGGCTTCAAAAAAGGGTGGGCTCAGGGCACAGAGCCCTGCGCCCCGAGCCCACCCAGTTGTGTGACGATAGCGAATGAATATTCGCTATTATCACACGGTTTCTCCTTCTGGCCACTCAGGAAGCCTGTCCTGATACCCGTTTCCCGATTGGCCGGAAGGAGAAGCGATCCTATTGGCCTAGGAGGAGGAGGGAGGAGACACACGGCCGCCGTGATGCCAAAGAGCAGGGGAAGACGTCACCCATGACCTAGAGGGAAGCACTGCCCATGCCATAGATGGGGTAAGTGTGGGGCTGGCAATCAACCGATCCACCGGGTGACCCGACCAACCAGGGGGCGGCTATGGGTGCATTGTTTGCCCCCCCCCCAAAAAAAATAGATCACTAGCCGTCACGATCGTTCGATATAAGAAAAATTCAGAAGTGATGTAATGTAGTGTATTTGTATTGTATTTTTGGGTGAAAACTGTGCTGATTAAATGAAAATCATTCGATCTGGTATCATACGAGATACATTTTCGTGTTTGTCCCATTGAATCATTTTGCATGACCTGTCCTGATCAGCTCTCCAAAGCTGTGTACTACTAATGATCAGATTAGCGTACGATCGCTACGAAAGCGGTATTTTTTGTCCGATTTTCTGATCGTGCATACTAGGCTTTATCTTGCATTTCGCACTTTAGCTTGGTGCTGCAACACCACGTGGTTCGGTGGGGAGTGTTTCTGGAAAAGGGTCAAGGACTTCACCACCATGCTTCCCACGTGTAAGGCAGGAAACACGTGTGGTCAGTTGTGCCTGTAGGTGCAAGCTTATCCTTGTCTCCTCTGCAGATCCTGCGATCCAGCGATCTAGTGCTTATATCATTTAAGCAACTTCCAAGGACTTGCCCCCCAGGGACGCATCATTGGGCTGCCCTGGGTTCAAAGGAATATGCTGCAGGTGCCATCCTTATGTGACACAGATCTTCACTGCATTTAGGATTAGCCCACCTCAGGAGGAAGAAGAGGGTGAAGAAGACCCATGATATCACATGGCTGGACCAAACAACCGGGAATCTAGAAAAAAGGCATACAGTATATGAATATTAGGAACAAATGATCCAGCCCTCTGATGTAAAGAGGGACTTTGATGGGGACTTTAATATAATGGGGCTGTGATGGGATCCTGATATAAAGGCGCGGCTCTGATTATAAGGTCGCCTTTGATGGCGACTCTGATAAGGGGGCTCCATAGGTGTGCGCATGGGGTGTGCCGGGTGTGCTTGGGCACACCCTAATCACCTCATGTGGAGCTGATTGCCCCTGCTGTATCGGTACCAATCATTCTCTTTGTTCATTCATAACTGAAGCATAGTACACTGTGCTTACTATGCTTCAGTTTTGATAATGAATAGGAGACCGCTAAGCACAGCACACTTCCCATTAAATCACTGTCCAGTGCAGCTGAGGCTGCAGAGAAAGGGACTGGAGAATCTCTGTTTCAGTCCCTTTCTCTGGCTCAAAAGTAACACATCGGGGGTCTGTTTTAGATCCATGATATTTCCCCAAAGTCCCCCAATGTAGGGCTCCTAAAAAAAATGTAAAAAAAAAAAAATAATATTGTAAATACAAAAAAGAAATGTAAAAAATGAAGAAAAAAGTGATACCGTCCACTGCCCTACTGACGCCAATCTCTGCCCTATTGACACAGTTCACTGCTCCACTGACACCATCCTCTGCCCTTATGACAAAGTCCTCCTGACACCAACCACTGCTCTACTGACTGACACCACCCCCTGTCCTGACACCAACCACTGCTCTATGACTGACACCATCCCCTGTCCTGACACCAACCATTGCTGTACTAACTGACACCATCCCCTGTCCTGACACCGAACACTGCTCTACTAACTGACACCATCCCCTGTCCTGACACCAACCACTGCTCTACTGACTGACACCATCCACTGTCCTGACACCGAACACTGCTCTACTGACTGACACCATCTCCTGTCCTGACACCAACCACTGCTCTACTGACTGATACCATCCACTGTCCTGACACCAACCATTGCTCTACTAACTGACACCATCCCCTGTCCTGACACCAACCACTGCTCTACTAACTGACACCATCCCCTGTCCTGACACCAACCATAGCTCTACTAAATGACACCATCCCCTATCCTGACACCAACCACTGCTCTACTGACTGACACCATCCCCTGTCCTGACACCAACCACTGCTCTACTGACTGACACCATCCCCTGTCCTGACACCAACCATTGCTCTACTAACGGACACCATCCCCTGTCCTGACACCAACCATTGCTCTACTAAATGACACCATTCCCTATCCTGACACCAACCACTTCTCTACTGACTGACACCATCCCCTGTCCTGACACCAACCACTGATCTACTGACTGACACCGTCCACTGCTCTACTGACACCGTCCACTGCTCTCCACCATCCACTGCTCTACGGACACTGCCCACTGCTCTACTGACACCGCCCACTGCTCTACTGACACCACCCACTGCTCTACTGACACCGCCCACTGCTCGACTGACACCGCCCACTGCTCTATTGACACCGCCCACTGCTCTACTGACACCATCCACTGTCCTACTGACACCGTCCACTGCCCTTCTGACAACATCCACTGTCCTGACACTGAACACTGCTCTACTGACTGACACCAACCACTGCTCTACTGACTGACACCATCCACTGTCCTGACACCGACCACTGCTCTGACTGACACCATCCACCGTCCTGACACCAACCACTGCTCTACTGACTGACACAATCCCCTGTCCTGACACCAACTTCTGCTCTACTGACTGATACCATCCACTGTCCTGACACCAACCACTGCTCTACTGACTGACACCATTCACTGTCCTACTGACACCATCCACTGCTCTTCTGACTGACTCAGTCCACTGTCCTGACACCAACCACTGCTCTACTGACTGACACCATCCACTGCTCTACTGACACCGTCCACTGCTCTACTGACACCATCCACTGCTCTATTGACACCGTCCACTGTCCTACTGACACCGTCCACTGCCCTACTGACACCGTCCACTGCCCTACTGACACCGTCCACTGCCCTACTGACACTGTCCACTGCCCTACCGTCCACTGCCCTACTGACACCGTCCACTGCCCTACTGACACCGTCCACTGCCCTACTGACACCGTCCACTATACTACTGAAACCAACCGATTTTGTGTTTGAGCTCTGAGGTGCACACCCTAATGCAATAGGGTGTGCACACCTATGGGGGACTCTATGGGATCCTGATTTAAGGAGGGGGACACTGATGTAGTGGGTACTCCAATATAAGGTAGACTTTTATAGGGATTCTGATATAAAGGGGCTCTGATGGGCTCAAGTTTATTTGAAAGTTCTTTGTTTTGTTTTACTGAGTCCAATAATCTCCAAAAAATGTATTCATTTTAATTTGATTTGTTCATTTATAAAACTGTTTCATTTTTTTTCAGCCGGTTAAAATTTGTAAAATGTACAATGTGGCCCTGGTACTGAAAAATCTAGAATCTCAGTCCCCCGCAGCCAGGGGGGATTTGATTTAAATCAACTCGATTTTAAATCCTAAATTTTAAAGAGCAACGGTCATCTCTGTCCCACAGGGCCTCCTCCTCTGACCCGCTGTTGACTCACCGACAGTCCCATTCACTTTAATAGGACAGCTGGTGATGCAGCAGTGACACAACAAGGTGAGGGATGTGGCGGCAGCAGGTGAGTGGATGCCCGCAGGCGCTGCCATGATGGATCTGAAATGACAGGTGCTCTTTACATGTAAGGACTCATTCTTGCTAGTAGTTACAATCTTTAATATTTGCAAACAAACTGAAGTTTTTCTATTCAGAATAATAAGCTGTCAGGTTAGTAAAACAGCGATATCAGAACCGATTCAATCATACAGTTTGTAGTGTACATAGATCTGCAAAACAATGGGATAAAGAAATATTCCTGAACTTTGTTTTATCTCATGGTTACTGTGACATTGTGTGAATGCATCAATGCAGTGCATGTTATCTCAGCTTGCAGAGCTTGGATTCATTGAATGAGTTTACCAAAAATGTAAATATTGCAAAATATACATAACTAAGCTTCATTTCATGCTGAATAAACTAAATTATTAATTACGTATCCTAAATAGAAATCTATCTTTAGATAGATAGATATTTACTTAAACATTTTATTAAAAAAAATAGATTTAAATAAAAAAAAATCTGATTTTTTTTTTTTTTATTAAAAAAAAAAAAAAAATCATTGATTTTTTTTTATCCACCCTGCCTGCAGCCTCCTGGGTAGATTCTGATGGTGGATTTATCACATTATGATACCTCTGCCCAATTGGGTGCACAGCAGAGAGATCACGTTTGCATTTTTTTTTCCTGGTTGAGAATTTCCCAGCTATTGCATTCTATAAAAGAATAGAGACCACACCAAAGCACTAATATCTAAATTATTTTGCCGTCTTAGTTTTTTGGCAATCCTAGAATACGGTATGTGTTTATTTTACAAACCGCTACTGCTTAGCAAAGCCCTTTTTTTACATTGAGCAATACAACATGTTCTTTATCGCTGTCTGTCTCATTCTGGTGGGGAAATCCTTATTTGATTGACAGGGCCGGCGTTAATCTACAGACACGTCGCCCAGTAACGCTGTGCACTGCACGTGCTAGGGGCCCCATACGCAGGCCTCGCCCCTGACCTGTCTGTGATACGTCCTGCAATCTGTCACAGCTGGTCTTGCCTCAATGTCCCAGGGACACAAGGCGGCCTGTGATACAAGTGATGTGATATTAGTGATTGTGTAATAATCTGCAGAACACTACGAGACGTAGAGATCAGAACACTCTATTTCCAGATTCTGAATGGACACCTGATGACCGTGACATTTCCCCACCATACAGTACAAGAAGCTGCTCTACAGTCATTTTTTTTCCTGGGAACAAACCTCATGGCATATTGTCTGTTAAAGAGAACCCACCCAGGGTAAAGTGACAGGTTCTCTTAAAAGAACAACCACCCCCATCCTCCACACACCCTGATACACTATATTACCAAAAGTATTGGGGCGCCTGCCTTTACATGCACATGAACTTTAATGGCATCCCAGTCTTGGTCTGTAGGGTTCAATATTGGGTTGGCCACCCTTTGCAGCTATAACAGCTTCAACTCTTCTGGGAAGGCTGCCCACAAGGTTTAGGAGAGTCTATGGGAATGTTTGACCATTCTTCCAAAAGCACATTTGTGTGGTCAGGCACTGAAGTTGGACGAGAAGGCCTGGCTCGCAATCTGTGCTCTAATTCATCCCAATGGTACTCTATCGGGTTGAGGTCAGGACTCTGTGCAGACCAGTCAAGTTCCTCCACCCCAAACTCACTCATCCATGTCTTTATGGACTTTGCTTTGTGCACTGGTGGGCAGTCCTGCTGGAACAGGAAGGGGCCATCCCCAAACTGTTCCCACAAAGTTGGGAGCATGAAATTGTCCAAAATGTCTTGGTATGCTGATGCCTTAACCACTTTAAGACCGATTCTCTTTTTGGAGTTCGGTGTTTACAAGTTAAAACCAGGTTTTTTAGCTATAAAATTACTTAGAACCCCCAAACATTATATATATATTTTTCTAACACCCTAGAGAATAAAATGGCGGCCATTGCAAAACTTTGTCACACCGTATTTGTGCAGTGGTCTTACAAGCGCAATTTTTTTTTCAGTTTTTTTAGTTAAAAAATAAGACAACAGTAAAGTTTTCCATATTGTGAAAGATAATGTTACGCCGAGTAAAATGATACCCAACATGTCATGCATCAAAATTGCTTCCGATCGTGGAATGGCGACAAACTTTGCAACATAAAAATCTCCATTGGCGACGTTTAAAAAATTCTACAGGTTAGCAGTTTTGAATTACAGAGGAGGTCTAGGGCTAGAATTATTGCTCTCACTCTAACAGTCGTGGCGATACCTCACGTGTGGTTTGAACACCGTGTTCATATGTGGGCAGGATTTACGTATGCGTTCACTTCTGCGCGCAAGCTCGCAAGGACGGGGCGCTTTAAATTTTTTTTTTCATTATTTATTTTACTTTTTAATTTTTATTTTTACACTGTTCTTTTTTTTTTTTTTTTAAATTTGATCTCTTTTAGTCCTAATACAAGAAATGTAAACATTCCTTGTAATAGAAAAAAGCATGACAGGACCTCTTAAATGTGAAATCTGGGGTCAAAAAGACCTCACACTTCATATTTACACTAAAATGCAAAAAAAAAAAATATTTGAAAAAAAAATGACCCCTTTAACCACTTCAGCCCCGGAAGGATTTCCAGCTTTAGGACCGGAGCCCTTTTTGCGATTTGGCGCTGCGTCGTTTTAACTGACAATTGCGCAGTCGTGCGGCGTTGTACCCAAACGAAATTTGCGTCCTTTTTTTCCCACAAATAGAGCTTTCTTTTGGTGGTATTTGATCACCTCTGCGTCATTTCTGATCGCCGCTATAAACAAAACAAGAGCGACAATTTTGCAAAAAAACCCAAATTTCTTACTTTTTGCTAAAATACAAATCCAAAAAAAAAATATAAAAAAACATTTTTTTTCACCGTTTTTGGCCGATTTTATATTCTTCCTCATATTTGCGATAAAAAAAATTGCAATCGGCGTTTATTGATTGGTTTGCGCAAAAGTGGTCGCGTTTACGGATGATGAGAATTCATTTTTGGGGTTTTTATTTTTTTTTTTTTTTTTTTACTAGTAATGGCGGCGATCTGCGATTTTTAGCGGTACTGCGATATTGGGGCGGACATGTCGGAGCGTTTTGACACTTTTTTGGGACCATTGGCATTTATACAGCGATCAGTGCTATAAAAATGCACTGATTACTGTGTAAATGCCATTGGCAGTGAAGGGGTTAACCTGCAGGGGGCGCGCTAAGGGTTAAGTATGTTCCCTGGGCGTGTTCTAACTGTAGGGGGGCTTGCCTATCTGGGGAAGGGAAGTGGTCACAGCCTTCATGTACAGGAAGGCTGTGATCACAGCCCTTCCCCCTCACACAGAGCGGAGGTCCGTGTTTACTTACACGGACCTCCGTTCTTTCACTCCGGGGGGGGCATCGCGGGTGGCCGGCGGCAATCGAAGCCGCCGCACCCGCTCCCTGGCCCCCCCGAACACAGTGAGCGCGCGCACGCGCCTCCGGCGGCGCGCGCGCACGCTCACAGTGGCTCTGTATCGCGCCCGCCGTCGTATGACGGCGATTTGCGTTACAGAGCCACTTTGTCGCCGTCAATTGCCGACCAGCGGTCGGCAAGCGGTTAAGAGCATTGGGTGGAGGTGACTTGTGACGTTGCTTCTGCCCTGCCATGTTATGGAGCTGCGTGAATGGCTTTTTCCACTCACTCGGCTCACGGACACTGGGGGGGGAGACCTGATCATCTCCGCCGCTGCCGCCGGGTCTGGGTCTTGAAGTGGTTAAAGAGGAAGTAAATCCAGATTGGGTTTACTTCCTCTACATTCCCCTGCAAAGTAGATGCATTATGGGCTACTATGCATTATGTGCCACTTACCTGCAAACGAAGCCTGCGAAGTCCCCGCTCCAGGCCCCATCCATCTTCAACCCCTCTTCCTTCCGGGGCCACGATCTCTGGCTCTGTGACTGGCCAGAGTCGCGTGACTTCACTCCCGCGCATGCTCCGCTGAGCCGTCAGTCACGGCACAATCACAGTGAAGAAACGGCACGGAGGCCGTTTCTTCACTGCGCATGTGCCGAAATGACATTGGCACATCTCTTACACTGCATATCTGCTGAACCGTGCAGGTTTGGGAGATATGCAGGGAACCTACAGGTAAGCCTTATTATAGGCTTACCTGTAGGTTAAAGTGGTTGTCACGAGTTGACAACTTCTTTAAGCGCTCTCTTCACTGGAACTAAGGGGCCAAGCCCAACCCTAATCCCCCTCCACCAAATGATTTGGACCAGTGCACAAAGCAAGGTCCATAAAGACCTGGATGAGTGTTTTTGTTGTGGAGGAACTTGACTGGCCTGCACAGAGTCCTGACCTCAACCCGATAGAACACCTTTGGGATAAATTAGAGTGGAGACTGTGAGCCAGGCCTTCTTGTCCACATCAGTGCCTGACCTCACAAATGCACTTCTGGAAGAATGGTCAAACATTCCCATAGACACCCCCCTAAACCTTGTGGACAGCCTTCCCAGAAGAGATGAAGCTGTTATAGCTGCAAAGGGTGGGCCAACTCAATATTGAACCCTACGGACGAAGACTGGGATGCCATTAAAGTTCATGTGCGTGTAAAGGCAGGTGTCCCAATACTTTTGGTAATATTGTATTTATTCTTCCCTGTGCCTTGTTCCTCTATTGAAGCTAGGAATCCAAAACTTGTAAAAGCTCAGTGTGTCATCATAGGGGCAGGGTGTACTCGCGTTAGGCACGGTTGCCTTGTACCATGCCTGATCAGGACTGTCCCCCCTCCTCTCTCCTTCACTGGTTGGCACTCACATCATACCAGGCCCAATCATGCTTACATCTGCCAGCAGCATTACTGGCTTCATGAGTGGCCAGTGATCTATGAAAGTTCACAACTCGGTCATGGTTAGTGATCACACTGGTGTGTCCTGTGCCCAAGTGCAACAGAACTTTGCCCAAGACCACCTCTTTCAAGCTGGCATAGGCATGCTACATGGAACTAGACATGTGCGATTTTATTTGTTAAGATTCGAAAATCCAATGACATTTTCGTTACCCGGAGATTCGGATGTGTCCAAATGTCCAAATCACAATAGTAACGACGAGTAATTTCAACTAATCTGATATAAATTATAACAAAACAAATTATTTGAATTTGAAAATGAATTTTAATATGAATATGAAAAGGATACATATTGCAATGAATACATTAAGGTATAAAAGTGAAATGAAATGATTCCTACTTAGGCTGCTTCTATAGAATAGAATAAAACAGAATAGAAAATAAAATAGAGTTGAATTGAATAGAATAGAAAATAAAGGAATAAAATAGAAAAGAATAGACTAGAATAAAATAGAATATAATATTTTTCTATTCTTTTCTATTCTGTTCTGTTTTTTTCTGTTCTATTTTTTTCTATTCTATTTGGTTTTATTCTATTTTATTTTATTCTATAACTCAGCCTAAATAGGAATCTTCATCTTATTTCACTTTTATACCTTACTGTATTTATTGCAATATGTTTTCATTTGGAATATACGAAACAAATACAAAAATACAAAACTAATTCCAAAATGAATCATTCTAACATAACGAATATGACGAAACAAAATTAGAAAACAAATCTGAAACGTAACAAATTTTTCCGTTGTGCACATCTCTGCATGGAGCCGGGCCAGAGCAGGGTAAATAGCGTTCTCCAGGCCTCATCAGTTCAGCAGCAGGGGCCGGGGAAAGCGAGGATTCATTTTTGGAATCAGGCAGAGTGCTCCCAACAATTAAAGTGGTTGTAAAGGCACAAAGTTTTTTATTTTATGCATGAAGGTAAAACAACCTGTGTGCTGCTCCCCCCACAGCCCTCCTAATACTTATCTGAGCCCCATCTCGATCCAGTGATGTCCATGAGAGCCTTGCCTCTCTGAGGACTCTCACTCCTAACTGGCTTTTGGCAGCAGCATGAGCCAATCGGGAGATGGAGGGGGCAGGGCCGAGCCATGGCTCAGTGTGTGAATGGACACACACAGCTGTGAGTCAGGAGTGCCCCCAGTGCAAACTGCTTGCTGTGGGGTATCTGGCAGGTGGGAGGAGCCAGGAGTGCTGGCATGGGACTCGAGAAGAGGAGGATCCGGGCTGCTCTGTGCAAAACCATTACACAGAGCAGGTAAGTATAACATGCTTAGTATTGTTGCTATGAATACTGTTGCTATGGTAGCAGATGGCTACCATAACCTCGATTATTTTTTGAGCAGTGGGCGACCCACTTTCAGGTAAAAGTGGTCTCTGCGGCGGATTCTCCGCAAGATCACCTTTATCGGTGGCAGGAGAGGTGCCCGCCTGCCACTTTTCCATCATCTCCGCCGCTCACCGGACTTGCTGATAGCAGCAGAGACGATTGCGTCCTGTTCCGTCAATGCCTGGCTCCATAGCATTGCAGGGCGGAAGCGACGTCAGAGGTCACTTTCGACCATCGCTCTTAAAGGAGAAATTATTTTATTATTTTTTTCAAATGACATTTAATTTTTTTTTTTTTATTGCATTTTACTGTAAATGTGAGGTCTTTTTGACCCCAGATCTCATATTTAAGAGGTCCTGTCATGCTTTTTTTTCTATTACAAGGAATATGTACATTCCTTGTAATAGGAATAAAAGTGAACCAATTTTTTTTTTTAAAGGACAGTGTAAAAATAAAAAATAAAAAGTAAAATAATAATAAAAAAAAATTAAAGCACCCTGTCCCGCCGAGGTCGTGCGCAGAAGGCATACGTAAGTCCCGCTTGTATATGAAAACGATGTTCAAACCACACATGTGAGGTATCGCCGCGATTGTTAGAGAAAGAGCAATAATTCTAGCACTAGACCTTGTCTTTAACTCAAAACCGGTAACCTGTAGAAATTTTTAAACGTCACCAATGGAGAATTTTAAGTGCCAAAGTTTGTTGCCATTCCGTGAGCTGGCGCAATTTTGAAGCATGACATGCTGGGTATCAATTTAGTCGGCGTAACATTATCTTTTACAATATAGAAAAAAATTGTGCTAACTTTACCTTTGTCTTATTTTTTTTAATTAAAAAAGGGATTTTTTTTTTTTTAATTGCGCTTGCAAGACCGCTGCACAAATACGGTGTGAAATAAAGTATTGCAACGACCGCCATTTTATTTTCTAGGGTGTTAGAAAAAAATATATATTGTTTGGGGGTTCGAAGTAATTTTATAGAAAAAAAACTTCATTTTAACTCGTAAACAGCGAATCTTGAAAAGAGGCTTGGTCCTTAAGTGTTTAATGAGTCCCCTCTCTGCCTCCAGGCCCCCTGCTAAACTGAAGGGGCCCAGCCTGATACAAAAGGATTGGCTGTAGCCCCCATCAGCAGCCCCAACCATGCCAGTTTTTGCAAGCACAAATTTGGGGCTGATCAGAGGATGAGGATGCTGACAACTGCAAGGGATTTCACTATCAGGCAGCCAGGTGCTGCAGATGGATGTCAGGATGCAAATTCGACCCATGCAGCAGCCAGCTTTTTGTCCACTAAGATTAATTGCGAAATGTTTGTGACTGGCTGGAGTTTAACAGAAACAGAAGATTTATGTTGTAAGATTGTTTTACAAGATGGATATTTCACCTTGTCTATGATGATTTATTTCTGCTCTATTTCATCTCTTTCTTCATATAACACAGAGACTAGAATTCCTGGAAACGCTAAACTCTCAGCAGTCTGAGAAAAAGGAGCCCAGCTTGGCCTTACTTGGTTGCTCTTCATTTCAGGTTCGCCATGTAAGGGTAATTCTCCGCTCCAGCAAGAAAGACACGCCTGAGTCTTTACTGGGTATTTACATGGGAAACAAGGATTTCCTCTTTTATGTTGCAGTTTTCTTCTTAAAATGTATTTGTCGGCAAAATTCACAATCAGATGAGCCAAATTGCATTATTGGCCCTCGTTCACATTGGAGCGATTTGTCATGCGATTTGACAGGTCAAATCGCATGACAAGTCGCAGCCTTTTGCTGGCAAGGGCACCGCTCCAATCGGTGCGATGCTGACTTTGCAGCGCCGCACCGATTTGCAAAAGTAGTTCCTACGCTACTTTTGCTGATTTCGCCTAGGTTCGCACTGACCGCGGGTGTGAGTTCAGCTGAACGCGCACAATTTCAGTCCCGCATGTCAGTCCGGACTTTGGGGGAGATTTCAGAGACATCTGTGTGGGTTTCTGCACAGATGTCTATTGAAATCGCACCCCGAAGTCGCCAAAACTATTTTTGGGAATCGGTTCGGTGCCGCAAATGCAGCGTCGCACCGATTCAGACGGTGCAATAGCCGCCGATTTTGCATGCAATTTGACATGTCAAGCCGCATGCCAAATCGCTGCAATGTGAACCAGGGCTGAAGGTTCGACTTCAATAGATCTCAAAGCTGCATAGATGTCTTTCAAGTAGCACCTGAAATCGCGCTGACCTTCTGCTTTGAAATCGTGCCACTTCAAGTGAAATAGCACGATTTCAAAGCGGCATCAATGTGAACCAAGGCTTAGGAGTATAAAAATTGAATTGTTTAAAGAAAAGAAAAAATAATAAAAGTAAAAATAAGAAAAAAGTAATTAAAGTAAAAAATAAAAGTACATGTAATAAGTAAAAGTAAAAAATTAAAAAAGAAATAAAGGTAAAAAAAATCAAATAAATAAAAGTAAATAATAAATGTAAAAATAATTTAAAAAGTAATAAAAGTTAAACACAAAAGTAATAAATAAAAATTCACGTTGTTTTTTATTTTATCCACTCACTCATTTCTTCTTTATAATATACACATTTGCCATAATTCTTCCCATTCTCTGGAGACCTTTCCCGGCATAGTTGGCAGGCGTCCTTAGTTTTGTAGGATATATGAATAAAATGCAGGAAATGCATATTTTTGGGTTGGTTACTTTTTTCTAGGAGGTTGTTAGCATTTACATTGCATAGTGCATAGTATTGCTTCTTATATTATATTTACTTGATATAGTTACAAAGTAGGTAAAGTTAAATAAAGACAATAGTCCATCCAGTTCACCCTGTGTAGGTGTACGTGCGTCAGTGTCTATAATTATTTCCCATATTCCTGTACGTTCTGTTCTTTAAAGAGGAACTGCAGTCTGCTCACATAATTTGTAATAAAAACAACTTTGCCATTCTGAAGCTTTCCTCCTCCAACCACTTTGCATATTATTTTATTTAAACTGTGATTCTGTATTTGCCAAATATGCTGCAGAATAATTTTAACTGTGGGCATCTGAAGCTACTGCCTGTTCACTTCCTGGATTTACACAGACACAGAGGCACACCTCCAGCTCTGCAGCTCTCATTGGCCCTCTTATGACTCCTCACCCCTCCCTTCCTGGCAAACTCTCAAGAGAGTGAGATAGAGAGCTGTGCATGATGTCAAATGCTGAGGCTGAGGCTAATGACCAGCCAAGAAACAGGAAGTGGGCTGTATAAGATATTTACTGGCAGAAAAAAAAAAGTTTTACTATCCAAAGTTAAAACAACAAGGGCAGAGATGGTAAGATGAAAAAAATACTGAAGCTCCACCTTAAGATGCACATCCAAGAGTCTTTTAAAAATATCCATACTCCCTGCTGCCACAGCCAATTATGGAAGAGAACTCCAAATCCTTATTGCCCCGACAGTGAAAACCCCCCTGTGCAGTTTCAGGTTAAACCGCTTCTCTTCCAATCTCATAGTGAGTCCCCTTGTCCTCTTACACTCCCTGAGACTGAATAGTTTTTTCCTATGCTACCATTACCATTGAGGTATTTGTAAATCGCTATCCTGTCCCCTCTCAAGCGTCGCTTCTCCAGCGAGAATAAATTTAGTGCACATAGTCGTTCCTCGTAATTTAGGTCCTCCAGTCCCCTTATTCATTTTGTTGCCCTTCTTTGGACTCTCTCCAGTTCCAGCACATCCCTTCTAGGGACTGGTGACCAGAACTGGAAGCTCTCCCTCTTTGTAAATGGAATCTAGTACCCCATCACTACTTTCATACACTGTAATTCTTAGTATCCCTTTTATTCTGTATGTATGGATGCTAATCAGTACCACGTCTCTTGTCCTGTATCCCGGGTGTAATTCTCATTACCTGTTCTTATTCTGTACATATGGACTTTGCACAGTACCACTTCTCTTGTTCTGTATGCTGGGTCTAATGCTCAGTACTTGTTCCTATGCTCTACATATGGACTTTGCACAGTACCACTTCTCCTCTTCTGTATGCTGAGTCTAATGCTCAGTATCTATTCCTATGCTCTACATATGGACTTTACACAGTACCACTTCTCTTGTTCCGTACGCTGAGTATAATTCTCAGTATCTGTTTTTATTCAGTATGTATGAACACTGAACAGTAGCACTTCTTTAGATTAATTCAGTCTGTTGAGTGTAATTCTCATTTATTCCTATTCAGTATGTAGGAATGCTACACAGTATTACTTAGCTTGTTTTGTATGCTGTTTGTAATCCTAACAATATCTTATGTTTTTGGTGAACCACATACTGACCAAATCTTTGTCCCTGTCCCAAGGACACTGTCACCCCTGCCCATGGTCATATCTACCACGTGGAAACCAGGCGTATGCCTTGGGTGGCATTTTTTTCAGGGGGATGGTGCCCAGTGGCGGCTGGTGGTGTTGTTGTTTTTTTTTGTTTGTTGGGGGGGCGGCAAACAACCCGTCCCCAGGCAGAAGGGCAGAGCAACTCTTTAACCACTTCCCACCCTTTCGGTGGTTGTACCGGGATGATGCCTGCAGCAGGCCTCACCCCAGCATTGTTGTGTAGAACCGGCGGACGGCTCTCTTGTAATACCAATCGGAGCGGCCTACCGGTTGCTCAATTGCTATTAAAAGCAGGGGGAGTGGATGCCCCCTCTCCCGCCGCCTTCCGCGGCTCTCTCTGGCGCTTCTGTCCAACAGGGAGACCCAAGTAACCAGCTGGCACGTTTTCTGATGCCTGCAGCGGGCCTCACCCCAGCATTGTTGTGTAGAACCGGCGGACGGCTCTCTTGTAATACCAATCAGAGCGGCCTACCAGTTGCTTGATTGCTATTACAAGCAGGGGGAGTGGATGCCCCCTCTCCCGCCGCCTTCCTTGGCTCTCTCTGGCGCTTCTGTCCCACAGGGAGACCCAAGTGACCAGCTGGCGCATTTTCTGATCGGCTGTTCGTAACCGTAAACTAGAAGCGATGACATGACATCACTTTGTGTTTACGGGAACCATCGGCGCCAGATTTTAAAAAACGAAAGCGTTCAAAAACAATGATCTTGGTGTTTTGAATGCTTTTAAGTGCAGAGGAGGGATTTGGGGTCTGATAGACTTCAGATCTCTCCATAAAGAGTACCTGTCCCATGCCTAATGCTGTCACAAGGATGTTTTCATTCCTTGTTACAGCAATAAAAGTAATAAAAAATTAAAGCAAAATTAAATCAACAGTGTAAAAATTTAAAAAAAATTGTTATAGCTAAAAAAAAAATTGAAGTGCCCCCATCCTCCTGTGCATGCAAAGGCGAACGCACATGTCGATCCCGCACACACACAAACGGTGATCGTCCCACACATGAGGTAACATCATGGGCAGTAATTCTATAATTGGCACTTGGACGAAACATGTCTCAAGGTCTGATAAGGAAGCCGCAGCTGTTAACTGTGAATGGCTGCAGCTTCCACGTCAGACCATGAGACCAGAACGGTATTCCATGAGCCAAATTTTGATGCGGGGGGTGGGGGGGGGAGAGAATTTGCCTGATTATAGTTTTGCCTAGGGCAGCACAAAACCAAAACACACCACTGCCCCTGCCCCAAGCCTGCACATGATATGCTCACCTTCTGGGTGCTCCTGCCCAGATCCTTTCTAAGTGGCCCTGCCCATAATTATGTGGGAACTGCCCACTCACAGCTATGATCCCCTCAACTAATACCATTTTTTTTATTTACTGCAGTAACCGAAGTAATGCTCAGTAACTCAAGTAAGGATGATGCTCAGGACACAACCTGGGACACAGCATCATTGGGACAGAGGACAATGATGGGGGACTGTCCCTGCAAACCCGGGACAGTTGGCATCTATGGAGCCATATTGCTTATAAAACACTTCAAAAACAAACAGCACCTTCAGTACAAGCTCACACTGGAAAAAAGTACAGTCCATTTACTATGGGCACTGGATGTCATCTTTTGATAACTGAAACCATGTGTTCTGCAGCACAGAGATCAAGATATTCCGGAATCTTGTGTTCCCGAACAATTGAATTATGTCCCAAGTATACATTTCTTCCTCTTATCCTCCAACGCAAAACTTCATGTCATTGTCCTTGATAGAGACACATAAACAACAGCATATCTTCCTTGGCCTATTTTTGCAAGATACCATTCAACACCTTGTCCCAAATCTGAGCTCACTCATGCAAATACCTCATTAGAGCCGTGATAAATTGTATTTATAGGTCTCCCCTGGCCTTATTATGGGTCATCACTCTTTTGCTTCAGTATAAAGTGTTCTCTGTCGTATGAGATTAGCGGCCAAATCATGACGACTGATAAGTTTGGGAGGCCAGGCTTCACGTCACAGCACGCTCGGCCCGATGCCCAGAGCAGTCCGTGGTAACTTGTTTGCTTGCTTGTGACCATACAATGAGCCTGCATTGTTCTGTTATGGTAATCGAGAGATTAGCTGCCTTGCGTTCTTTTGTGCAGGACAGTGCAGCGGAACTTCGGGTGGCAGAGATGGCTATTGGCCTCCTGAATGGATGGTGTGGCATCTGCTTGGAAACCCTTCTGTTAGAGTAATAAACAGTAGTTGTTGGCAACAAGACGCAAATGATACTGAAAAGGAAACTGAACTCCAGGAGCTGTGCCCAATAAGAAAAGCTGAGAGCGAAGGATTAGTCACTAGGATTGCCTGTGGTTTCCCAGCAGGTGATCTTTTCCCCTTACCATGCTTTGTTCTAGACCAAGGGTGTCAAACTCAATTCCATTGCGGGTGGCATCACCATTATGGTTGCCCTCAAAGGGCCAGTTCTATTTGTAAGACTATATAAATTTATTGATTCTTTATCATATTTAATGATGGCCTCTGCATTTCAATGTTACTGGCTTTAGTAAAACATAAGGCTTTAGCTGTGATTGGCGGGTGCAGACCGGCACAGAGCCCATGCACACTCCTGTAGCAGATGGCGCAAGTCTAAAAAGGAGGGTCTCACACCGCTGGTATAGTCCAGAAGAAACTTTATTGTAGATTGCCCAGACAAAACATGGTTCTGTCATGGTGTTCTGCCTGAGCAGTCTCCAGTTCATTTTTTTGTGGATGATACTAGCGGTATGTTACCCCCCCCCCCCCACAATCAGAAGTCAAGAGTCCCCCACCCTCCCTTACATCACAGTGCACTCCTCTTACTTTGTGCTGGTGCCAGGAAGAAGCTGTGGGCAGAGCTGCGAAGCAGAAAGTGCAGGGTCTGGAGGAGGACTAGAGGAGGGCTGGAGTCAGCTGCGGGAGTCTGCTGAATGCTGAGACCAGGGGAGGCATGGACGAGGGGTGCTTCAGCTGCACAAAGAGGCGCAAGATACATAGGAGGTGTTTCATCCTCCTCTCTGCTGACGACTGCTGAGACGGGGGGCAGATAGAGATGACTCTCTCCACAGCTGCACGGAGAAGGGCAGGATCTGGTGGAGGAGTTTTGTCTTCCTTTCTGTTGCCGAGTGCCGAGATGGGGGCAGAAACGTGGTGGGTGCCACAGCTGCAGGAGAGGTGTAAGTGTAGCAATGGTCCCCCTTAGGGGTGGCTGGTAGTTATGGTCCACCTGCCCGCTGCC
>BLSH010057141.1:645016-659129 GCA_018402905.1 Glandirana rugosa
CACCATTCCGATTTCCGTATTTGTAACGTAGTTAAGGTCAATCTGTTAGAGACGTGAAGGGTGACGAGGTCCTGGAGGTATAAGAGGAACTATGGCATCATGTCATCCAACGGTTTCGGGTCCTCGGGTGAGATCGGGGTGTGATGGGAGTTCAAGTTTCCTTTCCCCGACGTACGACCACTGTAGAACTCATAGGTTTACTACAGTTCGAGTGTTTTGTCATATGTCGTGTGTGACGTCTGGAGGATGGACTCTGATACTCGAAGTGGGTAATCTCACGGCTAGCTATACTCTGGTAGAATTTTGTTTAAATGTTCATACTGAAATTCTAATAATTTATCAGCACATGCAATAGTACTATCAGAGGCTAGAGACTATGGTCTCCATGATTAAGCACTCTAATGGGTGAAGCTCATAGTCTCAGGTAGGAGGTCTGCAGTGTGTGCTGTATACTGTTTTGTGAGCTTGACATCATTTGGATACTCAAGATGTCACCAGCATGCAGCCCCTTTCCTTTGAACTTGAGGGTAGTGTGGGGCTAGAGTGGGCTCCTGGGCTTTGGCAACCTACTGTACTACGGTATCAAGGAGAATATGGAGGTCCTGGAGCAGTGGGAAGTGCAGAGATTGTCTAACTGGAATTGATGCAATGTTTATGCCTTTAGCCTTACCACATACCATACAGTCAGGTCCATAAATAATGGTACATCGACACAATTCTAATCTTTTTGGCTCTATACACCACCGCAATGGATTTGAAATGAAACAAACAAAATGTGCTTTAACTGCAGACTTTCAGCTTTAATTTGAGGGTATTTACATCCAAATCAGGTGAACGGTGTAGGAATTACAACAGTTTGTATATATGCTTCCTACTTTTTAAGGGACCAAAAGTAATGTGACAATTGGCTGCTTAGCTGTTCCATGGCCAGGAATGTATTATTCCCTCATTATTGCATTTACAAGGAGCAGATGAAAGGTCCAGAGTTAATTTCAAGTGTGCTATTTGTATTTGGAATGTGTTGCTGTCAACTCTCAATATGAGATCCAAAGAGCTGTCACTATAAGTGAAGCAAGCCATCATTAGGCTGAAAAAACAAAACAAACCCATCAGAGAGATAGCGAAAACATTAGGTGTGGCCAAATCCACTGTGTGGAACATCCTTAAAAAGAAAGAAAGCACCGATGAGCTCAGCAACACCAAAAGACCCGGAAGACCCTGGAAAACAACTGTGGTGGATGACCGAAGAATTCTTTCCCTGGTGAAGAAAACACCCTTCACAGCAGTTGGCCAGATCAAGAACACTCTCCAGGAGGTAGGTGTATGTGTGTCAAAGTCAACAATCAAGAGAAGACTTCACCAGAGTGAATACAGAGGGTTCACCACAAGATTTAAACCATTGGTGAGCCTCAAAAACAGGAAGGCCGGATTAGAGTTTGCCAAACAACATCTAAAAAAGCCTTCACAGTTCTGGAACAACATCCTATGGACAGATGAGACCAAGATCAACTTGTACCAGAGAGATGGGAAGAGAAGAGTATGGAGGAGGAAAGCAACTGCTCATGATCCAAAGCATACCACCTCATTAGTGAAGCATGATGGTGGTAGTGTCATGGCGTGGGCATGTATTCCTGCCAATGGAACTGGTTCTCTTGTATTTATTGATGATATGACTGCTGACAAAAGCAGCAGCATGAATTCTGAAGTGTTTCAGGCAATATTATCTGCTCATATTCAGCCAAGTGCTTCAGAACTCATTGGACGGCGCTTCACATTGCAGATGGACAATGACCCGAAGCATACTGTGAAAGCAAGCAAAGAGTTTTTTAAGGGAAAGAAGTGGAATTTTATGCAATGGCCAAGTCAATCACCTGACCTGAATCCGATTGAGCGTGCATTTCACTTTCTGAAGACAAAACTGAAGGGAAAATGCCCCAAGAACAAGCAGGAACTGAAGACAATTGCAGTAGAGGCCTGGCAGAGCATCACTAGGGATGAAACCCAGCGTCTGGTGATGTCCATGCGTTCCAGACTTCAGGCTGTAATTGACTGCAAAGGACTTGCAACCAAGTATTAAAAAGTGAAAGTTTGATTTATGATTGTTAATCTGTCCCATTACTTTTGGTCCCTTAACCTCCCTGGCGGTATTCCCGATTGTGGCTCAGGGTGGAATTTCAGTACCTTTAGCGGTAACCACGAGCCACACTCGGGATTGCATCGCTGGATCCAGGCAAATGTTACTCACCTTGTCCCCTGGATCCAGCGATGTCCCCCGCGGTGTCAGCGTGTCTGTACTCTGCCTGATGCCTCTGTGTGCCGGGCTCCGTTCCCTGCGAGCGTTGCGTCGCACGGGGGTGGAGCCCGGCAGCAAATTCAAAAAGTGAAACACACAGCATACATACAGTACACTGTAATCTGTAAGATTACATTGCTGTATGAAATCATTTCACATCCCCTTTGTCCCTAGTGGTTTGCCCAGTGCCCTGCATGCACATTTATATTATATTTTTCATTCTTTCTGCCTGGAAACTTGAGAACGTCCATAGCAACCAAAACATGTCCCTTTACGTCAAAAGTGTTTCTTGATCAGCTAGAAAACACCGATAGTAAATAAGAATCATTTGCAGAATTGAGTGATACTGATTTTTGGGGAAATTTATCATCAGACACTGAAAGTGACGACAGCGACAATTCTGCAAATGTGCAAATTTCAGTGTTTTTGATTTGATTACATTATTGAATACATTTTATTACTATTATGTTATTATTTTTGATAATTATTTAGTTATTTATTATATTATAATTTATGATTTCATGTTTCAAACGTTATCCTACCCAGGATGTCTACTAGACTCTTGTTTGGACAGATTTAAGTGAGTTATTCCTAAGAATTACAGGCCTACAATATAAAATGCCAAATTTCCATGCAAAATAATGGTACCGCTTTCAGCACCAAAAATCTGACATAATCATACCACCAGAGAGGTTAAAAAGTGGGAGGCACATATACAAACTGTTGTAATTCCCACACCGTTCACCTGATTTGGATGTAAATACCCTCAAATTGAAGCTGAAAGTCTGCAGTTAAAGCACATCTTGTTCGTTTAATTTCAAATCCATTGTGGTGGTGTATAGAGCCAAAAAGATTAGAATTGTTTCGATGTCCCAATATTTATGGACCTGACTGTATATACAATGAATGCATGTTCATGACAGACAACGTAAATGGTGTAACGCCCCTGCACTACCAAATATACTTTGTGACCTCAATTGACTCCCATCAACAAATATCAATGTGGGCATGAAAAAATAGAAAAAAACTAAATAATGGCTGCTGCAAGCACCAATTTGTCTTCCCACAAATACAGTGATGCTCAATACTTTACTGATAAAAGTGCTGCCCTTCTAATAACGTGATAAACGGGTCAATAGATTAACATGCGCTCATAACTCCACATACTGTTGCAATGTTGTTCAAAATAATGTAGCCAATGTCCCCATTAGGGGTGGCTGGTAGTTGTGGTCCATCTAACACTCTGCCCTTAATCACACAATTCTCCTTTCATCCGAAGTCACTGAACAGGCTGGTACTTTGTTCTTGTTGTTTTATTGAGGGAATAAACTTGGATAGGGTAGGGATGACTGTGGGATGCGCAGTGGATTAGGATATAGGACCATTCTATATACAGCTCCGTATATACACTCCTCCTTCCTCCAGCACTGACACTTGCTGAACGTTACACTCCTTCACTTCTCTCCTGCACAACACTTGCTTCTTCATGGTGAGACCTTAAGGGAAATTTATCAGACCTCCATTACATCTTCCTCCACCCTAGCTAGCACATGGTGAGGCCTGCGTTAATGGTGGCATGACCTCCAGACCACCCATTATAGGCAAGGGCCACGGGCCCTTAAGGTGTAGCAAAGTTCAACTGTGCTAGCAGGGTTTTGATGGACTACTGCTCCCAGCACATCCTCTTCCAGGCCACTCCGGCCTACCTTACTGTCCAGTGACACCTCTCCCCTGTCTGGCTCCTCCAACTTCCACAGACTGTCCACTGTTTCCCCCCAGCCTGCTCCAGTCCTCTTTTCCAGCCCCCAGGGTCTGTCACTCACTGACACCTGTGGATCCTTCAAAGAGCCTTTTCTGTAGCCTCTCTGTTGCTCTCCTGCTCCCTTGTGCTGCTCCAGAATCTCTCTTCACTCCTGGCTGCACCCGAGCCACCAGACCTCAAGGTCACCCCTCCCCCCAAAGACTGGGGGCTCCCCAGTGAGGCCTCAGCAACCTCTGCTACATCTCCACTCTTCCACCTGACACTCCACTCCCCCAGCTGGGCAGACTACAGTATTAAAGAAGGCCTGCCCCCTACCAATCCAGGTTGGGAATTGGTCAGGGCTCCTTAACATAACTCAGAAAGTCCCACCTCCTCTTCCATCCCCTTTTTCCAGAACATCATGGACTCAAAATGGAGGAGTAACCAAGGGGTGTTCCTTTCTGCAGTCTCCAACTCTTCCTGGGCCACTCCCTTGCCCAAATCAAAACATTCAGGCCTGCACAACAGTCAGGCCAGACTAAATTTGCCTCTCCTATCACAATCTATCACAAAAGCACCTATTCACTATGGGGGTGCTACACTAATATACAGTGCACCATTTAAACAATGCTAACAAAATTCAAATAAATGGTGTTCCTTAAGGTGAATGTAGTCAATTAAATTAATATACAGCCCATTCCACACCAAAGTTTCTTGGAGTGCTTCAAACTCCAGTGGTTAGGTGTACCCTTCACCATTATGGACCTCAAGTAAATGTAAGTTGAGCATATACTATTTGAACACCATAGTATCCCCATTCATCAGGTTAGGACCACTTTATCCTCCTGTCCACAGGGGTTTCTCTTAGGATCGCTTTGCCTTGTTTTACAGGAAGGGAGTGTGGCTCCTGTAAAGTTGCCTATTTATTCATGCATCCCTTCTGCATAGCTCACAGTACAAGAAGCAAATATAAAGGGCTCCCATAGTGTAGCATTAAAAAGCCAGCACTATCGCTTCACTTCCGGTCCATGTCAGCCTCTCCTCCTGCTGTACGCGTTACGCCACGCTCACGTGACTTCTTTAGGATTTTCAATGTGAGTGTTTTTTTGTTTTATACTTTTATCAGTATTGAACCTTATGATAGGCAATGTTCTACTTCAAATCATACTTTACCTAGCACATTACAATAAGCATAATTTTTCTTGAATAGGAACCACATTCGCAGTTAGAATTTTTTTATGTTCAGGTAAATAAGAAAAATTTTCATCCTTCATCTTGGATTTTTCTTGTCACTTCGATCGCCAAATTGCCCTTTTAGGCCTCATACACACGGGCGTATCTAAAAAAATAAACAAAACGTCGGGTCCGACGTCAAGGAAAAAAAGGTCCACGTTTTTCGGCATTATGCATTGGCGTTTTTGAGCGTTAGTGAGCGTCGGCGTCAATAGGCGTTTTTTAAAAAAAATCATCCCTCTGCTATTTTTCAACCTAAAAACGTAGGCGTCAAAAAACGCCGGAAAACGCTGGTACAATATTAGGTGGCGTTTGTTAGCGTTTGTTGGCATATTGTGGCGTCGGCGTCAAAAAACGTCAAAACGTTACAGCCTCAGAACGCGATGGCCATGGGTTCTACTTTCTGCTCACGAACGCCGACGCCACCTACAGCTCAAAAACGCCAACGTTTTTATGGGGCCATTGACTAACATGGAGAGCTGCAAAAAACGCCAGAAAACGCCGGCGTCAAAAAACGTCCTTGTGTATGAGGCCTTAAAGATGAATTCCAGGCATGTTATATTTTTACAATAATTATATTGGTCCGGTCTGGACAATGTAATATGTATATACCATACACAGCCAATGCCCCTGGAAGCCGGAAATCACTGAAGCAAACCCCACTATGGCAGTGATCTCCACTTGCTTCTGGGTCCTGTGTCGAGTTGCTGTCCTGCTGCATTCTGAACACAGGAGGTCAGCTTCTCTGCATCAGCACCATTTAGAGAACACTTGGCATTTTTTCAATGAGTGCAATGCATTCTCTGATTGGATGAGGTGGAAAGGCAGGTTGGTGATATCATGCTCTCCACATTGTCCATAGCCAATCAGGCAGCCCTTCTCACCCTCTGGTCATAAAGTCCCTGGTAAAGGGATGCTAGGGCTGGGCAGGAAGGGGTTGACTGTCACCTACTGGTTTTATATAGTTTTTCATACCATGAAAAAAAATAACAGAGATCCGAGACACACAACACATTTTACAAATGCCGTTATCAGAGCAACATGTCAGTTCTCATGAATGTCCTAGAATGTAAATAGCATTGTAAAGAAATACCTAGAGGCAAAAACCATACAATAGGTCTATACAGTATATAGTCAATGTAACCCCATGTCCATGATATCCAATAAAGAATTGTCTCTGTCTAGAATAAACCTCTGTTAGTCCTGCATGGTTACAGTGCCTTGAAAAGTATTCATACCCCTTGAAATTTTCCACATTTTGTCATGTTACAGTGAAAAACATAAATGTAATTTATTGGGATTTTATGTGATAGAGGAACACAAAGTGGCACATAATTGTGAAGGGGAAGGAAAATGATAAATGGTTTTCAATTTTTTTTTTTATAAATAAATATCTGAAAAGTGTGGGGTGCATTTGTATTCAGCCCCCCTGAGTTAATACTTTGTAGAACCACCTTTCACTGCAATTACAGCTGCAAGTCTTTTTGGGTATGTCTCTACCAGTTTTACACATCTAGAGCAGTGGCAGCCAATGGTATTTTTTTGGGGGGGGGGGCAAACAGTGCACACCCAGACAGCCCCCCTACCGGTCGGTTGGTCACCCAGCCTCAACATTTACCCCAGGATTCTCTTTGGGCGACAAGCTTCTCCTGCGTCTCTTCTCCCTCTTCCTCCCGGCGTCCACCGTAGCTTCTTCCTTTGGCCAATCGGGAAACGGGGTCTCAGGACCTACTTCCTGATTGGCCAGGAGGAGAATTAGTGTGACAATAGCAGATATTCATTTGCTTTGGTCACACAACTGGGTGGGCTTCAGGCGCAGTGCTCTGCGCTCCGAGCCCACCCTATTTTGAAGCCTATAAGAGCCTCTGGCTCTAATTGCGTGCTTAAGAAAAAAAATCTCCCATTGGAATCCATGCGTCCGGTGCTCCGCATGTAGATCAGGGGGCCAGGTGCATGGATAGGGGGGTGGCACATGTGTGCCCCCTATGGGCAGGCCACCACTGATCTAGAGTGACATTTTTGCCCATTCTTCTTTGCACAATAGCTCAAGCTCTGTCAGATTGGATGGAGAGCGTCTGTAAACAGCAATTTTCAAGTCTTGCCACAGATTCTCAATAGGATTTAGGTCTGGATTTTGACTGGGCCATTCTATCACATTAATATGCTTTGATCTGAACCATTCCATTGTAGCTCTGGCTGTATGTTGAGGGTCGTTGTCCTGCTGGAAGGTGAACCTCCGCCCCAGTCTCAAGTCTTTTGCAGACTCTAACAGGTTTTCTTCTAAGATTGCCCTGTATTTGGCTCCATCCATCTTCCCATCAACTCTGACCAGCTTCCCTGTCCCAGCTGATGAAAAGCATCCCCACATGATGCTACCACCAGCATGTTTCACGGTGGGGATGGTGTGTTCAGGGTGATGTGCAGTGTTCGTTTTCCGCCACACATAGCATTTTACTTTTAGGCCAAAAAATTCCATTTTGGTCTCATCTGACCAGAGCACCTTCTTCCACATGCTTGCTGTGTCCCCCACATGGCTTCTCGCAAACTGCAAACAGGAAATCGTATGGCTTTCTTTCAGCAATGGCTTTCTTCTTGCCACTCTTCCAAGGGCAGATTTGTGGAGTGCACGACTAATAGTTGTCCTGTGGACAGATTCTCCCACCTGAGCTGTGGATCTCTGCAACTCCTCCAGGGTTACCATGGGCCTCTTGGCTGCTTCTCTGATGAATGCTCTCCTTGCCCCACCTTTCAGTTTGGGTGGACGGCCATGTCTTGGTAGGTTTGTAGTTGTGCCATACTCTCCATTTTTGGATGATGGATTGAACAGAGCTCCGTGAGATGTTCAAAGCTTGGGATATTTTTTTATAACCTAAAGCCTCGTGCACATGGTGTGATGGTCCAAATCGTATGTTGGCTGTTGTATCTTGCGTATTGACATGCACTAAGCGATCGTACGACCAAGCCAAGCATAGTGACGTGTTACGGGCGTATAAAGAGGAAGTTCAGGTGAATGTGATTTGTGAATTAGGAACGTAGGTTTACAGGAACGGACACTTCCAAGCGTTCCTGACTTCTGAGCATGCGTGTTTTGCACGTACAACTTGTTGGACCAACGTCTCTGTACAAGGTCCTATGACCGATTGCTGTACAACCAAAGTTTTCTAGTCTGCTCATCCAAATTATGTTGTACGACCGTCACACGTCGGCTGTTCTAATCACACGTACCAACGGTTGGATGATCCTACAACAAGCAGTTGTATGACCGTTTTCATACGACCTTCGCACTGTGTGTACAGGCCTTTACTAAAAAAAAAAAAAAAAAAATCACATCTCATGGTTTGTAGATGCTATAACTTTTGCGCAAACCAATCAATATACGCTTATTTCGATTTTTTTTTTTTTACCAAACATATGAGGAAGAATATATATAAATTAGTTAATTTTTTTTTTTTTTTGGGATATGTATTATAGCAAAAAGTTACAAAGATTGGGTTTTTTCAAAATTGTTGCTCTTTGTTTATAGGGCATAAAATAAAAACCGCAGAGGTGATCAAATACCTCCAAAAGAAAGCTCTATTTGTGGGAAAAAAAGGACGTCCGTTTTGTTTCGGTACAACGTCGCATAACTGCGTAATTGTCAGTTAAATCGAGTGCAGAATCGCAAAAAGTGCTCTGGTCAGGAAGGGGGAAAAGCCTCATGGACACAGAGCGTTTTTCCTGAAGCTTTTAGCAGCGTCAGACGTTTTTTTTTTTTTTTTTACAGCTTAAAAACGCCTCTCCATGTGTCCTTGCACACATAGCATTTTAGGAGCTGTAAGTAGCATAGGCGTTTTTCAAGCTGTAAAAAAACCCAGAGCCAGACGTTCTGGAGCGGCAGTAGTGTTAGGCTGTGAAAATGCCTGACGTGGCTAAATGCATGTTAACAATGAATACAGCGTTAAGCAGCATTTTTAAGTAGTAATTGGATTTCAGAGTGGAAAATGGAAGAGGGCAGAGAAACGCTGCTAAATGGTAACGCTGCTAAACACGCATTAATGCCAGTGCAAAAGGCTTCAAAAAGTGCATTTTTACAGCCGCTTTTTCCTGGCGTTGGTACTGTTTTTTTGGGCTCGTGTTTTTAACCCCCTGTGTGCACGAGCCCTTAAAAAGATGTATGGGTTTTTTTTTTCCAAAAATCATACTCACCTAGGGGGATACAGCATCGGTCAGATGCTGCATCTGTCCTACACCGGTTTAAAAGCTGAGAACTGAGCAATCAAAGACCGCTGATCGCTCAGTTCTCAGAGCTCAGTCAGTCACCAGCTCTCTGCTCTGCCCCTCCACACTCACTGGAGCGCTGGGCTGTGGAGGGGTGGGATCAGCTGGCTGTGCCTCTCAGCAGCTCGCTGAGAGGCTGAGCCAGGTGCTGGTCTAGGGTTGACTTTAGTCTCGTGATCTTGCCCCAGCCTTGACCGGCTCTGTGACGTCAGCTGACAGTGATCTTCAGCCCGTTTTCTCCTGAAAACTGATCACAGGAGTGCATAACAAACTGCACTCCTGTGATCTACAGAAGAAAAACAACCCTTTAACAGAGTTTTACATGCCGCGTTTAGCTGCGTTCGCGTTGAGAAGTGTTTTTTTTTTTTTAAATGACAAATGCCTCTAAACGAAACACTGCTAAATGCGAGTTACCATGTTTACAAGCTGTTATAGGCATTTGGCATTTCAAATGCCTCTGAATATCCGTCCTGAATGCATTTTTTTGCATTCCAAAAAAAGCTTCTAAGCTCAACTGCCTAGAATTGACTATAAACGACCCTGTGTACTGATATGATAATATAGGAGAGCTCAAGGGCAGCTGAAAAAAACTCCCAACTGCGTCTAAGGCCTCATGCACAGGATGTGTTTTGACTGTTTTACAGCAGCTGATTTTTTGAGCTGTAAAAAAAACCCCAAGACCAGAGGGTTCTGAGAGACGTTTTTCAGCTGTAAAAACGTTCAAACGCTCAAAAACAGCCAAAAACGTCGATCCCCAACGTTTTTGGATGTTTTAGATCAATTGGAAAAAAAAAATGCTGGCCCTTTAAAAACGTAAAAAAATGGTGGTAATATAATGCTGGTAAAAACTGAAAAAAAATCACTGATAAGCTACTGATTTTTTTTGGACGTTTTTTTAAAGTCCTGTGTGCATGAAGCCTTAAGAAAAATAAAATCTGGAAGTAGTGAAGGAGAATAGGTGTTATTTTTTAGCATAGAGTTGGCCTCTATTTAAAAAAAGTTTTATATAATTTGTCAGATGTGAAGAAAAATTAGACCATGTCATCTCAAATCTCCATTAATCAGTGGAACGCCAAACAGAGCACAGACCATCTCCATAGAGGTCCAGGCCCCGTGCTGGGTAGAATTAGGTAATTAGGTTAAACGAGAATTTAATTACAGCCGAGGTAGTGACTTGGTGTCTTGGGGCACAAGCCGCTGTTTGCTCTGCCAGGTTTCCATGCTGTGTCATACTTGGCCGGCCGTCGTATCTGACCCATGCGGAAGTGTATACTGCACAGCTTTGTCCGACCGGCTGTTGCCATCCTTGTGCCAAGAAACGCAGGATTGTAAATACAGCTGATTGGTAAATTGTTAGGTAAATGTTACCTGGCCAGCTTGTGTCTACTACACAAACTGAGCAACCTCAGACAATCCATGTTAACCAGTCAGTAGACAATGAATGACTCCCTTTTTGGAGGATCTGTGACCACCCTCTATAAGCAGCAGTATAGAAGCCACGGTCCCACCTGCTCCAGGGGGAAATAATGTTTGCATGGGACCTGAAAGTTAGTGGAGTTCACTGGAGTAGCAGTATCTACTTGAGTGATTTCCAGCTTCCAGGGGCATTGGCCAGGTATGGTGTATATACCATGGTTTCTCAACCAGCGTTCCATGAAACCCTAGGGTTCCTCCAGAGTTTGCTAGGGGTTTCTTGAGCAATGAGCAATTTCTACCTTTCAGTTAACTTCCCACTGACACCATTGAAATTTTTAGCTATTTGTAAGGGGGTAATTCTTCTCAATGACCACAATTGTAAGTAGCATTCTTCCCACTGCCCATCATACCAATGTACAGTTGTATGCAAAAGTTTAGGAACCACTGACAAGTTTATTGGATTAACAGAAAATGTGCAATATGCATCAAAACGAGATTAGACAGGTGCCTAAATTTGGGCACCCTTGTCATTGTGTTGATTTGAATACCGGTAACTACTTAGCACTGATTAATTGGAACACACAATTGGTTTGGTGAGCTCATTAAGCCTTGAACTTCATAGACAGGTGCATCCAATCATGAGAAAAGGTATTTAAGGTGGCCAATTGCAAGTTGTTGTTCTCTTTGACTCTCCTCTGAAGAGTGGCAACATGGGGGCCTCAAAACAACTCTCAAATGACCTGAAAACAAAGATTGTTCTACATTATGGTTTAGGGGAAGGCTACAAAAAGTTATCGCAGAGATATAAGCTGTCAGTGTCCACTGTGAGGAACATAGTGAGGAAATGGAAGACCACAGGCACAGTTCTTGTTAAGGCCAGAAGTGGCAGCCACATAAAATATTGGAGAGGCAAAGGCGAAGGATGGTGAGAGCGGTCAAAAACAGCCCACAGACCACCTCCAAAGACCTCCAACATCAACTTGCTGCAGATGGTGTCACTGTGCATCGTTCAACAATTCAGCGCACTTTGCACAGGGAGAAGCTGTATGGGAGATGGGAAAGAAGCCTTTTCTGCACACACGCCACAAACGGAGTCGCTTGAGGGATGCAAACGCACATTTGGACAAGCCAGCTTCATTTTGGAATAAGGTGCTGTGGACTGATGAAACAAAGATTGAGTTATTTGGTCATAACAAGGGGCGTTATGAATGGCGGCAAAGAAAAGCGTTCCAAGAAAAACACTTGCTACCCACAGTAAAATTTGGTGGGGCTGTGTGGGCGGTGCCGGTACTGGGAATCTGGTTAAAGTTGAGAATCGCATGGATTCCACTCAATATCAGCAGATTCTTGAGAATAATGTTGAGGAATCAGTCACAAAGTTGAAGTTATGCCGGGGATGGATATTTCAACAAGACAACGACCCAAAACACTGCTCAAAATCTACTCGGGCATTTATGCAGAGGAACAAGTCCAATGTTCTGGAATGGCCATCCCAGTCCCCAGACCTGAATATCACTGAACATCTGTGGGGTAATTTGAAGAGGGCTGTCCATGCTCAGCAACCATCAAACCTAACTGAACTGGAGATGTTTTGTAAGGAGGAATGGTCCAAAATACATTCACCCAGAATCCAGACACTCATTACAGGCTATAGGAAGCATCTAGAGGCTGTAATTTCTGCTAAAGGAGGCTCTACTAAATATTGATTTGATTTTTCTGTTGGGGTGCCCAAATTTATGCACCTGTCTAATTTCGTTTTGATGGATATTGCACATTTTCTGTTAATCCAATAAACCTCATTTACCACTATTTCACTACTGAAATATTACTGTGTCCTTCAGTTATTTGATAGATCAAATGAAATTGCTGATCCAAACCCCCAAATATTTAGAAATGACAATCATGGAAATTGTCAGTGGTTCCCAAACTTTTGCATACAACTGTATCATGAGTTGTAGATATAGTATTTTTTGCAGGGGTTCCCTGATTCCAGAAAGTTATTTCAAGGGTTCCTCCTGTGTTGAAAAGGTTTAAAAAGGCTGGTATATACATTGTTAGATTGGTCCGAGCTGGGTCAATGCTTGGCCAGCTGTCGTATCTGGCCCACATGGACGTGTATCCTGCACAGCTTTGTCCGACCAGCTGTTACCACACCCGTGCCAAGAAATGCAGGATTGTTAATACGGCTGATTGGTAAATTGTTAGGTAAATGTTACCTGGCCAGCTTGTGTCTACAACACAAACTGAGCAACCTCAGACAATCCATGTTAACCAGAAAGTAGAATGTGAATGACTCCCTTTTTGGAGGATCTGTGACCACCCTCTATAAGCAGCAATAAAGAAGCCCTGGTGCTAGCTGCCCCAGGGGGAAAGCATGTTTGCATGGGACCTGGAAGTAAGTGGAGATCACTGTAGTAGTGGTGTAGTAGCGGTGTCTACTCGAGTGATTTCCAGCTTCCAGGGGCATCGACCAGGTATAGTATATACATTGTTAGGACTATCCAAACTGTATCTATGTATAAAATATCCATACCTGGAATCCTTCTTTAATTTCAAATGCAAAATGTTTGAAACCTTTTCAGCTTCCAAAATAGAATTTAACAATTTTTTGATGTTGGGTTATTGGTCTAAAGGACTCGTTTATTAAAAAAAATTACCGGGGCGCGATCATGTATTTATATTTATCTGTCCTCGGATGCTTTTATGATTTGTATTACCAACGTTAGACTGAAAGCTGGTACGTCGGGGTAATTGGTTGCTTAAGTAAGATTTTTCTGCTAATAAACGAAGTTACCTTTTATTAGTGTGGTCTCAGATGGCATAAAAATCCATGATGTTATCTTGTATAAAGACAACATTAATAAGTTCATTGATAAAGAAGTCTGTTTTTGTTCTCCACTTCCGGACCGCCGTACGTCGTTTGACGGCGGTACTTTGAAGTGGAATACCGTTGTTATGGTAGCAGATAGCTACCATAACCCCGGTATCTATTTTTTCTGCAGGCGATTCCCTGCAAGATAAAAATGGTCTTAGCGGCAGATTCGCTGCGAGATCACTTTTATCAGCGGCGGGAGAGGTGCCCCCCCTCCCGCCGCTTTCCGGTCATCTCCGCCGCTTACCGGACCCGCCGGCAGCAGCGGAGATGATCGGGTCCTTCCCCCCCCCCCCCAGTG
>BLSH010057141.1:659139-669198 GCA_018402905.1 Glandirana rugosa
GCTCGAGCGTTCCTGCCACGTGAAAGAGCCGAGTGAGCGGCTGAAGCCGCTCACCCGGCTCCATAACATGGCTGGGCGGAAGCTACGTCACAAGTAGCTTCCACCCAATGCTCTTAAAGGGGACATTTTTTTTTTTCCCCTGCCATTTTTTTCAAAAATTTTTTTTTTCTTTTTTAGTGTAAAAATTAGATCTGAGGTCTTTTTGACCCCGGATCTCATATTTTGGAGGTCCTGGCATGCTTTTTTCTATTACAAGGAATGTTTACATTTCTTGTAATAGGAAAAAAAGTGATCAAAAATTTTTTTTTAAAAAAAGAAAGTTGTAAAAATAAAAATTAAAAAGTAAAATAAATAATAATAAAAAAAAAAAATTTTAAAGTGCACCGTCCTTGCGAGCTCGCGCGCAGAAGCGAACGCATACGTAAGTCCCGCCCACATATGAAAACGGTGTGCAAACCACACATGTGAGGAATCGCCGCGATCGTTAGAGCGAGAGCAATAATTCTAGCCCTAGACCTCCTCTGTAACGCAAAGATGCTAACCTGTAGAATTTTTTAAACGTCGCCAATGGAGATTTTTATGGTGCAAAGTTTGTCGCCATTCCGCTCGCGGACGCAATTTTGAAGCATAACATGTTGGGTATCATTTTACTCGGCGTAACATTATCTTTCACAGTATGGAAAAAAATTGACCCAACTTTACTGTTGTCTTTTTTTTCAAAAAAAATCGCGCTTGTAAGACCGCTGCGCAAATACGGTGTGACATAAAGTTTTGAAATGGCTGCCATTTTATTCTCTAGGGTCTTAGAAAAAAAAATATATAATGTTTGGGAGTTCTAAGTAATTTTATAGCAAAAAAAACTGTTTTTAACTGAAAACCACCGAACTCCAAAAAGAGGCTCGGTCTTAAAGTGGTTAAACAAAACTTCAGGCTACATAAAGTATAACTGAAGGCAAAATTTTTTTTTTATGTTTTGGATAGGTTGGAGTGGGATTTGTGTTTATTGCTGTCTGTTCTCCCATTAGGGAAATCTACCTACTTTATTTGTTCTGTATACCGTTGTCACCGAAAGTGAAAGAAAACTCAAAATTTTGGGGTGTGCCTAGAACAGGAATAGGGGAGAAATTTTCCAATAGGGACGCAAGCTCTGGGGGACAACAAAGACATAGGAGTGCGCACAGGGTGTGCTGGGTGTGCCTGGGCACACCCTGTGCGGTACCGATTCCCCCTGATTCTTGGTGTCCCTGTCTACCCTCTGCAGTGCTACCAGCTTCCCTCCTCTCCTCTCCTCTCCCGCCGCTTGCTGCGGGGGATGTTTCAGGATGAATGAACAGAGTGAGTGATCTGTACCGATCGCTCCTGTATTCATTTTTAACTGAAGCATAGTAAACTATGTGAATGAACAGGAAGCCGCTGAACGCTTCTCATTAGTTTACTGTCCAGTGCAGCTGAGGCTGCAGAGAAAGGGACTGGGGACACCCTGTCCTCAGCCCCTTTCTCTCTATTTAGACCCTTGATATTTCACCAGAGTCCCCCAATGGGGCTCCAAAAGAAATTGTAAAAAAAGAATTTAAATATTGTAAAACATAACTGACATCGTCTAAATGGCGCTGATATGCATGGATATGTGTTTGTGCTCTGGGGTGCACACCCTAATGTAATAGGCTGCGCACACCAATGAAACAGGGATTCCCCCACTTCAGATGGATTTCCTTTCACTTCCTGTCTTGGCTATGGATGAGCATCGTGGTGTTGGCAGGGCCACCCAGAGCTCAAATTTTTGCAGGTTTACAGGAATTGGTCAAAATGTTAGCCATGACCAGTTTTATATAGGTACAGATTTTTAAGGAGCCAATCTCCTCTCAATAAATAGCATGCCTGACCATCAGCTGGTTGCTCTCAGAGGAAACAGTTGGCAAGCCACATTAGTAAGCCTGCCCTTATCACTACTGTTATCCCCATGAGGAAATGCTAACCTCAGAGTCTGACAGCACCACTCCCCTCCCTATCAACAAAAACAGTAACAATCAGCTGAGCCAAATGGTTCTGTGTGTGGAGCACTCACAGCAGTTCTTATAAGGACTTCACAAGAACAGGAAGTGAGGGAAAATTGCATCACGGATAGGACTAACGTGACAGATAAGTTATTTCGTCCCCACTCCATTCAAAACTGACAAACATTTTGGTTAAAGTTAAGCTTTAAAGAGTTAGTTCACCTTTACCAAAAATCTGCCTACAGTGGGGAAAAATAACTATTTGATCCCCTGCAGATTTTGTAGGTTTGCCCACTTACAAAGAAATGAAGGGTCTATAATTTTTATCATAGGTGTATTTTAAATGATAGAGACCGAATATCAACCAAAAATCCTGACAAAACACATGATACAAATGTTATAAATTGAGTTGCAGTTCAGTGAGTAAAATACGTGTTTGATCCCCTAGCAAAACATGACTTAGTACTTGGTGGAGAAACCCTTGTTGGCAAGCACAGAGGTAAGACGTTTCTTGTAGTTGGTGACTGGGTTTGCACACATCTCAGGAGGGATTTTGGTCCACTCTTCACAGATCTTCTCTAAATCCTTACAGTTTCTTGGATGTTGCTTGGCAACTTGAAGTTTCAGCTCCCTCCATAAATTTTCTATAGGATTAAGGTCTGGGGACTGGCTAGGCCACTCCAAGACCTTAATGTGCTTCTTCTTGAGCCACTCCTTTGTTGCCTTGGCGGTATGTTTTGGGTCATTGTCATTGTCATGCTGAAAGACCCCAACCCCCCCGTGCCACAATTTATTTTTTATTTTATGTATTTCAGGTATTTATATAGCGCTGTCAATTTACGCGACGCTTTACATATCTATATTGTACATTCACATTAGTCCCTACACTCAAGGAGCTTACAATCTAAGGTCCCTAACTCGCATTCATACATATACTAGGGCCAATTTAGACAAGAGCCAATTAACTTGCCAGCATGTCTTTGGAGTGTGGGAGGAAACTGGAGTACCCGCGGAAACCCACGCAGGCACAGGGAGAACATGCAAACTCCAGGCAGGTAGTGTTGTGGTTGGGATTCGAATCAGCGACCCTATTGCTGCCAGGCGAAAGTGCTATCCATTACACCACTGTGCCGCCCACACATTTAGCACTTTTTAGGGAGGAGGGGGGAGCAGGTACCTGCTTTTGACAGGTACCTGCTCCCACTTCTGCGTGATCTCACTGTGGCGAGATCACCCGGAGGTAAGGCACCCCCCCTTTCCCTCACCGTCGGGCCATTCAGAAAGCGTAGCGCACTTCGCAAATGCGAAGTAGGAAACCAGCTGTGAAGCCGCAATGCTTCACTGTCAGTTTCCCTTTGAAGTAATTGGTGGCGGCAGTCGGCTGGGGTGCCGACATAGCGGGATCCCTGTACAGGTAATTGTCCTATTATTAAAAGTCAGCAACTTCAGTATTTGTAGCTGCTGACTTCTCTTTAAGACACTCCCAACCGATCCAAACCCCTCTTGCGTGTGCTCCCTCTCCCCTGTTGTGGCAGCTCTGAGCTGCCCACAGTCTACTGGGGTACTCACATCACGCATCCAATGAGGCTTCAAGGTAATCTAATGGAAGAGACAGATGATTCCTGATGATGTAAACAAAAAAGGTGGTGGTATGGGGAATTGGGGTGCAGCAACAGAGTGCAGAGAACAAGGTGAGAGGGGAATAAAAACAAAAATGGAGGTGGGGTGTGTCACGGACTTTGGCCTGCAGGAGAACCATTGTGTTTTAATGTGTTCTTAAGTTATCCAGATAGAGCTGGTCACTAATTGGCTTTTGGCTTCTTATGCATAAGGTATTCCTATGGAGGAGCCAGACTGTCTGAAGTGGTCATTGTTATGATAATAGGATTAACCCTACTGTCTAAGGTAACCATTGTCTGTGAGGATGGGAGTAGCCCTTTTCTGATGGTTTTGTATATAAATTCAGTGTGTTTCCCTAATAAAGGAGTTCTTATTTCTGGTTTACTCCAAAGCTGGTGTTGCCTAGTTATTGGAGTACTATAGCCAGATTGATGGGTCTCGTGTTCCAGAGAGCTTGGGAAGCAGCTTTTTGGCAGAAATACCCAACAGGGGTCCGGATTCTGTCACATTTGGTTGGCAGCAGTGGGATGCTCCCTTGTGCATGAAACATCCAACCGGAACCTAAAATCGAGGTAGCAGATGTCAGTCACCCCAGGGGAGATATGGTCCTGGCATCAGAATTCCCGAGGGTTCTGCTGTGGATCGTCCTTTCAGCATACACCAGGACTGTGTCTGTGGATAAATATTTGGAGCTCAGGCAGCAGATTCGAGTAGGGCTCTGGATGGGAGCCCTCCAGTTTGCTGGTATACACTAGGGCAAGTGCTTTCCAACCCTGGAGCAATGGGCCAGTGACCAACATGACTTGCTTATGACATTCCTGGGAGAACAGCCCCAGGAGCAATGGGTGACTGGCTGGACAGGTTGGACAGGCTGGTCCAGCAGGAGACAGAGCTGGACAATCGTTATCGGGCTCTGCAATGGCACGTAGAGCAGGGATATTTAGGGGAGACAACAGAATACTCTCTAGAGGGATATGACTTTGGTGGCCCTGGATTGCTGTGGGAGAGCCTTACGGATCATTTTGTGTTTGATGATGAAGGGGAACCTACCCTCGAGGGCCTGCGAGAATACAGAGAGGCTATGCTCGGTCTCGCAGGGGTCTCGGAGCGTAAACCTGATCTGGACTATTTGCTAAGGAAAGAACAGCATCTGGAATGGGCATACAGGAAACTGCTAGAACATTTTCAGCAGCATGCCCCAGAATTGGCAACAGAAACTCTGGAGTTGGCCATCCCCAAAGCTGAAGTGCTGACAACAAGGCAGAGCGCTGCTAACCTCTGCCCATTATCGGTAACATCTTCATTTTACAGACAGGAGATGGTAAACCTGTATGCCCAGACACCAGTTACAGGGACTGGGGATTTAATAGACTTCTTTGTAGAGGAGGAACCAACTAGCGAACCCCCCAGCAGAAGTGCTGGCAGCAAGACAGAGTACTACAGGCCCCTGCTCCACACCGTGGAAGTGTCGGAGGCCTGAGGTGAGAAGATGGTGGTTCTTCCCCAGTGGATTTCAGAGATGCAGGGAGCGGAAGCAGCCATTCCCCCTCCCCAGCAAGGATTTGTGCACCTGAGAGACCGTACCAGAGAAAGGGCGTCCCAGTAGCAGACAGCACCCCAGAATGATGACCCCCAACCCAGCTGAATCGCTGGCAACCGGAAAGAGGGTCCAAGACCTCTGCCCCACAACTGTGGCAGTTCTGGAGGCCCAGGGTGAGGAGGTGGTGGTCACTCCGAAGCAGTAGATCAGGATCCAGAGAGAGAATGAAAATGGCACCTCGCAACTGCAGCTTGATCTAGTGTCTGTGGATGAGCCTGCGGTCTCCACTAACAGAAACCCAGGAGAAGTGCTGGGAACAGGGCAGAGTGCTACCAACCGCTGCCCAGCACAGCAACTGTGGAGTTCCAGGGAGCAGGGGCAGTCGGCCTCCCTACCCAACAGTTAGATAAAGCAGATGATGTGGGGTCCCCAGCAGAAGCACTGGCAACAGAAAAGATGCCGTATCCACCTGTATACTCCAGGGATGCTGGGCAGTCAGCCCAGATCCCCAACAGCATGATGAAGTGAGCCCATCTTCTTTCCAGCAGCTGACAGGTCTCCGGGGAGAAGGTCCATTCCGCACTTCTCCCCAGCAGCGGGTATGTTCTACGACAGAGGCAGAGGTTGGCTGGGTGAGTAATGCTATGTTTGGGACAATTTATTTGGGGTACTGTGTGGATACCAGCATTGGGGACTGGAAATACTGACTAACTTTGGAGTCAATTCATCTGGGGTCTCCTCTTGTGTTAATCGTCTGCCGAAAAGGGAGAGATGTGAGTCACTTTGGCCGGGGGGGCCCATGGAACCCAGAATCCCTAGGAGAGGTTGGGAAACTCTTGTTTCAGCTCCCCGTGTCCCTCCTATGTCTAAGCCACCCTGTATCTATGATGGGCACCGGGTGACTGAGAAAAAGATGGACTTTCCCGGCAAACTGAACTTTTATTGTACTATAGCTCCCGGACATCCCCAAGCTGACCCGTATTGGATCTAGCTGGGTCTGCTGGACTATGGAACACTGGGGGTGTATTGTCACGGACTTGGGCCTGCAGGAGAGCCATTGCCCGGAGAACTCTGTGTTATAATGTGTTCTTAAATTATCCAGACTGAGCTGGTCAGTAATTGGCTTCTGGCTTCTTATGAATAAGGTATTCCTATGGAGGAGCCAAACTGTCTGAAGTGCTTATTGTTATGATAATGGAATTAGCCCTACTGTCTAAGGTAACCATTGTCTGTGAGAATGGCAGTAGCCCTTATCTGATGGTTTTGTGTATAAATTCAGTGTGTTTCTCTATTAAAGAAGTTCTTATTTCTGGTTTACTCCAAAGCTGGTGTTGCCTAGTTATTGGGGTACTATAGCCAGATTGATGGGTCTTGTGTTGCAGAGAGCTTGGGAGCAGCTTCTTGGCAGAGATACCCAAACAGGGGGTCTGGATTCCGTCACAGGGTGTGGGTGAAGTTCCTGTTTAAGGTAGCGTCAAGGGGTGGTGACAGCAGCAGACATCATTTTTTCGGGGTTTAGGTCCAAAAATAAAATTACGATTGCATGCAGTATTTATTTTTACAAAATCACAGGTGCTCTTTTGTGGTGTCAGTTACACTCCCATTGTATTCCCCTGCCTTCAGAAAAGTTCCCAAGTCATTTTTCAAAGTGACAGGTACTCTTCAGGTACCCAGGTAGAATCCCGTGATCTGCTGCCTTCAGGAAGTGTTTTCAGCTGTTGCTATTTTGTAGATCCCAAATGACTGATGCTGTTATCTTTTTTACATGCCCATTGTCATGTCTGGGCATTATTAATTGCGGTGGAATCAATCACAGGCCCTAATGTATTAATCTGTTCCACAGCAGGGTTCTGTTTCCCAACAAGTCTTTGTTAGTGCCAGGAATGATTACCCCGCAGCACACAAGGAAAATCTGCCATCTTTTCATGTGTCTCCTGCTGTAATTAATTAGCCCGATAAGCAGGAGCCTCATACGCGGCCGGGCAGATGATAAAACCCGTGTGATCTGTTTATCTTCTCCCTTGTTACTTTGTGAAGTTTCTTAGTCATTAATTGAAATCAAAACAACATGTTCTTAAAGGACCTGCCAGGCAAAAGCAGGGCATAGGCATTCGAGGACGATTTGATGCATGCACACACTTTCCAACCGTCTAACCATCACCTCTAAACTCAGAATTTAGTGTTATGTTGACTGTGAAGGCGGCACTAAGCCAGTGCTGTATGTTTGGGGCACCATATTACTATATTGTTAAGTGATCTTGTAACTGAACAAAAAATCTAAAACATTGTCCTCAAAGTTCAAGAGCTACAACCAGCCAAATCTTCACATATTTTTTTTGTTATCATGTTCCCCATTGTGTGCTGTGGTTCCTTTCATCAGTGCTGTGTCCTGCAGTGGCTTTGGGGCCTATGGGTGAAACCACAGTGTACACCAATGTGTTGGCGGGGCCACTTGCCCTGCACATGGGGGTACCTTTTCACTGTGCATGCGGGTACTGTGGTCATGTGAGAATCTAACTTTAAGGCAGTTTCCCGACTTAGAGATAAGCTGTGTCACTGTGTACAGTAAAAAAGTACAGAATTCCTCTGAAAGTGCTGTCCCGTGTCACTACACATGGTTGCTTGATGTATGCTGCATTTAGGAGGGACGCTGCTCAGCCCATGCCCTCTCCACCAGTCCTGCGTACTTCTGCCACCTCACTCCCAGTGACAGAATGGGGTCCCGCCATACACATAGCATGAACCTCATGCGTGCATTTGTTAACTCCCTCCTTCCTGTACCATGTGGCCAAGCTATGGGTCTGCGTAATGTAGATTCAATCCTAGTTGCTATGGGAAATGGACCGCTGGGGAGTGAGCCAGATCACCAATGCCCTTGCTACCAGAAGGACCCATCACCTACACCAGGTACCATCCTTCATGACTGGCTGTAATGTACCTTGCACTAGTTCTTGGTTACCCATAGCAACGGCATTATTCCTCCTGCTTGTCTTGCCAAGTAGATCTTCTGTAGTGGCTTTGCTTCATACCCCATATGTGCTTTACTGACCCTAGTTCTTTAACATGCCCAGAACCATCATGCACCACTTTAAATTACTTCAAACCAGGTTCAAAACAGTTGATGCAACTTTTCTTGGCAGTACAGTTCAATGTATGCAATTATATGTTCCTGACTATCTCTACTAGGCTGCCCAGGCATACCTCTAAAAAGGTAGTAGTACATTATTTGGTGCTCTCCAAGGGTTGGATAATCTCTGGGCTCACAGTGCCTCTGACAGACTGCAAGGAGCAGCAATCACCTTCCACGGTAATGCCGCCGGGCCAGGGCCCTAAACGCAGCCCTCCCCTTCTTTATAACACAGGTAGGCAGGCGGGATCCAAAAAGCCTGGGAACATCAGCACACATGTTAACTTTTTCCCTCCAGCCTGGGCCAGCCACTGTCTAAACTAACAGTTCTGTAGGCAACCTGCCTACAACGGATGCAGTCATCCAACGTGCATGAAAGTGGCAAAGGCTGAAGGTTCTGCTGGAGGCCCTAGCTTTCTAAGCCCAACTATAGAAATCATGAAACATTTACCCTTGCTGTGCCCCCTCCCCCAGCACTGAAAGGATTAAATGGTCATTATGTCCAGGGATGTATATGACAGCCTCACTTATACATCGCTCCGGTGCCCTTCTCTGCTCAAAGCTCTGGTATGTGGACAGAGCCTTGGTGTCATTACATAAAATACAAAAATGTTAAAGTGAAACTCAAGTTGAAAAAAAATGTTTGTACTTCCTTGAAGAATGTACACTGAGCCATGGATGTATTTGAGTGACGTCATCCTGCACTGGCCAATTAAGACGGCTGAAGACCGGCACCCAGAGGAATCCTGGGAGAAGATGCTGGTGGTGGTGAGGAACCTTGCCGGCACTGGACTGTTAGAACTAAGGTACGTTTTTTTTTTTTTTTGCTCTTAGATCCGCTGTAACCCTGTATTGTACGGTGAGGAGATTGGAATGCCTGTTGCAGCTAATCAAGCAAGCTACAGGGGACTGGTGGCAGCACTGACCCTGCTGGAGCCAGGAGTAGGTTAAGTTTTTACTCCTTTTTTGTACACCCCTAGGTATACCAAGCATTTCACTTTTTTATTTTTATTTTTTCAAATTCCTGGATTTGCCCTTTGAAAAGTGCAAAGTGAGGCTTTCACCAAAGAGGTAAGTATTAAGAATCTTCTTTCAAAGGCAACTGTTAGGAAAGGAACGATTCCTGACCAAATCCTGGCATTTCCGTGGTGGTGCGCGCTTCCGCGCGCGTTCGCGCGCTCCCGTGCGCGCCCGCGTGCGCGCGCGCGCACGTGCCGGAAAAGGCGCCAAATTTGCCTATTTAAACTGGGAGATTTCTGAGAACAAGTGCTGCTCGCTCTACAGCGTTCCCGACCTGTACGCCTCAGCTCCGGATACCTGTTCCCGTGTTTGTTCTGCCTCCTGTTGACCCGGCTTGTCCTGACCTGCTGTTTGCTACCTGCACCGACCCCGGCTACCCACGACCATCCGATTGTCTGCTCCTTTGTACCTCTGCTGCCCGCCCGTTAACGAACCTTGCTTGGACTCTGACTACCCGTTTGCCTGATCCTCTTGTACCTTCCTGCCTGCCTGTTGCCAACCCAGCCTGTACGACCATCCGTCTACTTGCACGCCTTCTGGAGCCTCACTACACCATCGGTGACCCTCCAGCCCTCGTGCCATCCCGCACTCTTGGGCCTCTGTCCCCACTACCAGGGGTCCTTGAATCGGGTGCGCAAGAGCGGTTGTTCCCTGCACAAGACAGACTCCACCGTCAGGTACGTGACAGCAACTTATTTTAGAAATAGTTTTAAAAAGCAACATATTCTCTTGTTGGGCTTCCCCCACACCCACTGGGA
>BLSH010057143.1:116270-134273 GCA_018402905.1 Glandirana rugosa
TACGTGACAAATTAACCCGCTGATACACCGTTTACTCCAAATTACAACTATTTACATTTCAACATTTCAATACTTAAACCCCCGATTCTTATACGTACGTAGTATATATGATCACCCCTCATATTGGCCCCCTTAAGTATCACCCCTTCCTAGACCCCTAAAACCATCTAGTATTTGAATTATTACCTTACGTTACGGTTCGCCATCAAAGGTTTCGTTCGTTTTAGACAACACGTAATTCTCTCCATACCTGAGGTCTCTATCTCTGTAGTAAAACGGGGACATGTTTAGTAATCATCTGGAGTAGAACTGATACGTCAAGTCAAATCCCGTGGTCAAGAGTTTTTCCTATAACCCCTTGAACTCTTTCACGTCTCTTCCCGTTGGTTTGATTATTCTCCGTACTTCCTTGAGTCGATACTCCTTTCTAATCTCCTCGACTTAAATAAGAGAGAACTCTTCTCCCCTACCCCCCCCCCCCTATACTAGTTGTACATCTTTATGTATTCACCAGGTATATCACGCTCCTCTAATCTTTCCTCATAGCTGAGTTCCTTCATGCCTCTTATTAGTTTGGTTGCCCTTCTCTGCACTTTCTCAAGTTCCCCAATATCCTTTTTGAGAACTGGTGCCCTAAACTGAACTGCATAGTCAAGATGAGGTCTACTAATGATTTGTACAGGGGCAAAATGATGTCTCTATCTCTGGAGTCCATACCTCTCTTAATGCACAACAGATTTTGCTTGCTTTGGAAACTACCGCTTGGCATTGCATTCCATTATTAAGTTTATGATCTACCAAAATCCCCAGATCCTTCCCCACTATGAATTCCCCCGGTTATACTCCCCACTAGTATATATGATGCATGCATATTCTTAGCCCCCAAATTCATAACTTTACAACTTTACATTTATCAACATTAAACCTCATTTGCCACATAGTCGCCCAATTAAACAGTGCATTGAGGTCTGCTTGTAAGTTGGAGACATCCTGTAAGGACGATATTCCACTGCATAGCTTGGTGTCATCTGCAAACACTGAAATGGTACTTTTAATCCCAGACCCTATAGTATTTATAAATATATTGAAAAGTAAGGGTCCCAACACTGAACCTTGGGTTACACCACTGATAACCTTAGACTATTCAGAGTATGAATCATTAACCACTACTCTCTGAATTTGGACTTTTAGCCAGTTTTCTATCCATTTACAAACTGATCTTTCCAAGCCTGTAGACTTTACCTTGCACATTAGCCGTGTGTGGGAAACGGTGTAAAACGCTTTTGCAAAATCCAAGTATACCACGTCCACAGCCACCCTTCTGTCTAAGTTTTACTTGCCTCCTCATAAAAAGAAATCAGGTTTGTTTGACAATGTCTTTCTTTCATGAATCCATGCTGTCTGTTGCTTAAAACATTTTTTTCCAACAAAAACTCATCTATGTGGTCTTTTATTAAACTCTCCATTACCTTCCCAGCTATAGAAGTTAAACTAACAGGTCTAAAGTTACTTCGTAAAGACTTTGATCCCTTTTTAAATATGGGCACCATGTTGGCCCTACACCAATCCATTGGTACTATTCCAGTGATTAAGGAGTCCCTAAAAATTAGATACAATGGCTTTGAAATTATAGAGCTCAATTCTTTTAGGATACGTGGATGGATGCCATCTGGTCCTTGTGCTTTACCTATATTCTGTCTAAATACTTATGGACCATTTCACTTTTGAGTCATTGTGGATCATTTGGGGCTGTGTCACTACCACCCCCATTATGGACATGAGCTCCCCCATGCTCCATTGTATACAAAGAGCTGAAGGATGTATTAAGTTTGCCTTCTCTTTATACCCAGTCACCCACTCTAGATTATTTTGTAAATGGCCTACATGCTACATGACCTTTTTACTATTAATACATTTGAAGAATTTTTAGGGGTTTGTCCTAATATCTTTTGCAATCTGTCGTTCGTTTTGAATTTTTGTGTCCTTGATCTAATTTTTACATATTCTGTTATATTCTTTGTAACATTTAAAAGATGATAGTGTTCCTTCATTTTTATATTTTTTAAATGCTCTTATCTTATCATTTATAACTTTTTTAACTTTGGCCGTGAGCCACATAGGTTTTATTTTTAGCCTTTTAAATGTATTGCCCATGGGAATATACATTGCAGTGAGTTTTCATACAGTTTTTTTGAAAAATTCCCATTTCTGTTCTGTGTTCATTGATGCCAATATTCCCTCCCAGTCTAAGTCCTGGAGAGCAGCCCTCATCCTTGAAAAATTTGCTCTCTTAAAGTTAAGTGTTTTTATCGTTCCCGTATGTGTTTGTTGCTTACAGCTTACATTAAATGAAATCATGTTATGGTCACTGTTACCCAGATGTTCTTTTATATGAATATTGGGAATAAGCTCTGCATGGTTTGAGATTACCAGGTCCAGCAAAGCATCATTCCTAGTTGGGGCCTCAATAAATTGGACCATAATACTGTCCTGTGATAGGTTTGTACATTTTTGCCCTTTAACTGCCCCAGCAGTGCCATTACTGCAGTTAATTTCTGGGTAGTTAAAATCCCCCATTATTACCACTATCCCAGCCCTTGCAGATCTTTCCATCTGTGCAATAGGGGGTGGTAAAACTCCTGTCAGTTTATTGTTTGCTGTCTGTTCCATTCAGGAGATTTCTTTACAATTCTTGTCCCTGGGATGCAACAGGAAGTGGGAGAAATATTCCAAAGGTAAAGGTAAGTGCCCTCATGGACAGTTGACACCTGAACAGACATCCCTATTGGAGGATACTCTCACCTGCTGCCCTGGTGACAACACACAACACTTTCTGTTCCACTAATAATGGTCACCAGGACAACAAGAGAGGTTAAGTCCACTTATTAGGGAAATAGACAGCAATATTTGTAAATATTTTATTATATCTTTTCATGTGACAACACTGAAGAAATTACACTTTGCTACAAGTAGTGAGTGTGCAGCTTGTATAACAGTGTAAGTTTGCTGTCCCCTCAAAATAACTCAACACACACCCATTAATGTCTAAACCAAAAGTGAGTACACCCCTAAGTGAAAATGTCAAAATTGGGCCCAAAGTGTCAATATTTTGTGTGGCCACCATTATTTTCCACCACTGCCTTAAGCCTCTTGGGCATGGAGTTCACCAGAGCTTCACAGATTGCCACTGGCATCCTCTTCCACTCCTCAATGACATCATGGAACTTGTGGATGTTAGAAACCTTGCACTCCTCCACCTTCCGTTTGAGGATGCCCTGAAGATGCTCAATAGGGTTTAAGTCTAGAAATATGCTTGGCCAATCCATCACCTTTACCGTCAGTTTTTGGGTCATCTTGAAGGTGTGTTTGGGGTCTTTATCATGTTGGAATACTGCCCTGCGGCCCAGTCTCTGAAGGGAGTGGATCATGCTCTGCTTCAATATGTCATAGTACATGTTGGCATTCATGGTTCCCTCAATGAACTGTAGCTCCCCAGTGCCGACAGCACTCATGCAGCCCAAGATCATGACACTCCCACCACCATGCTTGACTGTAGGCAAGACACACTTGTCTTTGTACTCCTCACCTGGTTGCTCCCACACATGCTTGACACCATCTGAACCAAATACGTTTATCTTGGTCTCATCAGACCACAGTACATGGTTCCAGTAATTCATGTCCTTAGTCTGCTTGTCTTCAGCAAACTGTTTGTGGGCTTTCTTGTGAATCATCTTTAGAAGAGGCTTCCTTTTGGGAAGACAGCCATGCAGACCAAGTTGATGCAGTGTGTGGCATATGGTCTGAGCACTGACAGTCTGACCTCCCACCCCTTCAACCTCTGCAGCAATCTGGCAGCACTCATACATTTGTTTCCCAAAGACAACCTCTGGATATGACGCTGCTCTCAACTTTTTTGTCGACCATAGCGAGAACCTGTCCTGTTAAGCTGCTGTTAAGCTGCTGTATGGTCTTGGCCACCATGCTGCAGCTCAGTTTCTTGGCAGTTTTTTTATAGCCTATGCCATCTTTATGTAGAGCAATGATTCTTTTTTTCAGATCCTCAGAGATTTCTTTGTCATGAGGCGCCATGTTAAAGTTCCAGTGACCAGTATGAGAGAGTGAGAGCGTGATAACACCAAATTTTACACACCTTCTCCCCATTCACACCCGAGACCTTGTAACACTAACAAGTCACATGACCCCGGGGGGTGGCTAATTGGGCCCAATTTGGACATTTTTCACTCACTATTCACTTTTGTTGCCAGCAGCTTAGACGGTGATGGCTGTGTGTAGAGTTATTTTGAGGGGGGGGGCAGCAAATTTACACTGTTATACACGCTGTATACTCACTATGTTACATTGTAGCAAAGTTTCATTTCTTCAGTGTTGTCACATGGAAAGATATCATAAACTATTTACTAAAATGTGAGGGGTGTACTCACTTTTGTGAGATACTATATATATATATATATATATATATATATATATATATATATATATATATGTTTGCATAGTTGGTAAAGTTGAAAAAAAGACACAAGTCTATCAAGTCCAACCTATGTGTGTGTTCTTTTATGTCAATATTACAGTGTATATCCCTCAATGTTGTGGTCCCTTAGGTGCCCATCTAATAGTTTTTTTTTTTAATTATCTATGCTCCCAGCTGAAACCATTGCTTGTGGAAGAGAATTCCACATCCTCACTGCTTTTACTGTAAAGAACCCTCTACGCATTTTGAGTTTAAATTGCTTTTCTTCTAATTTTAGTGAATGGCCGCATGTCTTTTTGTGCTCCCTTGCGCGGAAAAGTTTTGTCCCCATTGTGGGGTCACCAGTACAGTATTTGTACATTGAAATCATATCCCCTCTCAAGCGTCTCTTCTCCAGAGAGAAAAAGTTCAGTGCTCATAATCTTTGCTCATAACTAAGGTCCTCCAGTCCCTTAATTAGCTTTGTTGCCCTTCTCTGAACCCTTTCCCATTCCAGCACATTCTTCCTGAGGACTGGAGCCCAGAACTGGACTGCATACTCCAGGTGTGAGCTCACAAGCCGCTCGTGTACTGTGAGTGCCCGTGTGCTGTGAGGACACATGTACTGTGAGTGCCTGGGTGCTGTGAGAACATGTGTACTGTGAGTGCCCGGGTGCTGTGAGGACACGTGTACTGTGAGTGGCTGGGTGCTGTGAGGACACATGTACTGTGAGTGCCTGGGTGCTGTGAGAACATGTGTACTTTGAGTGCCCGGGTGCTGTGAGGACTCGTATATTGTGAGTGCCCATGTACTGAGTGCCCGTGTGCTGTGAGTACCAGTGTGCTGTGAGGATATGTATACTGTGAGTGCCCATGTGCTGTGAGGACATGTGTACTGTGAGTGCCTGGGTGCTGTGAGGACACATGCACTGCGAGTGCCCATGTGCTGTGAGTGCCCGGGTGCTGTGAGTGCCCATGTGCTGTGAGTACCAGTGTGCTGTGAGGATATTTATACTGTGAGTGCCCAGGTGCTGTGAGGACACGTGTGCTGTGAGTGCCCATGTACTGTGAGGACACGTGTGCTGCGGGTGCCTGTGTACTGTGAGCGCCTTTTAAACTAGACACTAAATTACCAAAAGTATTGGGACACCTGCCTTTATGTTCACATGAATGTTAATGACATCCCAGCCTTAGTCTGTAGGGTTCAATATTGAGTTGGTCCACCATTTGCAGCTATAACAGCTCCAACTCTTCTGGGAAGGCTGTCCACAAGGTTTAGGAGTGTATCTATGGGAATGTTTGACCATTCTTCCAGAAGCGCATTTGTGAGGTCCCGGCACTGATACATTGGATGAGAAGGCTTGGCTTGCAGTCTACACTCACCATGCATCCCAAAGGTGTTCTATCGGGTTGAGGTCAAGTTCCTCCACCCAATACTCACTCATCCATGTCTTTATGGACCTTGCTTTGTGCACTGGTGTACAGGAAGGGGTTATCCCCAAACTGTTTCAAGTTGGGAGCATGAAATTGTCCAAAATGTCTTGGAGTGCTGATGCCTTAAGTGTTCCCTTTACTGAAACTAAGGGGCCAGGCCCAACCCCTGAAAAACAACCCCACACCATAATCGCTCCTCCACCAAATGATTTGGAGGGGTGGCCCAATATTTTTGGCAATATAGTGTGGATGAGCAGGTTTGGGGTGGAGGAATATGACTGGCCTGAACCCCGATAGAACACCTTTGGCATGAATTAGAGAATTCTTTCAGCACTACTGATTGGCTACGTGGTCCTCACTACAGCTGACTTTGGCAGGTAGGTGGAGGCTTATTCACTTTCTTTTAAGATAGAATTTACTTAAGATTTTACCTCTGGTAGCTATTTATTGGTCCACATGTATGCTGCCATGTTAGCGCTAGGGAAATGGAAAACTGTATTAAATACTTACCAAATTATTCCTTTCTTGGCACCAACCCATGGCAGCGCACTAAACCCACCCAGTTCGCTCCTAGCATTTTACAGGGAATAGGCTGTTTGGGTTTCAGAACTTTTAGCTCTACACTGGCCCTATAGGCAGAAGTTGGCAGGGCTATTACCACATTTAGGGTGCCATGGTGCCAGTTAAAGAAAATTTTAGTATGTTTTGAAACAATTTCTGTTTTTTTCTTATATAGCATAGTTGTTAAAGGTTAGAAGTTCTGACAGTTTTTTATTGATGGAATAACTGGGTCATTTTTGCAAGGATTAAATTTGGGATTCAACAGAATAGATGAGACCACAAATCTTTATTAGATCATATTAAAATAAGAAAAAATATATAGATTTAAATAGTGTAGTATCTCTTATTAATTAACATTATATATAGCTGAACTACTGAAAAGTTTAATTTGAGTCTTGCACAGTTGTACAGGCTCCTCTCCAGTACTGAAGTTGCTTTTAAAGCACACTCAGTTTCTTATGGTGTGCCTTGTCCATGTCTTTGCTGGAAAGAGTTCATTGAGAGGAATTAAGGGAAAGTTCCCGAACGAGGACAAAGACAATAATAAAAACCCACAGAGGCTCTAACCAGAATCTACGCTATAATAAAATGAAACATTTTGACAGAAGTTGGGCTTTAAAGAAGATTAGGAGTTGAAACAAAAGTGCACATGAATGAATTAAGATGCCGTTTTGTGGATAACTGATAAATGCTTTTTTTCTTTAGGTTGTGATAATACTTGCAGCCATCTTGCAGATTGTTCTGGAAATTGTATTAATAGTTATTGAAGTGTCTACATTGCAAATTTATATCTCATTTTGGGGACCAGCCTTTGTAAGTAAAAAAAAATGTCACAAATGTTTCTTGTGTTTTTAGTGTCAGTGTGCTCAGTGATGTACAGAAGAGCCCTGTGGCCAATCTAAAATTCTGACTTTTAAAATCAGAATTCTGAATTTAAAAGTCAGAATTCTTAGTCTATACCCTCTATTAGGAGGGTTGTAACTTGTAATTTGCAAGATTATGGGACCAATGAGCAACAATGGAGTACCACCTGCATGGCACATTGACCACCATTCTGTACACAGGCTATGTGAAAGCTTTGTAAAAGCTTTGTCTTCTGACTTTTGCAACTCAGAGTTCTGGGTTTCAAAGCCAGAATAATGACTTTAAAAAACAGAATTTTGATAGAACCCCTTGCTGAAGCCTTCTGTACTCACTGTGATATTCATGGAGTGTTTTTGCGACAGAGGGAATACAAAGTATTGATGACATCCTCCTGACACTGACTAATCCACACATCTCCATCCTTAATCTCCACGAGTCATTGGCATCTTTTGGTTTACTTTAGGGTTATAAGACCAATACAACCAAAACAGAGGCCATGCCCCTTCATAAATCCCCCTCCCTACTCGCCACCCTACCATTGGTGTCCCTACTTCCTTAAATATTTAGGTATACACATGACTTGCTCTTATTCCACCCTCTATCAAGCAAACTATCCCCCTGTGTTCCTGGAAATTAATTGCCTCCTGAAACAGTGGGATAATTACTTCCTCTCACTTTTAGGGAGGATCAATGTTCTCAAGATGTCATTACTTCCAAAACTTTTGTACCTTTTTAAAACTCTGCCAGTCCCTATCCCATTAGAGCAGCTTAAATCACTCCAGAAATCCTTTCTTAACTTTATTTGGCGTAATAAATCACATTGCATTGCTAGTTCTGTGGTAGTTGTCCTATGATCCTGAGGAGGTTTGGGGGCTCCACATATAATCAAGTATTATTATGCTACACACCTTAGGGCTGTTACCTCATGGTTACCTCAATATGCCCCCAATAGATGGACAGAAATCAAAATGGAAATTACTTGCCCTGTACATCCTTGTTCTATGATATGGTCGAATCTCTGTACATTTATTACTCAGCTAAAGGGTTTATGCATGGCTCTGATGTTGTTCACCCTCTCTCTCTTCACCATTTCCGCCTCTACTAAATGTGCTTTTTAATCCGGATATCCGGATATCCCTGGTAATTTATTATATAGTCGTATGCATCCTTGGGCACAAACAGGTGTTTTTCTTTAGCTCTGCCACTTGGTACACCCTATGTCTCGTAAATTGTATTGTTTTGCTGACATCCGATGCAAATTTTAGGCCCCTAAACAATTATTCTTTTCATTTCTTTTTCTTTTTCTCATTTTTCCTCTCCTTTCCTAACTTTGAATAAACGTACTACATTTGAACTTCTATGTACCCAAGGCCAGCCACATCTAATATCTTCTATCTATAACATTCTTCATGAAGCTACCTTACTTACTGAATCTAGCAATTCCTTTATGCTTAAGTGGGCATATATCCTCCAACACCCCTTTTCTATTCCGCATTGGGAGAAAATATGGGACTCTATCTCTAAAGCTTTGAGATGTGTGGCACAAAGAGAAACTGCTTATAAAATGTTACTTTTCTGGTACAAAACCCTGGAGGTTCCTCACAACCGGAACCCTTCAATCTCACAGCTGTGTTGGAGATCCTGTCGTAATGTAGGCACCCATTACCATTATATTTTGGAATTGTCCTAGTATCTGACCCTTCTGGGTTCAGTTCAGTTGCTCCTTCAACATATTCTTGGGATTGTTTTACCCCTGGATCCGGTTCACTATTTATTAGGTACACCTATCCTGGGCATTCCAAGCATGCTAAGAAACTGGTTGCATTTGTCTTGCTAGCTGCTAAAAGGGTTATACCTCTAGGCCTCTTCTGCTCCCCCTACACACAATTACTGCATGTTATAGCTGATATATGTAGAATGAAATACCTTACTGCTATAGCGGATGCCTCTTTACATTAAATTGATAAAACCTGGGATTTGAGGGATAACTCAGAGTTTGGCCTAGAATTGCCGCCCCAAACCCCTGGATAGCTACCTCTCTTTTCCTAATATATAAGTTGCCCTTGCTTACTCTTTTTACACATATGCTTCATAGAATGTCCCTTTCCCTATCCCCTTCCCTTGTACATTTTGCTGATGCAGCATTGAGATTCATGCACATGGTCCTATATGAGCCACATTAGTCCAATACGAAATTCTATGCCTGTTAATTGAGTCTGCTCTATTTGTCACCACCTACTTACTATGTATGACTTATACATTGTTTTTATGTCCTACATGTTTTAGTTTCATTAGACGCTATACACTTATTTTCATCATTACACTTTTGATTTGTTTTGTACTGTTCGAAAAAATAAGTAAATAAAATAAATATACTATTATGAAATATTCAGAATTTTGTTTTGTAAATTTCTATTACGACAGCCCCAGGGCTCCTCCATAGTGACACATAGCTACATAGTTAGGTAAAAAAAGACACAAGTCTCTCTAGTTCAACCAATAGAAAAAAGAAATAAATAGAAAACCTTGATATACACAATCCTATACCCACAGATGATCCAGAGGAAGGCAAAACAATCCTATATAAAGCATGGACCATTTTAATTCAGCAAGGAAAAACAATCCTTCCTGACCCCCTCAGAAGGCAGTTGGATATTACCTATTGTGTTATTACCTATAAATGTTAAAATTAACTTATACAGTATAAGACACCATTTTGTGTAACTAAAAACAAGACACCCACAGCAGGAGTACTTCTTTCTCATTTCATCTAAAGCTTTAAAGTGCACATACTGTAATGTACCCCTAATAATTCAGCATCGCACAGAGAAGTACAGAGACCCAGTGATCAGGTCACTGGGTCTTAAATAAGGTATCTAGTGAAAATGAAAGGGGTGTAGCATGTTGTTTGAGCTTTCACTTCCTGGAGATGTAGAAATGTCTCTCTTGGGACAGTTGTCACAAGAACAGTGTGGGAACAGTAAGAAAACTTTCCAAACCTTCCATAACCAAAAACAGTTTTGGTAGTAATGTAATAATGTATAAGGGTTTGTACATATTTTATTTAGCATTTATTATTTTTTTCAGTCTGGTAAATACGACAGTAAAGAAGATTATGGTGAGATGGGACCTAAAAGAATCAAAACAATTAGAGGGTCGGCATCTCTGGATGCATCTATCCGATGAAATGTAAATTAATGATTGCCATGGTTCTGCCCACTGTCCTGAAATAATGAATACTCATGGTTTTGGGATAAGTAATGGAATGAGACATATGAATATCCCCTAGTCAGCTCAATATGAAATATTGCACATGCTTTACAATCTATCCTTAAGGTATTACTAAAAGAAAAAAACTCCAATTGTCCCAATCACCAATGTCACTGGGAATGGTAAGAGGTAAATCCAACATTTTGAGTTGCTACCAGAACAGAAATAGAGGTGAAATCTTCCAATGGGGACATTTGGTCCTTTGACACCTGTCTAAGAGGGGCTTTGCCTCACATGGAGATAATATTCTATCACTTCCTGTTGATTCTACAGGAGAGGAAGTAAAGGGAAACCCCCCTAATGAGACTCAGATGGCAAAAGAAACATGACAGCTTAGATATCTTTTTAGATGGCTGTCTAAAATGTTTTAAAAGCTTTGGCTGTATCTAAATACTTTCACCCCCCATTGTAAAAAACTAAAAAAAAATTGCTGCAATTTACACACACACAAAAAGTCATGTGGCTCCTCCCCTATTAGAAACACCACCTTCCCCTGCTGTGCTGTCTTCTTATATAACATGTTGGGCTCTAATATCCTTTGTAATGTATTTATAGTAGAATGAAAGGCTAAACTATAAACCCATTTTTGTGGCCAATGTTGACTCCGCAGTGCTCCTTATTGCCCCTCATAAATTTTCAAATAAACTGCAATATAATGCCTTTTTTATGTTTTCCTATGCAATTACATTAGCAGAAAGCTCCGGTTCTTGATCCACTGAATGTTAAGGCTGGTGGGAGGGAACTCTCTCCCCATTGGCTTAGAACAATGGACATTGGCAGGTGATGTTACTTTTTTTGGAATTCAGCCCTGTTGCTCGTCCTTCACATTAAACCAATGAGATAGAGATTTGCAGTCATGTGACTGCAAAAAATAAAAGATATTATAAAATGTATGCTGAGCAATGGGGTGGACTGCTGTGGCAGCATTTTTGAGTTAGTTTATGGTTTAGCCCTTCATTCTGTTTTAATGTTTAAATGTATAAAAATATTTGTTTTGTACATAAACAAAAAAGGTATAAAACGACAGTTTTGAAATGTAAAAAATAAAAAAGGTGACTCAAAACCATTATGGCTTCCCTTTAAGCCTGCCTACGTACCAGTTTATTCTGGACAGAGAGCATCATTTATGGCAGAGGTTGACAACATATGGCTCGTGGGCCGCACCCGGCCCGCCACTGCTAAATGTCAGGCTGGCGCCCCCTGTGGGTGAAGCCATGACTCCTCCTCTCACAGCAGAGGGAAGCAGGAGACAGAAAACCCTGTGTCCTGTGTAGCAGGGTAGAGATAGTGACAGAGGAGCAGCACTGAATAGTGGACCAGAATGGAACTGCTAAAGTTAACTTTCTAAGTTAATCAGCAGGTGATTGGTTGCTAGGTGGTTAATATGAAAATTACCTCCAGCAGCTCCTGCCCTCTGTTCAGCACTGCTGTGCCTCTCCCTCTGCATGAGTAAGGTAGGAAGGGGCAGAGTTGGGGCTGTGCAACATACAGGGGTCCAGAGCTGGGTGGGGGGCTGTGTAATGTCCAGGGATCCAGAGCTGGGGGGGCTGTATAATGTGCAGGAGTCCAGTGCTGCAGGGGGCTGTGTAATGTGCAGGTGTCCAGAGCTGTGGGGGAGGCTGTGTAACATGCAGGGATCCAGAGCTGTGGGGGGCTGTGCAATGTGCAGGGGTAAAGAGCTGTGGGGGGGCTGTGTAACATGCAGGGGACCAGAGCTGCAGGGGGCTGTATAATGTGCAGGGGTCCAGAGTTAGGGGCTGTGTAATGTAAAGGGGTCCATAGGTGCGAGGGCTGTGTAATGTAAAGGGGTCTAGAGGTGCAGGGGCTGTTTACTGTTTCCACCCCTTAAGTGGAAAAGCCCCTGCTGACCCCTTATTATGGAGTCTATGGGCTTCTACAATTTGATGTAAAATACTAGCCATAGAAGTTCCTTGAAATGTATTTCCAAACCGCTCCTCATAAACTGTCTTCTTTGTGTATGAAATACTATGGACAATGTATAAAAGAATAATTATTATTTCTATTTTTAGTACATCATCGCAGGATCACTGGCAATTGCTGGCAGCAATAAACAAAATATTGGTGTGGTAAGTAAGATCTTATTTTAAGTAGGCATGAGCAAAATTAAGAGTTTTCAATTCCTCAAAATTCTGGTAAAAATTGGGAGATTCCGGCCAAATGCACGGGGGATAGTGAGGATAGCCATATTAGGGTAACCCTAAAGGATGAATTGGGTTTACATCTCTCTTGAGCATTACAGAAGCTCCTTCTACCTATCCTGGATCTCTTCTTCTGCCAAAAAATTTCCCTTCATTAGCCTCATTAATTTATATTTTGTATACAAAAACAAAAAAAAAACAGACAATGAAATAAAGTGACATAAAAAGTTTAAGTGGAAGATGAACCCTGGAAGCTCTGACCAATAAAATGCAGGCTGAGTGCATATGGCTATTCATCCATATTGCATTAAAACTCATATGCAGCGCCTATAATGAAAGCAACATCAAGGTAAAAGTCATTCAGTGATGTGAAGATGATTCAATCTATGACAGATGTCACCGGTAAACTTCAGCGATATTAAAAGACAATGGTTGTAGGCTTACCAGATAGTGGTAGGACAAGCGCAGGTGTTTATATTCCAACTGGGCTGTTGATTATCCCTGGACGTGAGAACGAGAAGGGTTGGAACTACACCTCTTTCCACCAGTGTTGGCCCAGGCCTAAGAGTACCCCCCTTAGGAGGAGTGGACCACCGGGACGGAGGACCATCCCCCAGGAGCCATCAGAGGATCCCTCAGGAGACGTTCCCTTGTTCCTAGAGGTTCGAATGTTCTACAGCCCAGTTGGAATATAAACACCTGCGCTTGTCCTACCACTATCTGGTAAGCCTACAACCATTGTCTTTTAATATTGCTGAAGTTTACCAGTGACATCTTTCATAGATTGAATCATCTTCACATCACTGAATGACTTTTACCTTGATGTTGCTTTCATTATAGGCGCTGCATATGAGTTTTAATGCATTTTTGGGACAATACAGATCTATTGTTTGTGCGTGCTGCCGTCCATAATCTTCACCCTTTTGGTTTTTATCCCTTTATTTCAATATTAACATTATATTAGTGAGCGCAGATTGTTTTGCTTTTATTATTCATCCATATTGCTTGTGGTCTCCCTGCGGCAAATCTTTTGCTTGTTACTGACTTACTATGTCTTGTTCTGCACTGCATCTCTGTGTGGGTGTGGTTGTATTAGTAGACAGACACAGGGTTTTGCTTCAGAAACTCCACCAAGGAGAACAGTGAGCAATACAGCAGTGACATCACCAGATCTCACTCCAAATATCCTGAAACTAGCTGTTAGAGGCACAGTGCCTTAGATCCCACACTGCAGATGTATAGCTACTAGGGCTTTGGCACAGGAGTATCTAGGCATCTTCACATACCAAGAAGTAAACTGTTTTAGGAGGAAATCAAGGCAAATATTTTTTGCGGTGCACAAAAAACAGGATTACAAAGAACACTAAAGTTAATAAAAAAACATAAACTACTCTAAATACACAAAACACATAGGCACAGACCATTGGTAAGCAGACAAATGAGATGATAGTTGACCATCCCCTCCTCACAAAAACACTTTACTCTCTCGGTCTCCGCGACTGTGCTCTTTGGTGGCTCTCATCCTACCTATCCCAATGCACCTTCAGTGTGGTATACAATTCTACTTCCTCCTCTTCCTTTCTCTGTCAGGGTCCCCCAAGGTTCTGTTCTTGGACCTCTCTTATTTTCAATATACACCTCTTCCCTGGGCCGGCTGATAGCCTCCCATGGCTTTCAATATGATGTCTACGCTGACAACACCCAAATCTACCTCTCCAACCCTTAACTCACTCCATCAGTCTCCTCATGCATCACTAACTTACTAACAGACATATCTGGCTGGATGTCACACCACTTCCTCAAACTCAACTTGTCCAAAACCGAACACATAATATTTCCTCCTGCACGTACCTCTTCCCCTGACTTCTCTGTCAAGAGCAATGGCACAACCATCCACACATCCCCACATGTCAGGGTGCTAGGTGTTATCCTGGATTCTGAACTTTCCTTTTGGCCCCACATCCAATCACTTTCCAAAGCTTGCCGCCTCAACCTTCGCAACATTTCTAAACTGCGTCCCTTTCTAACCAATTAAACCACAAAGCTCCCGATTCAATCCCTGGTCATCTCTTGCCTCGACTACTACAACTCCCTCCGGATTGGCTTAGTTTTAAATAGACTATGCCCCCCTTCAGTCCATCATGTATACTGATGCCAAACTCATCCACCTTACAAACTGCTCAGCGTCTGCTACCCCTCTCTGCCAATCCCTCCATTGACTGCCACTCACCCAACACATTAAATTCAAAATACTAACTATAAGTTACAAAGCCATCCACAACTCTGCTCCCAGCTACATCACTAGCCTAGTCTCAAAATACCAGTCTAATCGTTCTCTTCGTTCCTCCCAAGACCTCCTGTTCTCCAGCTCCCTCATCACCTCCTCCCATATTTGCCTCCAGGACTTCTCCCGAGCCTCTCCCATCCTCTGGAATTCCCTACCCCAATCTGTCAGACTGTCTCCAAATCCATCCATTTTCAGGCGATCCCTGAAAACTTTTCTCTTTAGGGAAGCCTATCCTGCCTCTACTTAACAAATGTACTTTTATTTTATTTTCTTCATCAGCTCATCCTCCACAGTTATTACCCTTTTGTATCACTTCACCCTTCCTCCTACATTGTAAGCTCTAATGAGCAGGGCCCTCTGATTCCTACTGTATTGAATTGTATTTCAATTGTACTGTCTGCCCTAATGTAAAGTGCTGCGCAAACTGTTGGCGCTATATATAAATCCTGTATAATAATAATAATAACAACAATCTCCATACCACACTCACCCTAGCCAGCCTAGAGCTATGTGCAGGACCAAAATTCTTCCCACACAAATTCTGCAAAGCAGATAAGGAAGTATGCCTATGTCAATGTACAATGATCCCATGGAGGAACTTAGGTATCTATTGGCTTTACCATTGGATCCCATGATCTGGAGACAAACCTGTCCCCTACTTGTAGAATTACACCATATGAGGACCACCTCCTGAGCCCCATACCTGAGGCAGAGGTCCTGAAACAACTATAAGTGGAGAGACCATTTCAGGCATTCAAGCTCTGTCGCTGAGGACATTCAGAGTCTTCAAGTCTAGAGTGGGACGAATACTCTCTTATGGTTTGGGAATAGTGAAGAGATGTTTAATTAAAACTGTAAAACATGTGCAGGTAGAACAAGAGTAATGACTTTGATGTAACAGATACTTGAAAGAGAGATGAAGATGTTGAAGTAATTGAGGCAAAATCAGATGCTCAGAAGATAGAAAATGAGCCAGAGTAAGGGAACAAAATACTATTTTCACCTCTGAGAATCAACTCTAGAGCCCTTGCATCCAAAATACAAGCCAAACATAAATGCCAACTGTCATCCCCCCTTGAAGTAATTGAGGCAAAATCAGATGCTCAGAAGATAGAAAATGAGCCAGAGTAAGGGAACAAAATACTATTTTCAACTCTGAGAATCAACTCTAGAGCCCTTGCATTAAAAATACAAGCCAAACATAAATGCCAACTGTCATCCCAGAGAGATGAAGATGTTGAAGTAATTGAGGCAAAATCAGATGCTCAGAAGATAGAAAATGAGCCAGAGTAAGGGAACAAAATACTATTTTCACCTCTGAGAATCAACTCTAGAGCCCTTGCATCCAAAATACAAGCCAAACATAAATGCCAACTGTCATCCCCCCTTGAAGTAATTGAGGCAAAATCAGATGCTCAGAAGATAGAAAATGAGCCAGAGTAAGGGAACAAAATACTATTTTCAACTCTGAGAATCAACTCTAGAGCCCTTGCATTAAAAATACAAGCCAAACATAAATGCCAACTGTCATCCCAGAGAGATGAAGATGTTGAAGTAATTGAGGCAAAATCAGATGCTCAGAAGATAGAAAATGAGCCAGAGTAAGGGAACAAAATACTATTTTCACCTCTGAGAATCAACTCTAGAGCCCTTGCATCCAAAATACAAGCCAAACATAAATGCCAACTGTCATTTCCCCTCCTTTGAGGGGTTTCCACAACACTGGATCCAGGCATTCAGTCCAAACAGATGGTGGCGCACATTCAAACAGAGGATAATCTGCAATGCTCCATAGAGGGGAAAGAAGGACCAATTTACATGGTGGATCCTTTCCAATTCTGGAGAAGATGTCACTCTTAACCTTGGAAGCTGCTTTGAGTAGATTATCTTAATACCTTAATACAGGGTGCAGGGCTAATCCTTAAAAAAAATACAACATTTACGATTGAAATACATCAAAAAGATGGGGATTCCATTTGTTTACCAGTAGATGGCACTAAAAAACCATAGCCAATGCCAAAAAATGTATTGAAGCATACATAGATAAAATCCTCTGTCGGCAAATACAAAACAAAAAACAGAAATGGAAAAATAAAAATTAAACTTTTTTAAATCTAAGTAGATACATTCATAAAAGAATGTATGATCTAGAAACCCTTGTACAAGCTCTTGAGCCTGTAGACCCCAGGGTAGTAACTATGCTAGAATAAAAAGCATGAGCATTTTCTAGTTTAAGGTTGTTAGAGGCAGTTTGTGGATTACGAAATCCATATGTAGCCACCCTGCTTTAAACAGGAGTGTATAAAATTAGTTCTACATGGCTGCAGAAAACCAGTGCTAATTTGTGATCTGTGGTTTGTTCAGCTCCCTTTAAATCCAGCCTGGCTATCAGTTCTCCCTTCTGACAGTAGGTGGCTATAGCTGTCACTTCTGGTATTAGTGAGAGATCACACAGTAGGCATTGGTTATGAATAGTGTTGAGCGAACCCGGACTGTAACGTTCGGGTCCGTACCGAACTTTCGGGTGTCCGTGGCACGGACCCGGACCCGGACATTTCAAAAATCGTTCGGGTTCGGTCCGGGGTTCTGCTATTTTACTCCACGTGTTGAGAAGCTGCAGGGCAGCCAATCAACAAGCGTTTCACTGGTTTGCCCTTAGAAGCCATCGCAGCCATGCCTACTAATGGCATGGCTGTGATTGGCCAGTGCATCATGTGACCCAGCCTCTTTATAAGCTGGAGTCACAGTGCTGCAGTCACATGCTCCTTGGGTTAGTGTAGGGAAAGGAAGCTGAAAGCTTGAGGGACAGATTTGAGACATTTTAAGACCTGATCCTGCATCCTGAGATAGATTACTTTACTACTGCTGTCTGTGCTGTTGCTCTGAGGACAGATAGCAGAAATTATAGATTTCACATAACGCTGCTTTGAGTTGCAGATCAAGCTCTGCATAAAACAACG
>BLSH010057143.1:167072-206487 GCA_018402905.1 Glandirana rugosa
CTTTTACGAGAACCCTCTATATCAACACCCCAGTACGGCGTTAATCATCCTTGACGTAAAGGTCGTCGACGGGACGTTCTTAAAATGTTAGGACAACAATCCTCTTCTGACACGAGTCCTGAACAGACGTCAACCAACACCAAAGGAGTGTGAGGGTCTTCTCCGCCACGGCCTACCGAGATAAATTTGTCACACGTGGGACGTCATGTACGACAGACTAGACGTCGCATATCACACACACAGACTCGTTGGAATGGGGTTCGGGGTCCGGGACAAAGTTCGGGTTCTGTCCGGACCCGAACTCGGACTTTGTCCCAAAGTTCGGCCGAACCAGCAGAACCCGGACTTCTAGAAGTTCGCTCAACTCTAGTCGTAGGTAATCCAGAGATCGTGCAGGCAGAAATAAGCAGGGTCAGGCTAGCCGTGTCGCAGGAACAGGAAATCAGGATACAGGTTGCTCAGACACACACACTATACGCTGCAGATCAGACAGCATGTACTGCAGGGTGCACACTGTTTAAATAGAGCCATCCGGCACCGCCTCTTCTGGGAGTGTGAGGAAACCACAACCAACTGCAGACAAGTCCTGAGCACAGTCTTCTCCTAACAACAGGATTGTAAAATTCTTGCAGGGCAGCTGCTGGAAATGCAGTTCCTACTAATTGCGGCATGACCCCACAACTATATCTCCCAAGAGCATTTTCCCTACACTTGGTAGGCAGGCTATAGGGAGTCAAGGCAGCAGCATGTTTTGCTGGCAAAGAGACAGAACCACCTCTTCCTCTCACCATGCTGGATCCCACCAATGTTTTTCTTATTACCATGCTGGGCAACACCACTTCTTTCCCATTACCATGCTGAGCACAACCACCAATCTGCATGGTGACTTGTCAGTCACCATGCAGAACACAACCATCCCTTTCCCTTGATAAAGCTAACCACTTCTGTCCTATCACAATGCTGGACGCAGCCTGCTTTTTCCCACTGCCCTGAAAGACACAGCCACCTCTTCGCCATCATCATACTGGCCACAACTACCTCCTCCCCATCACCATGTTGGACCCAATCACTTATTCCCCATCACCATGCTAGACCTAACCACCCATTCCCCATCAACATGCTGGGAAAAACCACCTCTTCCTCTTTACCATGTTAGTCCACAGCCATATTGAGATTATTAGAGTTTTTATGTTGTTGTTTTTTTTTTTTTTTTGATTTGCTGTGCTATTTTGCTCCATCCTATTATTATCACATACAGAAAAAATAATATCATCAATACATGATTACTCTGCACTCACTAGAGATGAATGAGCCCCCTTTGCAGCTAACACAGGTTTAGCTGATCTTCAGCTCAGTGCAAAGACTTTTTCACTTTGGTTATAAATCACACAACCTCTCAGTTGTTTTCTATTCTACTTGCAGATTGTCGGAATTGTCTTTTTTGCCATATTTCTGTTAACTAATGCACTGTTATTTGGCTTATCCATTACCATCTCGGTGTTTGCCAGCCGAGCATTACATCAAGCAGCAACACAAAGTTCAAATCAGGTAAGAAAAGATTGCTAAAGATTACTATCCTAATTAACAGTGTCTAGTGCAAAAATACTCAACAGGAGAACAGTCAAAATGATGACAGACGTAAAGTTTAAATCCAGTCAATAATCTTCACAACACACTTGTTATACAGATGTGAGAACTATGCCATCTGCATTTCTCCAGTAGTGGTGTTCCTTAGAGGTCAAAGAAGACCTCAAAAACAAGAGGAGAGGCGGGAGAGCCCTTATAGTGTAATAAATATACAGAACTTTAACATTAAAAATAGTAGTTTAAATAGAAATACTAAACATTCGGGGAGATTTTGTAAAACGAGAGAGTACAATGAAACCAATCAGCTTCTGGGTTTTTTTGTGAAAGCTTAATTGAACAAGCTGAAGTTAGAAGCTGATTGGCTACCATGAACAGGTACACCAAATGTTGCACTCTCCAGCTTTAGTTAATCAACCTTACCGAAACGTACATTTGGTGAGGTTGCCGTAACTATACTGGTTGAGAACTTCTGAGGGCGCAAGGATACTCCTGTCTCCATGCAAGATAGACTTGATTGCTATTGATGCCATGGAGGTTGTGGTCCTAGGTCTTTGAAATGGCCATCAGTTGGCAGAGGCACCAATTTGGATGCCTGGTGTGGTGTGCCTAGAGATGGATCAAAAGCACTATAATTGATAAACATCGAATTTCAACAAAGCAACTTGATTTTCATCAAATAAGATGACTCCAATCCATCTTTAGACATACCCCACCACATATTCCAATTACACTATATCGTCAAAGGTATTGGGACGCCTGCCTTTACACAGACATGAACTTCAATGGCATCCCAGTCTTAATTAGTAAGGTTCAATATTGAGTTGGCCCACCCTTTGCAGCTATAACAGCTTCAACTCTGAGCTTCTGAGAAGACTGTCCACAACATTTAGAACTGTGTCTATGCAAATGTTTAACCATTCTTCCAGAAGCACATTTGTGAGGTCAGGCACTGATATTGGACGGGAAGGCCTTGCTTGCAGTCTCTGCTTTAATTCATCCCAAAGATGTTCTATTGCTCTGTGCAGGCCAGTCAAGTTCCTCCACCCCAAACGCACTCATCCATGAACCTTGCTTTGTGCACTGGTGTGCAGTCATGTTGGAACAGGAAGGGGCCATTCCCAAACTGTTACCACAAAGTTGGGAGCATGAAATTGTCCAAAATGTCTTGGTATGCTGACTAGAGTAGAGCGAACACCTGGATGTTCGGGTTCGGTGGGTTCGGCCGAACTTCGGGAAAAAGTCCGGGTTCAGTACCGAACTTGACCTGAACTTTACCCCAAACCCAAATGAAGTCAATGGGGACCTGAACTTTTCGGCACAAAAATGACTGTAAAAAAGTCCTGGAAAGTGCTAGAGGGCTGCAAAATTATTTTAGAACAATAATCTGTCCCTTACAGCAACAGCAGGAACCTGACCCTATAGGAGTAGGCGATGATTTTAGAACAATAATCTGTCCCTTACAGCAACAGCAGGAACCTGACCCTTTAGAACTAGGAGATGATTTTTTTTTTAATTAAACACGTTTATTGGTAATAAACATATAATAGCATACAACTAGAAGATGATTTTAGAACAATAATCTGTCCCTCTAAGCAGTAGACACTACCTAGTCCAGTCAGATCGTTCTGTAATGCAGGATGAGATCTGCAATCTGTCCCTAAAAGCAGTAGTAGTAGTAATCTCTACCTATCTATCTATTTGCAATCTGTCCCTCACAGCACCGGCAGTATCCTCTCCTTACACTACCCAGAGAGCATGTGACATGCAGCACTAAGTGACTCCAGCTTATAAAGAGGCTGGATTAAATGATGCACTGGCCAATCACAGCCATGCCATTAGTAGGCATGGCTGTGATGGCTTCTAAGGGCAAACCAGTGAAACGCTTGTTGATTGGCTGCCCTGCAGCTATTCAACATGCGTGATCAAATACCCGAACCCAGAACTCAAACCCAAACTTTTTTTCAAATGTCCGGGTTCGGGTCCAGGTCACGGACACCCCAAAGTTTGGTACGGACCCGAACTTTACAGTTCGGGTTCGCTCAACTCTAATGCTGACGCCTTAAGAGTTCTCTTCACTGGAACTAAGGGGCCAAACCAACCCCTGAAAAACAACCCCACAACATAATCCCCCCTCCACCAATGATTTGGACCAATGCACAAAGCAAGTGCATCAGTGCCTGACCTCAAAAATGCGCTTCTGAAAGAATGGTCAAACATTGCCATAGACACACTCCTAAACCTTGTGGACAGCCTTCCCAGAAAAGTTGAAGCTGTTATAGCTATTATAGCTGCAAAGGGTGGGACAGCTCAATATTGAATCCTATGGACTAGAGCTGGGATGCCATTAAAGTTCATGTGTGTGTAAAGGCAGGGGTCCCAATACTTTTGACAATATAATATAGGTGCCTCTGCTGTTCAAATAACTGACAGGTTTTTATTTTTTCTCAAACAACTTCCATATGCACCAATTGTTATTTAGTTTATATACCTGGAGTTAAGCTTTAATGCTCCTTGGAGAAGTTAATCATAGCACAATAGCGGACAAGCTGGATTACAATCCACAACTATTGAAGGTTATAGTCAAAGGTTGGTTCCCTTTTACAGTGCAGTACCATTCCTAGTCGGTGGTCTTTATGGAGTCTGGCCACTCACCTTGCATTGACTAAGGTAGTTCACAGTGTCAGTTTTCCCCATAGGCATTTTCCTACAAACAGTAAATGAAGTTGTCAAGTCACAGTGTGGTCAGAGTTGACAATATGGCAGTCCATGCACATGCTCAGCTTCTTAAAGCCCTGGCAGAGGCTGTAGTGTCAACCTTCTATTTTTGCTCTAGGTTTTCAGCATGAGATTAGTAATGTCCCTTTTAAAGGACAAGCAGTGCTGGCCTCTGCCACCACTGTGCAGACAGTTCTGTAACTTTAGTTTAGGCAATTTAGTTGTCAGACATTCCACCTGACTTCACTGAACAAGCAGCTCATGCGAGCTGAATTATAAGACTGCAAAACATCTTCTTTGCAGGTCCTTGCTAAACAACTATGATTACTTTCTTACTTTTCCCATCATGTGTGGTACGGCCTTATCCACCCTGACCAATTTATACTATGTAGCCGCTAATATCTACAATAGCTCCATAACCCCACCAACCAATTGCTATCTAAAGGAATAGCTTCCCAAGCTGACCTGCTGTGTGTGTGTGTGTGTGTTGGACACCTATGGACAGTTTTATAATATGGTTGTAGAACTTCCACCCAGGGTCCTCGGGAGCCAACCTCCACATGGCTGACAAATGCAACCCAACAGATAATTTGTAAAAAAGAATGGTCTTAGAGACTACCATTTTATGAACATACATTTTAAGAATAACAGTGGCAGATGGTGACAATGACCATGTTGTTAATGAAAATGGTTATGGAGGGGAATGTATGATGCATCGTGAAAATAGTAATGATGGATGATGATGATGATGAGAGGGCTTAAGATGGATTATGATGTTTAATCGTGCAAGATGATTGGTGAGGGTTTATTGATAATACCCAAAGCATGATAATGATCATGATGATTACCTTTTCTATTTTTTCCTATAGGTGTTTGTGATACACGAGACATTTGTACCAGCAGCTCAAGGAGAAATGCCCGTATATTACCCATCCTATACACAGCCACCATCACCACCACCAAGTTATGCTGTAAATTATGAAACAGAAAAACCTGCTATGTGATATTAGATTAGGAGTGGCATTGCCTGATAGATTCACAAAAAAAAAAAACATATCGGTGGGAATGATATGATGAGTAGTCATATGGGTAAATGTATCTTCTCACTGTGCCCTGAAGATCATGCTTTTTCTTTTAATGCACCAAGTTATACTGAGGAACTTCCATATTCAATATAGTGAAACATTTCTGCTGTCTGTTTGCTGAACATAAAGGGCCCCCTCACACTTTGCTGTGTGCTGTAGTGCACCACCATATGCATGTTATGTTAAGACATGCATGTTCATTTTGGTAAGGCTGCCAATGCACACCAGTGCCTTAAAAATCGGACCTGACTTTTTTTTACTGATGCAACATACAAAAACTCACTGTAGGTGTATTGTGTGCTGAAACCCAGATCAGTTACCATAGTGCATTGTGGTGCCATTCATGCTGCAGTATTGCAAATCAAAGGTGTACAGTAAAGCCAGCCTTAAAGGATATTATCTATATTTTTATATTTGTTCATTGGATGTATTTTGTCTACTTATAAAACTGCACCACAACATTAATGTTTTGTACTGTATTGCATTAAAAAATTGAAAATGAAATACAACGGTGACATGAAGTAGACTCAGTTTTTGAGGCAATTAAATCACAGGGAAAGGAAATGCTGCAAAACCTTTATCAGAATTCTTTCACTGGGACACTTGAAAGTCATTGCTTTTGAGTTGTTGACTCTTATGTGAGTGAGAAAATGCTTGTTGACTTTCCATTATTCTCTTATCTCACTTGTCAAATACAAAATGAGGGTCACCTGGAACAAATGCTACTAATGGCCCCCACACTAGTTAAAAACCGTGCAAAATAGCCAAAAAAGGAACATTGCCCAGTTTTGGACATTTTAGTCCAAAACTGAACAGTAGAATGAACATTGGGGCCTGGAGTTTCCATACTAAAATCGACAGAAACCCCAGATTCTATTTTTTATTGTACTATATTGCAACAGGGCTGTTTACACTAAAAAATATTATTGATCCACCCAAGAAAACAGGATCGAATTGGGTACTTTTCCTGTAAAAAAATGTGCAGTTTGCCAAATCAATGCCCTTGATAGAAAGAAATCATGTACCTTTGCTTCCACAATTACTGTCAAATCTTACCCAATCAGACAATTCATTACATGCACAAGCAAAAATGTAGTATATCGCATCAATACTTACCCTTGTGGAAAACAATATGTGGGCAGAACTATTAAATCATTCTCAGTGCGTGTAGATGAGCATCAATAATAACAAAAAAGGCATGAAAGAACACATCATCCCTAAACATTATGCTCATTGTCATACCAGAGACCCACGAGGGATATCCACTGTCCACAAGAATTTTACAGTTTTATAATATCACATGCAGCATAAAGTTACACCAAACTTTAAGTGTTACACTCAATGGAAAGCTAAATCTGTACCTAATTCTGTTCCTTTCCCTGATCCTATCCTTTGACACGGGGAGGGCTGAGGGGGCGGAGTGGTATTGAACATTAAAACTAAACACATTAAACCTAATAAATAATACCACATGACACAAATTATTTTCATTGGAGTAATATGGCCACAGCTTTTATTAAATATAATAACAATAACATGATTTAGACACCAATTCTTCAAAAAACATACAAGAATTCTGATACAACCTTTAAAGCCAGGTCCTTGGCAGTGCCACCCAATAACATGTTCTGTTGTAAACCCTTACCAGCCACCAGCCATTGATAACCAGCTTGGCGGGTACACATCAGTAATTTTTACACCATTATTCACTTGAAATATCCTGTTCTGTTGTAAACCCATACCGGCCACCAGCCATCTTTAACCAGCTCGGTGGGTACATATCAGTCATTTTTACACCATAATTCCTTCATGAACACCACATAATCATACATATTTGTGACCATTAAAGTTAAACCACTTGTCCACACATTACCAAGGATCTTAGTTTTTTTGGCACCATCAAGGACCCACCACAGCATTCAGAAATTGACCTCTCAATTCTGAATGCTCCGCTACAACTGCAGGGCTTGCCCCAGGCCCCCCAAAGCCCAAAATTGAAGACCTTGAAGTCAGCTTCCTTTAAATGAATGCACAGTCATGAAAATTGGCTGAAGCAATTTCCACGAGACATGGATGAACCGCAGTACCACCCATTAAGCAGATACATTTTTATACTACTGTGTTAATTGAGATTCAGGATTCTTTTAAAACAGGTAAATTAATAACTGGTTGTCACTTCATCCCAGGAACTATTTCTGCCCTGATGTCTGGAAACAGACATACAAAAAGAAAAATTAACGGTCTCCAATTAATCCATGCATGGGAACAAAAACACCATCATGTACTTTGACCTCCTTTTTATAAAAGTGTTCATACTTCCACCACATATGGATGGATATGAGACTGAAACCTGGTGGATCCCCAATTTTCCGGAAGGAGTCCTCTCCATGCCTAGCTCAGACCTAGCTGCTTTTATACCCACCCCAGTCTGGAAGGAGTGAGAACCATAGTCTGCTACTGTATAGACCATCCTCCCCAAGCATTGTTTAAACACTACCACAAATTGGTTATGGGATAAAGATGACCCAACCCTATGAAGCAAAAAAATGACCCATGCAACGCCAGATGAACTATCATAAAGCGAGCAAAACAATGTACTGGGCAGGTATTGCAGGACCGCAATTGTATCTGAAATCCCTTTCTACACAATCCATTGATTCCAAAAGCTCCATAAATGGCCAAAGCAAAGGCCAATTGGAAAATATGTCTATCATAGTTGTCTTGACACACACCATGTAATTTACAGGACAAACCTTCCAGCAAGTGAAAGGTCTCCTGTCCACTGAGCACTTGCCCCTTCTGAAACCTTTAGCCACTTCCTGTACCAGGAATTCTTTAGTAATGTCAGGCCAAGCTTATAATTTAAACAGAAAGGGCAATGCCACAAATCCCATATCCACCCTAGATGATGAAACATCAGAATTACACAAGTCCAACAAAACCAAAGCAGCAGATCTTGCTTAACCACATCTAAGGAGACTTCCTGAGCTTCCGCCTCAAACTCCCATTATCTTTTGTACTTTACTATGCAGGTCCCCGGTCAGTTTTGCCCCCAAATTCTTTACTCAACCTGCCACTTGTCTGAAGCAGGCCTCCATAGAAACTCCAGGACCCAAAGTGACATTAACCCTGCTCTGGAACCAGCTCCTGAAAATGCCCCAGCTGAAACCAAGACAGTTTTGCAACCTAGTCCTTTACCTAATCGACCAATTGTCTGAAGAATTCCTCCATAGAACATCCGGAAGTAATGTCAACTCTGCCTCTGGAGCCAGCTCCCGAAAAATAAAACCAAGATAGAGCAGCAGCAATTCAATGTTCAACTCCAGGCATATGCATGGCCCAAAACAGAATATTATGTAAAAAATTTAACAACAATCAAATTCACTACTGGCAAAGATTGTGCTGTGAGCCTATTTACAGCTGAAACTACAGCCATGTTGTCAGAATTAAAAAAACACCTTTATTAGCCAACTGGGGAACCCAGACTACAACTATCACTAAAGGAAAGAATTCCTGAAAAAACAAATTCTTGGGAAGGCCCCTTGTTGCTCACTCCACAGGCCAGAAACCATGGCACCAATTTCCTTGAAAATATACCCCAAAACCCATGCCCCCATATGACTATGTGAAAAGGTGCAGATCAGCGATTGACTGGGCTGAAGACTGCCATATGGGCCTATGATTGTATGCAGTAAGGAATTAGCCCAAGTTTGAGGAACTCCTGGGTTTCCCTAGTATTATGTATCACACGGTGAGGCCTGTTGACTCCTAAAATCAAAAAGACCAGCCACCTGCACAACATTCTGCAGGCAAAATTCAAGTTTACTGACAATGACTGAAGAGATCCTAATCACCTTTTTGGCTTGCACCACTATCACCAATTCTTCAGGCAAGTATGCAAGTTGTGCAGCTGGCAGTCTGCATTTCTTGCGAGTCAACTTCAATGCCATGAACTTTAATAACCTCTTTCTGACCCTCCACTTTTTACGGGTGGGGGCACACCAAACCACACTATTTTAAAAAACAAGCACAGTGTTTGTAGGAGGTGGAGGCAAGAATCTGATCCATTGGATCCCACGCATTGGGACATGTTCAAATAGTGCACAAGCCCATGTGAACCAGGCTGCCTCCTCACCACCCACTCTAGAAAAGGACTGAAAGCCTCAAAGGAGACACATGAAATGGCACAACCCATGGGCATGCACTGATCCACAAACATCATCCTGCTGTCAGCTGTCTGGATGCACCAGTAAAAGGTGGAAAGCAGATTCGATGTCCACCTTTGTCATCAGTGCCCCCCCAGCCCATGCTCCTGATCAACTGGCTTCATCAAAAGACATATACTGTACTGTAGAGAACACAGCAGAAATATCATCATTGACTGATAAACCCCCAGAATATGAAAAATTATAAATTGTTTGGAACCTATCCAGCTGTTTCTGGGGCACAACACCTAAAGGAGAAACCCTAACATTACTACATGGAGGAACAGGATAAAGGAGCCTGCTAACCCGCCCAGTGAGACTTCTGCAACTTCTCCCTGAGGACATCAGGGTATTACAATGCCATCCACAAAAGAGAAAAATAATTTCCCCTACACATCAACCGACCTGGGATAAGAAATCCTTCAGAAAAAAACAAGATAGAGCAGGTCAGCAGTTACCCTATCATTATACATAGTTAACTGTGGTAGCATTGTGGTGAAGCTCACTGGAGTCCTCCCATTTCTGAAGTTGCATTAATACTTCTCTGCCCACATCACGCCCGTATGTGCCTGAAGCAACGGGTTCATGTGGTTCATGCCTGAAATGGAAGTTTGCCCCCCATGTACAGGCTTCCTCATTGAAGTGCCAGTAAATACCTTTTCTGTGTAGGGCCGATGATCCAGACTCTGAACCACCAGCTGCTGACAGAAATAAAGAGGAGGAAAACCCTGAGGCTGTCAAGCCACCAGCAGCTACTCCATGAGTAGTTTCTGGGGCCACCATTAATTGTATCCATAAGGCGATGTCAGTAAGATCCCACAATGTGGGATCTGCTGACAAAATTGTTCATCATGGTGGATCCAGGTGTTCAGTATGCTGCAAGAATTGAGTAAAAGAAATAAAATAAATAAAAATGGCCTGAGCATTGTCCTGGGGACTTCTCACCAATAATGCTCTCCAAGATTGCAAAAGTCTGAAGTAAGTTATAAAATGTGAAAAGTATTAGACAATATTTGCATCTGTCCCCATCCTTCTCCTCCATATGCTCTTTATCCTTTTCCCATTTTTCAATTGAAAAATGCTCCAGTAGTAAAAGGGGGGTAAAAAATATCATTGTGCTCTCTGTACCAGATTGTCTCCCTAAGCTCTTTCTTTAGATGTGCCCCCTAAGGACCTTCAGTAACACATATGTGCTACACATTTTTGTATCTAATTTTGGCACAGGCTTATCACCTTCTTTAACCTTCCCCTTATCCTTCCTGCGAGTGGCTGTAGAGACTGCAGAAGAATCAGCACTGGCTGGCTTTTCTATAGAACCCAAGCTGCTAGCAGTAGGTGCCGTCACAATCCCTTCAGTTGAAGGGTGGTCCACATTAGTATTTACTCCAATAGTTTCTGTCCTGCTCAGGGGGATTCAAAACAGGACCCTGCAGTGGTAAAGTAATCCGGACTGCCTCCGGACCTATACCACCCCCAAAAGAACCCTTCTCAAGTCTGTCTAAAATTGCCTGCAAGGTGAATAAAATTGCTGTGGTATCAACACTACATAAAAAGGACTTTTGCCCCATGCCAGTTCTCCCTGATTCATCCAAAATAGGAAAATGCACTTGCTCCCTGGATTCCACTGCTTGCTCACTGGTGCCGAGTCCAGGAGAAACTTCACCCTGCAAGACAGGAGGTAGAAAACATTTTTGTGAGGCTCATCTGAAGGCACACCACAGGTAGCCAATAGTGGCGCTGCTGTGCTTGACTCCAGCAATGACGCTGATGGTGAAACTTCTCTTGATGCCACCTGAACTGCGCTGCCTGCGAGGGAACTGGAAGATTCTTGAGCTGATGGCCTAGATGTATCCAGCTGCAGCAGGGCTGACAAGGCGTTTCAGGAACCCCCGGGACTTTCAGTCTTGCTCAGGGACCTCAACCTGTTTTCTGTAAAGGAAGCAAATGAAAGGAGACACCCTCCAGCCTTGGCAGCCACCTTAACCTCAACACTTGGGGGTCGCCTGCAGACCACCAGTCTGTAGCCACTCACCCTCTCTGTCCAAGTTGCTGTAAGAATCCACAGCACTGCTCTACTCAATCCATAGAAATTTCAGCAGACAGCTACAGCCATCTCCCTGCAGAATTTACTGAAAGGAGCTACAAGGGTTAACAAAGCTTCTTTGCCTCTCAGTAGCAGTAGCACTGATCTATTTCCACTCTCTGCACCTTGCACAGATCTATAGTCTGTGTGCTTCCTGAGATAGCAGACACAGGAGCCATGTATGAGAGTTCTGCTATGATTGAATCCACAGATCTCCCTAATCTGCTGCAGGAGCAGCTCCAGCGATGCATTCAACCTGAAAACCTGTAGATACAAAACCCTGGGACCTAAAGTCTGTGAAAAAACAAATAAGATACTTATCTATTGCATATGTCTCCAAATTGCTCTCCACACTGTCTGTTCCTCCTTGAGGTTTCTCTAAGCTATGACCACTTCCTCCCTGCTCCCTACATCAAATCCTGAAACCATTCCCCACCCATTTTTAAAGCGGAGTTCCACCCAAAAGTGGAACTTCCGCTTTAAGCACTCCTCGCCCCCTTTCATGTCACATTTGGCATGTCATTTTTTTTGTGAGGGGGGAGTGTATACCTTGTTTTGACAGGTACTTCCTGTCACACTTCCTCCTTCCTCCTCCTGGCTGCCTAGGCGACTCCTCCTCTCCTCCTAGGCGGCCCCTCCCTCCTGGCAATCTTCTGGGACACAGGTCCCAGAAGATTGCCTGGCCACTAGGAACGCGCAGCGCGACTCGTGCATGCGCAGTGCGTGTCTGGCCATGAAGCTGGGCCGGGAGCCCACACTAGGAATGGCGGGGCCGTCGGGAGGAGGGGGGAGACGAGCGAGGCTTCGGGCGCAGCCATCGCTGGACCGCGAGACAGGTGAGTGTGTGTTTATTAAAAGTCAACAGCTACACTTTTTGTAGCTGCTGACTTGTTCTTAGTTATATTGGCATAATAATCCTTCCATAAGCAACACTGAAAGCTTTATTGGAGGTGTCGTTAGCATCTACTCTACCACAGTTTGTTCCCATGTGAGGTGACAGGGAGGGTGTGGCTGCCAACCTCCACCCAGCACCTACGAATTGGAAGAGATGTACTTTAATATGTGTTTGCACAATAAGACTATTATTTTTGATCCTACCTCATCTCCTCCTTCCCCTCCCTTCATGGTTTTATTATTGCTTTCTTGAAGCAACTGTTACTGTTTATCTAAGGGCTCATGCACACTGTAGCTGATAAATGATTGTTTTTGGTCGTTTGGGCGTTTTTTTAACAGCTCAAAAATGCCCCTTTATGTTATCCTATGTGTCCATGCAAACATGGACGTTTATTGTCATTTAACAGCAGTGGCGTTTTTGGGCTGTTATCTGAACGCCTTGAATTGGCGCTCAAAAGTCGTTCTTCTGACCACAAAAAATGCTGGACGCCGCTAAATTCCGCTAAAAGCAAATAAACGCCGGTAAGCGGCCGTTTATCGGTGTCCGGCGTTTTTTATGGTCAATGGAAGCTAATAAAGTAAAGAAAAAAATGCAGACGCCGATAAACACTGCTTACAAAACGCTGCAAAAGAAAGTTTTTTAAGCAGCATCTCCTGCCCAACGCCCAGAGAGCCCAGAGAGCATCCAGTGTGCATGGAGCCTTATTGTATATTCGGACTACCCAGATGAGCATTGCATACCACTATATATAACTACTTGATGTCCGATATTCTTGTATTTTCTATGCAAAACTTCAATAAAAATATGAATAATTTTATTATAATAGAATAAAATAAATAAAATAATATTTTTTAGGAATAATAATAAAAGAATAAGGGATGTGGCATATTTAGTGTATGCAACAACCAACCTATAAGACTAAATTATTTTCAGTAATTAAAATTAAATTAAATAAACAGTTTAGCCAAAATAGAAACATAGACAGTGAAACTGTATTGTTTTCCTGGTGGCCAGTGGAAAAATGCCCCTACGTTATTGATCAGTGGAAAAGCGTCCATTTACATTGGTGGTTAGTGAAGTGTCCCTTACATAGGTGGTCATTGAAGTATTCCCTAAGATCAGTGGTCAGTGAAGTACATTTTTAAAGCGGTGGTCAGTGAAGTGTCCTCTTTATTGGAGTTCAGTGGAAACCGCCCCCTTACATTGGTAATCAGTAAAGTGTCCCTTAAAATTGGTGGTCAGCATGGACGTAGCATAAGGGGTTACAGGGGTCACAATCGCAACACCGCCTCTAGCTCCAGGGGGCCCCTGCAGCATCTTTGTTATTTTATTATCATATCCTCCACAAAGTCTAACTTCGATCTGCCCTAGGGCCCCACAGCCATGCTCCAGTACTGGGCTTCCAGTTTGCCTTCCACAGTCCACACTGCTCCATTCTCATTGGCTGGGGAGAAGCAGTGAGCCAATTCCGGAATGGAGAGGAGCATGGAGTGAGAACAATCACGGATGGGGAAGTGTCTGTGTTGTGTGCTGGCAACACGGAATAGTAACCAAGCTCAGCGAGGCAAGAGGAGGAGAGTGCCGCCCTGTAGCCACGATGGGACCAATGTCACTGGTGTGGTAAGACACTCAGGGTCTCCTAGTCACCAGCTAGGATTGTACCCCCCACCCGGGGATGTCTGCGTACCCCACTTCCCTAACAACTGGAAAAAAGACACAGACCTTCGGGAGGTGACATTCCCCCAACACCAGCCAACACTGACAGAGAAACCTTCAGAAATTGCTAAAACAAATCCCTTAATACGCCCTGAGGGGCTGCGGGCTCCAGATTGTGTGTCACATGGCTTTGCCCCCTCAGATCTAAATTGTGCCCCCCCTGAAATCTCCCTGACCCCCCCTCCGCCCTGGATGCTATGCCTGGCAGCAGAGCTTCTTTCCCATTCCAGCACTCTACACTGCTCCTCCTCCGCAGGGCTGAAATCACATTCTTTTACAACACAGCTAGCCAGCCACGATCCGACCATAATGGATTGCGGCACTGAACAATGCACTGCAAGCCCTGATTGGATGAAGCAGTGAAAGCTTAAGCCAATCAGGGCACAGAGCACTGTCAGAGTTATGATTGGACACTGTTATCATGACTTTATCCAATCATGGCTCATTCACGGCCCACAGTATAAAATTATTCTTTCAATGGCAGCCATTTTCAGTGTGATCTCGGCTGGAGAGAGATAGAACAGGGCTCTGTTCAGTGCTATTAGTTAGCTAGTGTGCTATACTGTGCTATTTGCTTCAATTGTCATTGTAGAATATTAGTTTAGTGTCAATCTAGGGATAGTGTGAGTGTAGTGAGGAGGAACATTCAGCTTTGCACAGTGTGTAGCTACAGTCAGGTCCATAAATATTGGGACATCAACACAATTCCAATCTTTTTGACTCTATACACCACCACAATGGATTTGAAATGAAACAAACAAGATGTGCTTTAACTGCAGATTTTCAGCTTTAATTTGAGGGTATTTACATCCAAATCAGGTGAAGGAATTACAACAGTTTGTATATGTGCCTCCCACTTTTTAAAGGGACCAAAAGTAATGGGGCAGATTAACAATCATAAATGAAACTTTCACTTTTTAATACTTGGTTGCAAATCCTTTGCAGTCAATTACAGCCTGAAGTTTGGGATGCATAGACATCACCAGATGCTGGGTTTCATCCCTGGTGATGCTCTGCCAGGCCTCTACTGCAACTGTCTTCAGTTCCTGCTTGTTCTTGGGGCATTTTCCCTTCAGTTTTGTCTTCAGCAAGTGAAATGCATGCTCAATCGGATTCAGGTCAGGTGATTGACTTGACCATTGAATAACATTCCACTTCTTTCCCTTAAAAAACTCTTTGGTTGCTTTCGCAGTATGCTTCGGGTCATTGTCCATCTGCACTGTGAAGCAACGTCCAATGAGTTCTGAAGCATTTGGCTGAATATGAGCAGATAATATTGCCCGAAACACTTCAGAATTCATCCTGCTGCTTTTGTTAGCAGTCCCATCATCAATAAATACAAGAGAACCAGTTCCATTGGCAGCCATACATGCCCACTCCATGACACTACCACCACCATGCTTCACTGATGAGGAGGTATGCTTTGGATCATGAGCAGTTCCTTTCCTTCTCCATACTCTTCTCTTCCCATCACTCTGGTACAAGTTGATCTTGGTCTCATCTGTCCATAGGATGTTGTTCCAGAACTGTGAATGCTTTTTTAGATGTTGTTTGGCAAACTCTAATCTGGCCTTCCTGTTTTTGAGACTCACCAATGGTTTACATCTTGTGGTGAACCCTCTGCATTCACTCTGGTGAAGTCTTCTCTTGATTGTTGACTTTAACACACATACACCTACCTCCTGGAGAGTGTTCTTGATCTGGCCAACTGTTGTGAAGGGTGTTTTCTTTACCAGGGAAAGAATTCTTCGGTCATACACCACAGTTGTTTTCCGTGGTCTTCCGGGTCTTTTGATGTTGCTGCCAGTGTAATGTAATTTACTTCTGTGTGCATTACTGCAAGTTTAACGCCATATAGTCCTAAGTGCGTGACTGCCCGTTTAAAGCCATTTACTTTTGTATGCATTACTGCCAGTTTAATGCCATATAGTTCTAAGTGCATTACTGCCAGTTTAACGCCATATAGTTCTAAGTGCGTTACTGCCAGTTTAATGCCATTTACTTCTGTGTTCGTTACTGCCAGTTTAACACCATATAGTTTTGTGGGTTACTGCAAGTTTAACTCCATATAGTTTTGTGCGTCACTGTACATTTGGCGCATTATATTGTAGTCTATTATAGTGTATCCATGGAGTGGGTCTGTGTAGTGTGAGTACTCAAATTAAAGTGCACCAAACACCACTTTACATTGATTAAAGTGCATCTACAAACTGTCGGCGCTATATAAATCCTGTATAATAATAACATACAGATTTCCGCTTCTTCTTAACATTTGCTAATAAGCACCACCCCCTCCCTCCCAATAATGTTTGGGAGGACAAGAAGCAGAGGCAGACATTCCCTTGGCACTGTAAGGGGGCCAGCAACAAATGCGTCCACAAAGGTAGACGTGGTGGTCAGTCCTCAGGCAGGGCATCATTTCCTCTGTTTAGTGAGTTTGCCTATGCTATCCAGCCACCGCATGCAGAGGAGGTGGTAGACTGGCTGACTAAACCTTCGACCTTCTCATCATCCTCTGTCATGCAAGCAGAGACAAGTGTGCAGTCCCCTGCAGTTGCCAGGGTGGATAAACCTGCCTCCTTGTCCACATCTATTCCTGCCATAGCCCCAACATCAGCCATGGAGGAGGAGCCAGCTGAGTTATTTGACCACAGCGTCAGACACTGTTCCTTGATGATGCCCAGCCATTACTGGATTCAGATGTTGGTTCTGAGGTTGAGGATGACAGGAACATGAGCCTAGAGAGAGGGGAGAACACTGGTAGACAAATTGACATTCATGTTCCCCCAGCCACAGCGTATTGCCAAGTTGTCTCCAGTGGTAATGATGATGGAGGAAATGGAAATGATGATGATGATGATGAGGTCACTGATGAGACTTGGGTGCCAGATAGAGCAGAGGAGGAAACTAATGGTGAGGCGGCACAACCCCAAGGAGGCCGACATCAAGAAAGAGTAGAGTGCAGACACCCTATTCCATCATATTCTGCAGCTGTTCTCTCCCACTCCCCAAAGCTCAACTTGCTGGGCCTTTTTCAGCACATCTGCAGCAGATTGCACTGTTGCTATCTGCAAACTGTGTCTCAGGCACATGAAACGTGGCAAAAACACCAGCCATTTGGGTACCACATGCTTAACAAGGCATTTAACGTCCAACCACTCAGCACTTTGGCAAGAGCACCTAAAAGCCACACAAAAGGGGCACAAAGTGTTACGGTGGCAAGGTGCCACCGACACCCAAAGACCAATTTTTCTGCACCTGTTTGAAAGTGCATATCATTGCAATTTTTTTTACAGAAAGGCCAATTCACCTCTATAAGGTTATGGTGTGAAGGTACCACCGACACCCACAGCCCAATTTTTACGCACCCGTTACTTCTATCCAAAGTCAAAGTGACAACAGAATTTATCCGGAAAATCTTTAATTTTGCTCCCAGTGCGCTACATTGTGGCCTCATCACACACACTAGCTCCCCAGCTGTTGCTGAGCAAAATAAAGGCAGCTTGCAGGGAAAATGTCTTTTTTTTTTTGCTTTATAACTGCAATTATTGCTGCAGCAGATTCTAAACATGGTACAAATCTGCCACTTTACATGTAGACTAAGGGGACCCCCAGGCACTATATTGGAAGGAATTTTTCATGTTTATGCTTTCACTTTAAAAATCCAAAAATCACTGCTCATTCAAAAATGACATTTTTCAAAAATGTTTTTTTCATTGATACATGTCTCCCAGGGCAGGACCCGGACCTCTGTAACCATTGTATGCACAATTACTTGCATATAAGCCTTCAAAATGGGCACTTTTGATTTTTGAAGTTCAGGTCCCATTGACGTTAGTGGGGTTCATTATTCGGGTCCGAACTTTCAGGATGTTCGAAAGTTCTGGTGGGAATCGAACAGTGGTCCCTTCGGCCCATCCCTAGTCAGAACGGCAACATAAAAGCCAGATACACCCTGTGGAGGCTGACAGACTGTGTGTAAAGGAATGTGATTTCCTAGTGTAGGGGGAGGAGCTGTATACAGTGCTGGGATGGGAAAAGAGGTCTGCCAAGTAACCTGCCAGGGGCCCCTGTCCTCTGATTCTCCAGCGGTGATCCCTGACCTCTGATTCTCCAGCAGTGATTCCTGTCCTCTAAACCTCCAGTGGTGATCCCTGTCCTCTGAGGTAAGGAGGAACTCTGGGAACTCAAAATTCTTAAGCCACTTGGCGTGCAGTGGGTGATTAAGTATCTTGGCGTGCAGTGGTTGTATCTGCACGCACAGTGGAAGTGGTGGGTGGTAGTGGGGGGGGCAGGCCAACTTTTGCATCGGAGCCCACAATCTTCAAGCTACGCCTCTGGTGGTCGGTGAAGTGACATCTTACTTATTTATCTTTCTTTTGGTGGTATCTGATCACCTCTGTGGTTTTTATTTTTTGCGCTATAAACAAACAAAGAGCGACGATTTTGAACAAAGAACAATATTTTTTACTTTTTTCTATAATAAATATCAAAAAAATATATATATATATTCATTGGGTTTTGCCGATATAAATTCTTCTACATATTTTTGGTAAAAAAAATCGCAATCGGCGTTTATTGATTGGTTTGCGCAAAAGTTATCGTGTCTACAAACTAAGGGAATTGATTTATGGCGTTTTTATTATAATTTTTTTTTTTTACTAGTAATGGAGGCGTTCTGCAATTTTTATCGGAATACGATATTGGGGCGGGCATGTCGGACATTTTTGACACTTTTTTGGGACCAATGACATTTATACAGCGATCAGAAATTTAAATGTCCACTGGTTACTGTATAAATGTCATTGGCAGTGAAGGGGTTAACGACAAAGAACAAAAAGTGCGCCTCTAAGTGCAGTACTGAAGTAAAAACATAATTTATTAAAAGTGGTAAAAACCTCATGGGGCGTGGCTTGGCAGGCGCGAGAGATGGCCGCATAGGAGAAGAGCTCCGGGACCTGGCCAGACAATCCTGCAGCATCGCGGCTTCCAGAGCGTACAACCATGGGCAAAATCACCAAGGCAAGCTCACATCAGCGCCAGCAGCGATCATCCACGTTTTCGGCGAACAAAAATATCTCAGACCTGTTTAAATTTCAAGAAAAAGGAAAGAGACACTCGGCCGCAGCCAAGATGGCGCCGGAGACGGAACACGAGGAGGACGAGGAGTGTGACACAGCCTCACTAGCTACCTCAGAGGACATGGTAAGAGACACTTCTCCATCTGACCAACCCCTCACATACTCCGATATGTCCGAAATAGCTGCGGACATTAAACGATCATTCTCAGCTGCGTTCTCAGACATGAAAGCAGAGCTCCATACACTGACAGAACAGATTGCAGCAAACGACAGAGCGGGGAGACACAGAGAAAAGGCCATTAAGAGGCTTGAACATGTCACACTCACTCACTCACAGCACTTGATTTCTATCAATCGGCATTTAGAGGACCTGGATAACAGGGGGAGAAGACAGAACTTACGGGTAAGGGGGGTCCCCGAATCGGTCCCGTCGGACCAAATCAAATCGGCACTGTGTGCTATATTTAACAACCTTCTGGAAAGGCCCATCGAAGCCCCAATCGATTTTGACAGAGCACACAGAGCCCTCAGACCTAGAGCCCCTGATGACTCCCCCCCCAGAGACATTGTTTGCTGTTTAAATAGCTACCCCTTAAAAGAAGAAATCCTGCAAAAGGCAAGACAAAATGATCAAATCACATTTAATGAAAATAACATACAGGTCTATCAGGACTTATCACCCATTACCCTGAACAACAGAAGGGCCATCAAACCTCTATTAGAAATTCTAAGGAATAAAGGTATAAGCTACCGCTGGAAATTCCCCTTTGCTCTTCAAGCCAATGCCGATGGGAAACAGGTCCTACTGAGAACCCCTGATGATCTCCCTCATTTCTGTGAACAAGTCAACATAGATCTGATAGATCTCCCAGAGTGGTACAAAGATTTTCGTCTTCCACCTCCAATTCCATTAAACACAACTCACAACAGAGCTACACCGAGTAAATCCCCATGCCAAGCTGGGGGGAAGAAGGCCAAACATTCAGAGATGCATGGGCATCACTTCACACCTAACAAAACCCCCAAAGCCAAAGGGAAATACTAATCCTGCTACTAAAGGATAATCTTACTTCACTTGGTTGCTATACAAGTTATGTGTGATTACGTTTCTTCCTTTTTTCTTTTTTTTTTTTTTTATATACTCGCTAATCAGGCCCAAAGGCTTTTTTTTCTGCATCTTCCTCCTGACTTTGAAGTTGAACTTCTGAACAGCGCATCTGGAGTAAATGATGAATAGAATCTTCCTTGATTTGGTAAAGTATATCTTTGTAGTGGTTTCAAGACTTACTAGAAACACCTGTTAAAATCTGATCACCTCAAGTTTTAAATATGCTTTGACAGAAGATATCAGACCTCAGATGAAACACCTTTAATGCTATGCTGTAACTTGTATTACTGTAAGAGTCATCAGAGATATGTGTGTCCAGCTTCTACTGAGTTAAACTTTATATATAACAGAGTCTTCAACAAAGCCCCTTTGCTTTATAGCCAGTAGATGGCGCTAATGTATCATCTGCACACATCACATCATCTTCTAGAAATAACCTTCCTGTTTATAAAGCACAGGATCTTCTCATCCCAAGAGAGGATTATCTCCTGAACACATGGTAACTTTGAGAATACTTTGCAGTCTCTACTACTCCTCAAGGGGTATATGGACTACAAGTTGGTGAATGAGAAGTTACTACATAACTGGTTTTTAGCTTGTTGTTTGTCTAACATTTTCAGCCTACCGATGATTTCTACTATTACCATCGTCCAACACAGGATTCCCTGGAACTCACATTCACATCCTGGTCTAGACCTTAACCAGACACCATCAACCTCCAGATGATCCATCCTTTATAATTGAAGTTCAAGAACTGTGAGTACAAATAATCACACAATACCCAGAGGAGCTACACATAAACATCAAATAAGACCCACAGACTCAGGCAAACATTCCTTTACAACCTTTTGCTGAGACACAGTCAATTTCATTCAACTACTAAACCCCAATGCATAGACCTCCGGTCTAAACAGGTTTGGGTCCCACATGATGAACACTAATCCCTCCCAAATAGGAGATGTCTGAAAAAATGCAAAACAGTATAACGTTGCTTACTCAAGAAAAGGTGTTTTACAGCATACAGGACTATGCACAAAGAACTTTGAAGCAATTTCTGCTTTTTTCTTTATCCTCCAAGTTTTAAGTTAAAATTCACCACCTGCTTTCAGAAGTTTTCTCTTTTATGATGTTTTTTCAATGTTTATGCTTCTACTTTAGGAATGGTTATTGAGGCAGGATAACGACTCAAGAGAATTTATTTTCAGGGCAGAGGCCTCAGCTGGGACCCTTTTAAGGACAACCTCGAGTTAAATACACCACTTAGCTGAATAATTGGCCCTCAGTTTCCCCTATTCAATTATAACACTCCAAGGAGATGGAAAAGGGGAGACCCAATCCCTGTCATCAGACATCTAAATTTAGGCTTGAGACATCCTCACTAAACCTTCCTATAGTTATGAGTCAGTGGAGAAATCAGGCAGCAAATACAGAATATGTTTGACGCCCATTGGCCTCAACCATAAATAGGGCGGAGCCTGCATATTGATTTACAACCAAGTGTAAGCTAATAAGAGTTTGCTACAATTTAATAAGCACAAGCCGCCTATAATTCTGCACATCTAAATTTCAACCCTTTTCTTACTGCAGGACCTAGAGCCATCCCCACTAAAGTTAGAGAACCCCTCTATAACTACTTATCTTCCGTTGATTATAAACGGTAGATTTATTGTCCCTCTTTCACCCTGCCTTCCACTTACCCCCAAAAGATTTTACGTGCTTAACTTGAGTCTTATCACAAATCTTAATCATTTCCGCGGCTCCACCAGGACGGACTATTACACGTCCTGTGGGAGTAAGTTATTTATTTCATTGCTTAAGTTGCGATCGGAGGGGTTACCTCGGTCACACCTCCGACCATTTGACCTCACTTCTCTCTTTTTCTCCCCTCCTCGTTATCTACTTTGAATTCCTTTATCGTTCTTTCTTCTCGATACCCTTTTCTTCCCCCCCTACTTTTCCTATCTCGCATTCCGGATGGCTTACTCAGGACTGGGCAGTCAACCTGATATTATATCCCATAATGTAAATGGACTGAACATACCCGAAAAAAGACATAAACTACTTAGGGAACTCCACAAAAAGAAACCCAAAATAGTCTTTTTGCAGGAAACCCATTTTAAAGATTCACACATCCCCAAACTAACAGATAACTACTTCACTCAAGCATACCACGCGACAAACAAAACCTCTAAAACTAAAGGTGTCTCCATACTTCTGAGTAAAACAACTGCTTTCCAGGTTGAACATCAACATACTGACATTGAAGGCAGGTACATCTTCCTTAAAGGTACTCTGAATGGGAAACCTTTGACTGTCGCTAATGTGTATTTCCCTAACAAAGCCCACATATCCTTCTGCAGACATGTTATTGATGAATTAAAAAGTTTCGCCCAAGGATGTATAATATTGGGAGGTGATTTCAATATCCCACTTAATCCTATACAAGACACTTCTTCTGGTCAAACGTGTATCACATACAAAATACTTAAAAAAATTAAACTTCTCCTGCAATCACTAAGCCTGATAGACGTATGGAGATCACTACATCCCTCCACCAAAGACTTTACTTTTTACTCGGCTCCTCATAAACGCTATACTAGAATAGATCATATCTTTATGTCCCAAAGAGATCTCCCACTGGTTAGCGGTGCCGAAATCGGGAGTATCACATTCTCGGACCATGCTCCCGTTTCTCTCTCATTCCTCTCTCCCAGTAAGAAGAAGACAGATTTCAATTGGAGATTGAATGCTGGGCTTCTCACAGACCCAGGGATACAGAATCGTATTCAAACAGCTCTGAAAGATTACTTTACCCTGAATAATACAGCGGATACCTCGCCCCTGATTATTTGGGAGGCACACAAAAGTGTGATCAGAGGAGAATTCATTAAAATTGGGTCAGGGAAGAAGAGAGAAAGGGAGAAACAATTAGACGAAATAATATCACAGATAAATAACCTTGAAACACAACATAAACACTCACAATCATTATGTATAGAACAGGAACTACTTAAAAAACGGAAAGAGCTTCAAAATATCATTGACAACAAATACAGAAGGGCCCTATACTTGAAAAAAGCGATCTTTTATGAATCAGGGGATAAAAGTGGCAAATTCCTGGCCAGGGCATTAAGAGATTCTCTACATGCAGGGAATATCCATTGTATCAAAGACAAAGCGGGCAATGCCACTCACGACTCAAAGAACATGGCCAAAATGTTTGCCAATTATTACGCAAAACTTTACAACATACCCACACAGAATAAACCTCCTACACATAGCGAAAGCAGAGAGCAAATTATCCATGAATTTCTAATCAATAGCAAAATACCTAAACTCCCTTTAAATGTATCTGAAGCCTTAAATCAAACCATCAATAGTGAAGAAATCACAATAGCTATTTCGGACTTGAAGCCAGGTAAAAGCCCAGGCCCAGATGGTTATACATCAGTATATTATAAAACATTCGAAAAAACATTAAATAGACCCCTCATGAAGGCATTAAACTTCCTGACACACGACCAAACACCCCCTCCCCGAGACTTCTCACTCGCTCACATCACGGTCATCCCCAAAAAAAACAAGGACCCTACCGATTGCACCAACTACAGACCCATTTCATTGTTGAACCTAGACCTCAAGATACTAGCAAAAATTTTAGCCAATAGAATTAAACCTCTCTTGAAGGATATCATTGGCCTCGAACAAGTTGGATTTATGCCTGGCAGAGAAGCTAGAGATAATATAATTAAAACCCTGAATATTATACATAGAACCCGCCTTGATAAAATAGAGGCTATGCTCCTCTCAACAGATGCCGAAAAAGCATTTGATAGGATAGCTTGGGACTATATGATGAAAACGTGCGAATATATAGGTCTAGGAGAAAAAATAATGAAATGGATCAAAAAACTCTACACTAACCCCAGTGCAAAAATTAAAGTCAACGATACATTCTCAGACCCAATACAAATAAACAATGGCACCAGGCAGGGATGCCCCCTATCCCCAATCCTTTTTATCCTAACCTTAGAACCCCTGATCAGAAACATTAATCTACAACCAGACATTCATGGAATCAAAATTGATGGTAAAGAATATAAAACCGCGGCCTATGCGGACGATATGTTGTTCTATATAACTCAGCCTCACATTACCATCCCTAACTTAAATAAATGGTTTCAACTGTTTAAATATATTGCAAATTTTAAGATAAATCATAAAAAATCCGAGGCTATGAACCTTTCCCTGAATAAGACTCTAGCCAAAATGACCAACCAAAACTGCCCTTATAAATGGGAACACTCAGGCCTCCAATATTTAGGTATTAAATTGACCCCCAAAATAGAACAAATCTATGCTCAAAATTTTACACCCATATTGGGGAAAATAGGGAAAGATCTCCAGAGCTGGAACCCCAAAAACTTCTCATGGTTCGGTAGGATAGCCATCTTAAAGATGGTGATCCTCCCCAGACTGATGTACCTTTTTCATGCCCTTCCTATTACATTACCAGATTCCTTTTTCAATAACCTAATCCACAAACAGAGAAGCTTTCTTTGGGCTAATAGAAAACCCAGAATCAATCTGAACCTTCTCTATTTGGACAAAATTAAAGGAGGACTCGGAGTACCCAACTATAAAAAATATTAGTACGCATCACATTTAACCAGAATCATTGATTGGCATTGCCATCATGAAAATAAAGAGTGGGTTAGGATTGAGAAAGGAGGAACCTACACACCTATACATTTTCTCCCCTGGTCAAACCCCAAGAATTACCCCAAACTCGTGACAGAACACCCCCTGATTTCTACCACATTAAAGATTTTTCATAAAACTGCAACTCCACATAATCTGTCCTCAACACCGAGCCCACTCTCGTTAATACTGCATAACCCTGATTTCATTCCAGGAACCCATGAAATAAATCTTACCCCGATAAAATCAAACTATCCCTTAATGGTACGACACTGCATAACAAAAAATAAAATCATAACCCGACCCGAAATGAGCAAACTGTTCACTCAGAGACATATAACTCCGTGGCAATACCGCCAAATTCACAATTTTATCCAGAACAATAAAAAAAAGACCGCCTTCTTCAGGAGTCTTACAACCTTCGAAAAGATTTGTGTAGATAAACAAACCACTACTAATTGCACATCCATGGCTTACAAATGGTTAACTCAGCCAACGTCTGAGAGAATAGACACTTACAGACTAAGATGGGAAAAAGAGCTTAAAACCTCCATTTCTGTGAAACAATGGGAGAAAGCTGCTATCTTTACCCACAAATGCTCTATTAGCACAAAATTACAAGAGAATGCATATAAGATACGTACCCAATGGTATATTACCCCAACTAAACTTAAAATCTGGAATGGTCTTCTCTCAGACGTCTGTTGGAGATGTCGCAAAGTAAAAGGCACCTTCCTACATATGTGGTGGGAATGTGCCCCAGTACAATTATTTTGGAAACAAATAATTTTCTGGATAAGACATATCACTAATACCAACATCACATTAGATGCCGCCTGCTGCCTGTTACACATTACCAACACCTCCATCAGTTCATATAAAAAATGCCTTACCAGACACCTACTCAATGCCGCCAAAAGCCTTATTCCCCTATACTGGAAAACGACAATGATTCCCTCAGCCAAAGAATGGATAGATAAAGTAAATCACATCAAACATATGGAAGAAACGGTTGCAATCAAAAGAGATATGACCGAACAATTCCACACACTATGGAACCCATGGAACACCTTCACACATTCTAAGACTTACCACGATCTCTTTGTCTAAAGATTCGTAAACTGTTCACTTAACCATATAATCAGTACCTTGATCTGCCCAGAAACATCCCTCCCTTCTTTCTCTCCCTCTCTTTCCTTTATTTCCTTTCCTTCCTCTTCCTTACTCTACTTCTTATGTCGGATTTATCAAGCTTAATTATCAAATTTACAAAGATAATGCTCTGATGTCACTCCAATTACACATGTATAGAAATACTAATTGATTTACTTAATATTGTATTTTGACCTGCCTTGTTGGCAGACGCACAGAGTATTACCGTATACTTCTCTTGGTCTTATGTTATTAAGATAGACCTGATATTGTATACTGTTACAGACTATTGTTCAATTTTCTGCAATAATAAACTTATTGTGAAAAAAAAAAAAAAAACCTACTCACAATGGTAGTATTCAGGTAAGCGTTGCAGTTTCAAGCCACTGCTGGCTGTGTGGGAGTCCTGGAGGAGGTGCTCCTGGGGTGAAGAAGGAACTGCCTGGCGGTGATGTGGTGGGAAGGAAGCGTCTTCACGGCCTGAAGAAGGGGCCGGAGCCCCGCAACGCGTCGCCGAATCACTACCCTTTCTGTGTTTAACTGGACAAGAGGAGACTTTTGGCTCTCTGCAGGGAAGGAACGGACCGGAACGATCGGTACTTCCATCAGTGGCTAGGAGGAGGAAACGCCGGGAGCCACCGACGTTTCCTTCCCACCACATCACCGCATCACCGCCAGGCAGTTCCTTCTTCACCCCAGGAGCACCTCCTCCAGGACTCCCACACAGCCAGCAGTGGCTTGAAACTGCAACGCTTACCTGAATACTACCATTGTGAGTAGGTTTTTACCACTTTTAATAAATTATGTTTTTACTTCAGTACTGCACTTAGAGGCGCACTTTTTGTTCTTTGTCGTTTACTATAGAAGTTCGGTTACTTCCCAAAGGTGCAGCCTTGGCAGTGCTACAGAGTCAGTTCACCTACTACGAATAGTTCCATCATCCACACCTTCACCCACCGTGTGTACAGACTCTTTGATCTCCAGTTCATATATCATCTTAGGTACATAGGGAGAGTCCAACAAAAACTCACTTAGGACTGCGCTGCAAACACACTGTTTTAGTGAAGGGGTTAACCTGCAGGGGGCAGTGAAGGGGTTAACTGTGATCCCTGCATGTGTTCTAACTGTGTGGGGGCGGGGCTGGCCAGGACATAACAGATCTAACTGATCCCAGTGACAGGGATCAGTAGATCTGGTATATCCCCATTCACAGAACTGAGAACCCCCGTGTTTACATCGGCGGTTCCCCGTTCTGCAGCTCTGACAGGTGATGGCGGGACATGAGTGGACATCGAGTCCGCCCGGCCCACGGGCACGCCCATGCAGCGTGCGGTGGCCGCCGCCTGTGAGTGCATGCCGGGAGCACACACAAGGGCGGGACGACCACCCGGAAATTGAGATCCGCGCTGTAGTCGTCTTTCGGAAAGATGGCTACAGCGCGGATCTGAAGGCGTTAATAAGGGGGCCCCCAGATCCCCACCCTATGTGAATAGGTTTGGGGTACATTGTACCCCTACCCATTCACCAAAAAAGGAGTGTAGTGTAAAAAAAATCAAGAGGCAGTTTTTGAAAAATCCTTTATTTTGTAAAATAGCTCTTTCTTCTTTCTTCCTTCATCTTCTCCTGGCCTGGTCCTTCTTCTGGTCTTCTTCTTCTTCTTTTAGTCTTCTTGCTTCCTCTCTTCCTCTTCAATCTTCAATCTTCATCTTCTTTCACCGCCGCCGCTCTCTCCGCTGCTGCAGTCCGGCCACTGCGCGTCTTGCCAAATGAACGGTCTTCACGATGACAGTTCTTTTATAACAAGGGGCGGAGCCACCCGGTGACGTAAACGGGTGACCCGCCCCCTCTGACATCACATGGCGTCAGAGGGGGCGGGTTCACTCAGTTATGTCACTGGGTGGCCCCGCCCCTTCTTATAAAAGTATTGTCATCGACTGTCAAGACCGTTCATTTGGCAAGACGCGCAGGGGCCGGACTGCAGCAGCGGAGAGAGCAGGTGGCAGTGGAAGAAGGAAGAAGATGAAGACTGAAGATTGAAGACGAAGACAGGAAGCAAGAAGACTAAAAGAAGAAGCAGAAGACCAGAAGTAGGACCGGGCCAGGAGAAGATGGAGGAAGAAAGAAGAAAGAGCTATTTTACAAAATAAAGGACTTGTCAAAAACTGCCTCTTGTTTTTTTTTACATTACACTCCTATTTTGGTGAATGTGTAGGGGTACAATGTACCCCAAACCTATTCACATAGGAGGGGGGTCAGGATCTGGGGGCCCCCTTATTAAAGGGGGATTCCAGATTCTGATAAGCCCCCTGCCCGCAGACCCCCACAACCACCGGCCAGGGTTGTGGAGATGAGGCCCTTCTCCCCATCAACATGGGGAGAAGGTGCTTTGGGGGCGACCTCAAAGCATCCTCCCCATGTTGAGGGCATGTGGCCTGGTATATTTCGGAGGGGGGGTGCTCGCTCGTCCCCACCCCCTCCTGCCATGCCAGGGCTGCGTGCTCGGTTAAGGGCCTGGTTTGGATTTTGGGGGGACCTCACATCATTTTTTTTAAAAATGTTGGTGTGGGGTTCCCCTGAAATTCCATACCAGACCTGAAGGGCCTGGTTGGGATTTTGGGGGGAACCGAACGTAATTTTTTTAAAAAAATTGGCACGGGGTTCCCCTTAAATTCTATACCAGACCTGGAGGGCCTGGTTTGGATTTTGAGGGGAACTGCACGTCATTTTTTTTTATTATTTTGGCACGAGGCTCCCCTTAAATTCCATACCAGACCTGAAGGGCCTGGTTTGTATTTTGGGGGGAACCGCGCATCATTTTTTTTTTATTTTGGCACGGGCCCTGCTGTTGTAAATTAGTTAAAAAATTGTGATAATATCCCCCAGGCAAAGAGGGGGCAAAAAAATGGGCCTTGGGTGCTGGCGGTGCCAGAACACTGTAACCCCTTGCAGTTACTCTTGTTGGACGGAGGAACTGGGCCTGAATTTGTATATTAGTTTACAAATTCTGACGAAAGTCCCCAGTCAAACAGGTGGCCAAAAATTGGGCCTTGGTTGTTGGCGGTGCCAGAACACTGTAACCCCTTGCAGTTGGACGCAGGAACGGGACCTGCTGTTGCAAATTAGTTTAACCACTTAAGCCCCGGAGCCCTTTTTTACACTTGTTGTTTACAAGTTAAAATCATTTTTTTGCTAGAAAATTACTTAGAACCCCCAAACATTATATATTTTTTTTCAAACACCCTAGAGAATAAAATGGCGATCGTTGCAATACTATTTGTCACATGGTATTTGCGCATCGGTCTTTCAAGCGCAATTTTTTTGGAAAAAAAACACTTTTTTGAGTTAAAAAATAAGACAACAGTAAAGTTAGCCCAATTTTTATATATATTGTGAAAGAGGATTTTATGCAGAGTAAATAGATACCATACATGTTAGGGTTGAAAATTGCGAACACTTGCAGAATGGTGACAAACTCCGGTACTTAAAAAGTTAAAGTGTTACACACAGTTTCCAGATGTTTGCAGAACAGTGATATGGGTTCGCCCAGTTTTAGTTAAAGTGTTACACACAGTTTCCAGATGTTTGCAGAACAGTAGTATGGTTTATCCCGGTTTTAGTTAGTGTGTTACACACAGTTTCCAGATGTTTGCAGAACAGTAGTATGGCTTATCCCGGTTTTAGTTAAAGTGTTACACACAGTTTCCAGATGTTTGCAGAACAGTAGTATGGTTTATCCCGGTTTTAGTTAAAGTGTTACACACAGTTTCCAGATGCTTGCAGAACAGTGATATGGGTTCTCCCAGCTTATTTATACTTTTTTCACACAGTTTGAAGATGATTTTAGAACAGTGATATGGCTTCTACCGTTAATTAATACTTTTCAGACACAGTTTGAAGATGGTCCACATCCACCTCCATTTTTGATTTTTTTTATGTTATTTTTTTTTTTTAAATGCTTTTAGTTATTTCTCTGTCCCCATTTCTTTGTAGGGCACTTGTCCCACCCTTACCCCAATTTTCCTTCCTTTTGCAGACCTCTAGGACTTTCCAGGACTTTTTTACAGCCATTGTTGTGCCTAAAAGTTCGGGTCCCCATTGATTTCAATGGGGTTCGGGGTCCGGGACAAAGTTCGGGTTCTGTGCAGACCCGAACCTGGACTTTGTCCCGAAGTTCGGCCGAACCAGCAGAACCCGGACTTCCAGAAGTTCGCTCAACTCTAGTCTCTAACCAAAGAACTCTCTTTAGGAGCAGGTTAAGTATCATTACCTAAAGTTTCCATATGTTGCATTGGTTTATTTGCTGTCTATCGCTGTTCATTTGCTGTTCACTGCTCTTATGTGAGTGGGCAGTAGAGAGTTGATTGACACAGCTAAGGGAGTCACTCTTCTGCTCTCCTGTGACCCACTCACACATGCAGCATATATTAATTTGGGAAAATTGAGTATAAACAGGAGTGACTTACTTTGCTGTTCGTTGTTATCTGCATTTCATTGGTATTGTTATTTGTACCTCATTAAGTCGTACCATTTTATTTGCATTCCATTGAGTGGTATCGATTCACCTTGGGTTCACCTAGTACTATAGAAAACCTTATTATTTCTAACCAGTTCACTTTAAATCATATTAAGCTATATGTCTCACAAGTGAACCAACGGGTAGGTGATCAAACTCAGTTGGAGGAATTCTATCGTGGTATTTGATACAATTACTGGTGAATAGCGGGGAGTGGTGAATACTGGTTAATAACTGCCCCTTCTATTCATTAAACAAATTAAGGTTATCTTTGTGTGGAACTTTGTGCATCGCTAATACAACAAACTTTGATAATTGTTGTTTCTTGCATTGTGACCTTTTACTATTTAAAAGTCACCCTTTCATATAAAGCAAGAGTTAAATAAATACTTCAAATTCTACTATTGTGTGATTTCATTATTGTGCTACTCCTTGAAGGGGGAACTACCTCAAATAGTGATTCCAGGTGAGCCAGAGGGGACTGAGGCTGTTATTAGGGTTGTAGGCAGAGTAACGGACTGAACATACTAAAGCTGCTCCTACGGGGTGTGACGTTATGCGAGGCACCATAATGGACAGGCGATACTTGTCGCCTTGCATGCGATTATTTTGAGGGGACTAGCGAGAGTCCGACCCGGGTTTTTCCGGCCACCGTGGCAGAGCTGGTTCCGGCCCAGACTTTCTGGTCCACTCAATCCCCTCTCCACTTGCATTTAATGACCAGGAAGAGACCAGAAGTGAGCTTGATCCTGGATCTCAGAGGAAGAGGACAGAGAGCTCTGTGTGCTGATTTGGACTTAAAGATCAAGATTTGCACTGTGCTTATGTTTTGTGGGTGTTGGGGACAGTCCCACACTGTATAGAGAGGTACCTGATTGTTCAGTTTAGCGCCAGATTTTCTGTTTGATTTTCTGTTTGATTTTGTTTTGACCTTGCATTTGATAATAAACCTGGCAAGCCACCAGATTTTTAAAGAAAATGGCCTCCGTGCTGAATCTTTTCCTCTGAAAAGTGATCCCCACAAGCTAATCTCCCACACGTGGTGGACTCAGCGGGCATCTTCCAAAAAAGGAGGAGATGTTGAAGGCCTTGCTACAGGCTACTCCAACAGACCAACCTCCAGGTCGCACAAGACGCTGCAGTGCAGCGGGAGGAAAGTCACCAGACTGCTGCAGCACAGCTGGAGAAAAGTCCCCACGCCCTGGCGGCTCAGCAGGAGATGAATAGCCGGTTTACTGCTGGAGTCACCTCCAGTAACAACTGAACCAGAGTTGGTACGCGCCTCCTACCACATGCAGAAGATGACACCTGCGGATGACATGCAGGTGGACCTTTGAAAGAGTCGCTCTTCACAAAGGATGGCCAAAAGAACAGTGGGTGGGACTGCTAGCGCCATTTTTGACTGGCGAACCCCAAAAAGCCTATTTTGATCTGGAAACAGATAAGGCACAGGACTATGAGACTCAAAAGGCAGAGATACTCGCACACCTGGGGGTCACCATGGCAGTCCGGGCCCAACACGTGCATTAGTGGATCTACTGCACCGACAGGCCACCCCGCTCACAGATGTTCGACCTAGTTCACCTTACCATGAAATGACTACAGCCGGAGACCTTGCCAGGTCCCCAGAATGTGGAGCACGTGGTCATGGTCCGCTATCTACTTGCACTCCATGCTGCCTTGAGGAAATGGGTCAGTCATGGGGACCTCAAAACCGCCAACCGACTCGTGGACCTTGTGGAGAGATACACGGCTGCTGAGGACTTTCTGTGCCCCACTCCAATGTATCTAGAGGTTGAAGGTTGCCTGGCGGACCCGGTAAGACTGTTCCAGGGTTCAGGGGCTTGGGGAAATTTGATAAGACTGATGCAGCTAAAGAAACTGGGGGCTCTAGACCTGGAGACTGGCCAAAGAAGCCAGGAAGGTCTTGGGGACCCTTGAGAGGACTGGGTATAGAACACATACAGTGCTACCAATGCATTGGGCCATATTGCTGCCAATCGCCCCCTGAATGATGAACCCATGCAATGTGACTATACTTATGTGAATTAAACAAGTGATAGGCGCAAGGCCAGGCTCTGAGTCTCTTATGTACCATAAAATCCTAGATAGGTAAGTCCAAAGTCTACATGCAGGGTAGCACTCCTAGGAAAGAAGCCATTTCCAGATACTGTAGAAACACAAGAGAGAAGGCGCCTCTGGGTGCAGACGTTTAAGAAATTTATTACAAGAACACACATGTACAATGGCCGACTAACATGTATAAAGAAATAAGCAGGCACATCTGTGGGGGATCGGTGCCCCTAGCAGCTGAAGAGTGGTGAACACAGGCACAGTTGCCGCTGGGTCCACGAGATGCACACCATCCAGGGGAGAGGCTATACGTGCAGAGTCTGGAGCGTGGGATGACAGTGTCAGAGTGTGCCTATGTCACAACCATACAACGCGAAAGAGCATAATCGGCAATCATTCTATTAGTTGCCGATTATGCTCTTTCTAATTTCAATTTTTATCTTCATCAATTAATTGATTTTTAATTAACTAAATTTTATCTACTCGACTATTTTTATAAAATTCCATGTTATTGCACTTTTTCCTATTGACCACTGGGGGCGCAGTTGTAGTCAGTTACTCGCTGATGTCTGCTCCTGGCCAATAAAAAAAGGAAGCAGGACCCAGCATGGGAGGTTAAATATTGAATGTTCCGCGCAAATGGATAGAAATCTTTACTCTATGAGCTGCTGCCGTCACCAGAAACTCCACAAATGTGTAGTTTAAATAATCTCAAACGAATGGAGGTGAAACTGGCGCTGCTCAGTTGGAATTTTGAATTTAAGTGCCCTGGGTATAAAATCTCCAGCAAGCTGGTGCGTAAGAAATATATCTATTTCCGGACACCCTGGGGTTAAATGTCTAATCCTTACCCCTTCCTATGATAATAGATGGATAAATTGAGGTAGTTTAAAATTGGAGCACGTATAAATAGAATATATATATATATCTCTATGTTTTCGTTACAAAACAGTAGTACAAAGAGTGTAAAGGGATGTGAGAGTTAAATATATAGTACAACTTGCGGGGGGCGTGGCCGGACAGCGGAGAAGAAGGACGCATCTTGAGAGAGCTCCGGAGCACTCCTGTCCTTTCCTCCGTACCATCTCAACATACCACCCGACCACCCGGCACAGACAGAGGCATACCCTGCCTACACCTCCAGCCGCACTCCAGACCCACTCTAAACCGGCTCCGCAGTCGAGAAAGAGGCTTCCCGACACCTCACCCCGTGCTGGAGAAGGACCCGGCGCCATCTTTGAGGCCTATCACGCGCCATCCCTCTTCACGGAACTGCAAGGACGGGTAAGCGGGGATCTTGAGGGCTCACTACACCCCAATTCACATACCCGCTACCCCAAGCAGCACGGGTGGACATAATCAGTGAGAGAGACTCAGCCCGGAGGCGCATCAGAGTGGCCACCGGGGATCCCTCCACACGCGGCCTGTCTGAGCGATCCCACACGGCCCCAGGACCCATAGACAGACCTGGTTACCCTCAAAGCCAGCCACTGACCCCAAGATATCCGGGCCTGGAGACCCCAAGCTAGCCCGCTGTCTGATTGTGGCCTACACAGGGGCACTTGGCGGCCATCTTGCTACACCCAAGCTGCAACCCTCCGCGGTCAATTCTTACTTGAGGTGATCAAAAAAGACTTATATTTAACAAACACAATGCCGGCCCCTGTGATGGCCATTCCACCATATACATGCTCATACTAATAATGATCATGCCTATGTGATGACTATAAACCACAGCACTGAACTATCAGTCAACAGGCTTATTATATTGCCATAAGTGCTCACCGCTTCATCCTCACCTCCCATCATACCCTGCACAAACATGACCCGCAAAAGGAAGGACGCTTCCCACCCAAAAAAGCTGAATGACTTTTTCACCCCAACCAATAAAAACCCCCTATCAGACACCAAAAACAACAGTCCTACAGCCTCCTCTTCCTCTGCAACGGGTACTCCAAGTCCTATCTCCCAAGGGGGGAAAACCCACAATTCCCCGGCAATATCTACCCCAACCTCCCGCAGTCCTGTGAAGTCCAAACCCCGGCTCTCAGATGAGCAGGTAACATGTGAACTGACTCCCAGCCAATTATCCATGGACGACACTAGAGAATTTGCAGAGACTATTGACACTTTCCCCACATCCAATCGTCCTGTATCTGACACGACGCTCAAAGACATGCTAGTCTCTTTGAGGGGGTCACTACATGCCGACATGATGGAATGTATGAGGGGCTTCAAGGGAGAAATCCAGGAGATAGGCGGCAGAGTAGACCACATTGAGAAGAAAATGGGGGAATTTGCTACATCATACAACTCCCTGGTTGATTCCCACAACGATCAAACTGATGAGGTAGCTTGGTTGAGGGCAAAGGTCGCTGATCTCGAGGACAGGTCACGAAGGAACAATGTTAAGATTAGAGGCCTTCCCGAAGCTATCTTACCCAACCAACTCTCACACTACGTTAAAGAAATGATGCACCAATATCTTCCTGATTCCTCACAAGCGGAACTTATCATTGATAGAATCCATCGCTTACCTAAACCCTCTCATTTACCGGACAATATACCAAGGGATGTACTTATGCGAGTTCATTTTTACCACATTAAAGAAAAATTCCTACTAGCCTTCCGTAAAAACACATGCCCTACGGAACAATACTCAAACCTTCAACTATACGCAGATCTCTCACAATATACGATGCAGCAACGTAAAACGCTGATATCTGTCACAAAAGCATTATGGAATCACAACATCACATATAGATGGGGATATCCTTCTAAACTAACCATTACTAAAGGCGGTGAGACCACTACAATTTCATCCTTGGATGAAGGCTTAGCCCTTTTGCGTAAGTGGGACATACTTCCAGGAGGTCCAGATACTGCATCGCAGCCTAAACCCACACCACACCTTCAGGAAGAATGGCACTTAGTGGCACGTAAAAAATCAAACAAGAAACACAACTCCCAATCTGCCGGGAACAAATCGCAACACAGTCCAACTTAAGTTCAGTGCTGTGGATTTGCACTTCCACTGCTTCCCCCCTTTACTTTACTTTGTTGTGCAGAAACCTGCCTACAGGAACACGATGATTCCTACCTTTTTAATGTGCCTGTTGCACAAAATGTTTAACTTTACCTTACTTCTCTACTATCAGAATTCACCAGTGCTACTTGACAACCACCTCGTAAAATGGACCAGCCGGACCCCTATCTACTCAACCCAGATCATGCCACGCATGTCTTCACCTGGGCCCAGGAATGCAGAGGTAAGCGATACCCCATCAATCACACTCCTACATTTCCTTATGGCGCTTAAAGTACTTTCGCTTAATGTGAACGGTCTAAACCACCCAGCCAAGAGAGCGTCTATGTGGGCAGAAGCAAAAAAATGACAGGCGGATGTGCTGTGCATCCAGGAAACTCACCTCTCATCTGTTAACCCACCTAAATGCACCCACCGTAACTTCCCACATATCTTCCACGCATCTGCATCAAAGAAACAGGCTGGGGTCCTTGTCGCAGTCAGAGACACTGTCTCTTTCCAAATGAAAGAAATTATTACAGACCACTCTGGCAGATATCTTATACTCATTGGCTCCTTTAACAACACTCTCCTTACCATAGTCAACCTATATACTCCCAACTCTCACCAACTGAGATTTCTGAAGAGACTCCTCAAGAAAATCAATAATAACAAAGAAGGCGGATTAATTATCTGTGGAGACTACAACATTACAAGCGACCACCATGTGGATTCCTCTGCTACCCCAACCCGTCCTCCACCTTCTTTGCATAATCTACTACATTATGAAGAGTTGTATGATGTTTGGAGGTGTCAACACCCAGGTGTAAGAGAATACACGCACCGCTCCTCCAGGCACAATACATACTCGCGTATTGACATGGTAATTGTTGATAGGAATGTTTTATCAAAGGTGTCTTCCTCCGCCTTATACAACATAACCTGGTCGGACCATGCCCCAGTGTTGATTACAATGGCGGAGGGACACACCTCAACTCGACCCCTAGTGTGGCGAGTTAATCCGCACCTGTTCCAGGCACCTGAAACTGTTAATGTGATAAGGTCACACCTTAAAGAATTTTTTGAGAATAATGCGGGTTCGGTAAGTGACCCGGGAGTTCTTTGGTGTGCCCACAAGGCCTTTGTTAGGGGGATCCTCCTCCAAATTAGTGCTAAAGAGAAAAAAAAAGGAGCACAAATTGAACACCCTACTGGCTGAAATCAAAATCTCAGAAACCCAGAATAAGACCCACCCCTCAATAGATCTAGCTAATAAACTGACAAAATTACGTATAGACCTTAGGAATTTGCTCCTGGAGAGGTATAGTAAATATATAGACAAACTAAGACTCTCCCATTACTCCTCCGGGAACCGTGCGGGTAAGCTACTAGCCACCAAACTGAAAAACAAGAATGCCAAATCTAGAATCCCCTACTTGACTAGACTTTCTGATAACTCCAAAATACTGGACCCAGGTGGAATAGCTGACGCCTTTGCTGACTATTACTCCTCCCTTTACAACCTCAAGGAGGACCAAGACACCAAACAGCCCACAGACGAGCTTATACGAAATTACCTAGACAGGGTTAATCTCCCTACGTTATCTGATACCCAACTGAAGGAATTAAATGCCCCTATAACCTCTTTGGAAATTTTTAAAGCGATCGCATCATTACCACTAGGGAAATCCCCTGGCCCTGATGGACTGCCTAATGAGTATTATCGGACGTTTCGGGATGCCTTGGCCCCCGGACTGGCCGATGTTTTTTCTTGTGCTGTTCAATCAGAGTCATTTCCTCCAGAGATGCTGAAAGCTTATATTGTCACCATCCCCAAACCTGGTAAGGATCCTGCGATTCCCTCAAACTATAGACCGATTTCACTACTCAACTCAGATGTTAAACTATTTGCAAAAATCTTAGCACGTAGACTCATTCCCATCATGCCTACAATTATCAACCCAGACCAATCTGGCTTTACTACGGGAAGGCAGCCGTCGGATGCCACCAGGAGGGTTTTGGCTGTCTCCCAACACATGTGGGCCTGTCGGACGCCTTCTCTGCTCCTCTCCTTGGATGCGGAGAAGGCGTTTGACAGGATACACTGGGGGTATATGAAACAGACCCTGATGAAATACGATTTCCACGGACATATTCTGTCGGCTGTCTTAGCCCTATACGCTTCACCCAGTGCTCAGGTGTTTACATTCAATGCTTTATCCAAAAATTTCAAAATTTCCAACGGTACCCGACAGGGTTGTCCCCTTTCGCCTTCAATCTTCAATCTCCTCATTGAGCCCCTTGCTGAAGCGATCAGAACTCATCCTCTCATTTCCAGCATTGAAATAGGGAGGGGCACATGCCACCATATTAACCTGTTCGCAGATGACATTATCATGTTTATCTCTGCCCCAGGAAAATTACTACCCCACGTTCATAATACATTGGAAGCATTCAGCCAGATATCATATTATAAGGTCAATTTCACTAAATCTTTAATTTTGGGCATAGGAGTTACCCCCCAACTTAGGCGACGCATCAAAACAGCATTCCCCTACTCATGGGCGTCCAAATCTATCCCATACCTGGGTATCCAAGTAACAGAAGACCCTACAACTCTAGTGGATGCCAACCTTCCCCCTCTTATCGAAAGAGTTTCCAAAGAAATGGATAGATGCTCTAAGGTTGATCTTTCTTGGCTGGGACGGCTGGCCTCCTTTAAAATGCTTATATTGCCACAGATATTGTATGTGTTTCGTACACTGTCTGTACCAATCAAAAATAAATACTTGAAAACTCTAGACCTAAGGCTGAGGTCATATGTGTGGAGGTCTAGGCGCCCTAGATGTGCCAAATCCATTTTAATCAAACACAGATGTGCGGGTGGCATGGGGTACACGGATCTCACAGATTACTACCGAGCCTCAGTACTAACTCAGCTAAAAACTTGGTTCAACCCAGCAGAGAGATCCCCATGGAGATCTGTAGAACAAAAACAGATCCCCTCTGGAGATTTTGAAGCCTTCCTCCTAGCTGACATATGGAAGCCCCACCTTCTCTCCCAATTCTCTTTAAACATTCAAGCCTCCATCATTGCATGGAGACAACTCCATAATATGGAAACAGACCCGGCTCTACTTATTGAAATCCCTGTCCCCTTGGGGATCCTTTCTGAGCTAATTCCAAACCTATCGATCTCCGGTTGGATCTCAAAGGGGATTGCATATATATCTCACCTGTACCATGGGACGAGACTAAAATGGTTCCAAGATCTACGAAGCGAATATAATCTCCCACACACAGACTACTACATACACGCCCAAATCTCCCATCTCCTTAACTCCTTAAAAACTCATAACATTTTTCTACCAAAAGAGGCTTGGGAGATTTATAAGAACTCCTCTCCTGGAACGAAAGGAATCTCAATGTTTTATAACATCTCATCCCAAAAACGAATCTTTTCCAAATCTACACAC
>BLSH010057143.1:218142-231419 GCA_018402905.1 Glandirana rugosa
GTAGGGTCTACGTGGTGAGCGTGGGCGACATCATTGCATGAGTCACCCAGAGAGATGTTTGTTCACGGTTCTCAGTGCTTGGTCACTTATCAACGGGTATTGTTCCAAACCTTGTTCCTTGAAGGCATGTTGTTCCACTGCGGAGGGACCCGCTTGGGTTTAGCTCCAGTGTCAGGTGGTGTTGGTGCATCTGGGATGATTCCCCACCTTTTCAGGAGGGATAAACCTTTCTCTAGTGAAGGTACTAGATAAGTTTCCCCATTGTGGTCGATGGACAGTTTTGTAGGGTGTTTCCACTTGTACTGGATGTTGTTGTTCCTTAAAGTTTTTGTAATAGTGTTAAGTTCCCTCCTTTTATCCAGGGTAAATTTGGACAGATCGGCGTAGATTTGGATGTTCCCATATGGGTCTGGGAGTTTCCCAATTGTGCGGGCCTTTTGGAGTACTAGCTCTTTTGTAGAATAAAAGTGTACGCGCATGAGGACGTCTCTGGGAATGTCTTTGGGTAGGAAGGTAGGTTTTGGAAGCCTGTGTATGCGGTCAAGGCTTAACTGGATTGGGGTTAGGTCAGGCACTAGGGTTTTGAATAGTTCTACCGTGAATTTAGACAGGTCTTGCTGGGAAACATTCTCGGGGACCCCCCTTAGTTTAACGTTGTTTCTTCTCGAACGGTCCTCGAGATCTGCCAGTTTAGCCCTGATCCACTGTCTGTCTTCCTCCCCTTCCTCGTGCGCGTCTATGAGGTCATTTACCGTGGTCGCGATATCGGTGATTGCCGATTCTACTTGGTCGACTCTATCACCCAAAATTGCTAGGTCCTTAGAGAATTTATGAGTGATGCCGATGAATTCTTCATGTAGGGAGCGATGAAGGGTTAATAACATATCCTTCATCTGAGTGTCTAACACAGGCTGGTTGGTGGTGGGAAAGTCTGCTATGGGGGAAGTGTGTGGCTTGAGTTGGTGTTGCTGATTTTGGGAGACACTTACCCCTTGCTCCGGTTCCTCCGTGTCCAGCCTCATCCTTGCTTTAGCGGGGCTGGAGCATGGAGGGCTGGGGGGCAGATCTGTAAGTTGGGGGGATCTCCCTACGCTTTCCTCTTCTGCGTCAGGTAACTCTGAATAGTGATTTGAACGGGAAGCTTGTTCTTGTTTTTCGGAGTTCTCCCGTCGGTTCTCCGGCCAGTGAAAGTAGGCTGTGAGTTTTTTAGGTCTGCAATCACCCTGCCGTTTCCTGGACATAGTGAATCTCTGCTGTAGGAGATGTATCAGTTAAATTTGTGTCAACCGTGTAGTCGATGGTTGTCGCTAACCTTCTCTCTGGGTGTCAGGGTATTACTCACCCCGTCATCAAGTCAGTTTGGGTGGTGAGGTCAAGTTGTAGCTAAGGCCACAGCCTAGATTTGCGGGCACCTTAAAGCCAAGACAAGCGGTGCTGATTGTTGGCCCCTGTTATGATGGGGGGATTAATAGGTAGTAGAATGCTGTGGGTGCAGAATGGGAGCACCAAGATGGCCGCTGGTCCAGAGCTTTATTCAGCCCAGGCTCCACTTTTATGCCCTGTTAAAGGTTGTCTTGTGAGTCATTAGGGGGGGTACAGTCCCTGTTCCAGTATGTCTTTGGCTGGATCTCCCTTTCTTTTTTTGTTTGCTTCTCTGTGGGTCTGAAGGAGAAGGCCTCAAGATGGCCGCCGTTGCGAACGGGTAGGCCGCAATTGAAGCCGGGGACTAAATTTTGGACCGGCGGCCGATCGCGAGCGGATCTTCGCCGATAAAAACTTTTTTTGAGCCCCTAGGTGATGGATGGGGCTGTTGTGGGTCCCCCTAGGTGTGGGAAAACTGCGGATGGCGGATGGTTCAGGCGCAGGTGGTAACTAGGTCCCGGCTGCTACCTCCCTTGGCTTCTTGGAAAGCTGCTTTCAGACCCCTCCAAAGTGTGCCCGGGTGTGTAGGGGCTGTAGGTAGTACCTTGGATGGGTCACCGCTGTTTCTGGGTGATGGATGGCTTTGGATTGTTGTCCTCTAGTCAGGAGCTCCTTTCCTGAGCTGCTTCACTTCACGCGTCAGGCCACGCCCCCCGTTTTAAAATGTTTTAACGGTTACCAGGTTAGAGTTACAGAGGAGATCTTTTGCTAGAATTATTGCTCACACTCTGGCGATCACGGCGATACCTCACATGTGTGATTTGAACACCGTTTTCATATGTGGGCGCGACTTACATATGCGTTTTCTTTGCTGCGCATGCTCGCGGGGACGGTGGCGATTTAAATCTTTTTTTTTTTAAATTTTATTTATTTATTTTTAGCACTGTTCCTTTAAAAAAAAAAATCTGATCACTTTTATCGCTATCACAAGGAATGTAACCTTCCCTTGTGATAGCAATTTATGGTGACAGGTACTCTTTTTGGAGGGCCGGGGGGGTCTAAAACCCCCCATCCCTCCTTTGCACTTCACAGTATTCAGATTGCCAAAAACGGCGATTCTGAATACTGTCATTTTTTTTTAAATTGGCGCCGTTAGCCGCCGTGTAAACCGGAAGTGACGTTGTGACGTCGCTTCTGGAATTTGCCGAAGGAGACCCGATCGGAGCCGATTCTGGCTTCTGTCAGTTCTCCTTCCAGGTGGCGGACACGCCGGATCATCGCTCCGGTCTCCCGGTGGGACGGGAGGCCGGAGAAGAGCGGCGGGAGGGGGGGCGTCCCCTCCCGCCCGCTGGGGTAACAACCGAGCGGCTCCCGAGCCGGATCGGTTGTTACCCCTGGATAGCCGACCGCCTGCTCTAAAAAATGACACCGGGATATAGCCTGCAGGTGCAGGCTATGTCCCGGTAGAGCCGCTCAAACCCGACCGCCACCTATTTAAGGCGCTGGTCGGGAAGTGGTTAAAGTGCCATCAGAGAGTCTCGGTTTTCTACCTCATGTTTGCCATACAAGAAGTTACGCAGGCATCTACTGGGTATTCCCCCTTTGAACTCTTGTATGGTAGACATCCCAGGGGTCTGCTAAATGTAGCAAAGGAGATGTGGGAAGGAGAGGCCATCCCATATAGGAGCGTCATTGTCATGCACCTGGTGGCGGAGTCTATCTTATACACGGAACAACCATTCTTGCGCACCTGATTCTGGGGCCCCTGGTAGAGTAGACCAAGAGTGCAGGATGGCACGAGGGCTGGATAGTCTCTGATGATGATGTGAGAGATTCCGGGTCGGCTCGTGCAGACAAGAGGGAAGGTGATTCAGGCTGGGTCTGCAACTGGCAGACGGTGCGGTACAAAGGAGCAGGCAAATGGGTAGTCAAAGTCCAAGCAGAAGTTGTAATCAGGCAGGCAGCTGAGGTACCAGGGATCAGACAGAAGAGTAGTCGTGGGTAGACGGGGGGTGGTGCAGGCAGGAATCAAGCAGGTCAGGGCAAGCTGGGTCTTCAGGGAACAGGATCAAAACAGGAACAGAGCTGATGCTCACAGGTACACTATACACTGTAGAACGGACAGCACTGCCTGCTGGGTGCTGTCCACTTAAATAGGGCCGTTTGGCACCAAAGCCGGCACGTACACACACGCACACAGATGCGTGCAAACGCACAGACCTCCAGACCCGGTTTCCATGGGCAACAGTGTTTTCCTGACATTGCCCCCCCCAAGGGGCAGCCTCCGGATGCCTTGCCAGGTGCTAACTTCCTGGCGGTTTCTTCTGAAAACTTGAATTCATTCCACTGCATGAAAGTTTTCTTCTGGTTCCCATGAGTTCTCTTCGGGTCCATACCCCTTCCATTTCACCAGGTACTGAGTGATCCCGGCCCTCTTTCGACAATCCAAGATGGCTTCCACCTCAAACTCCTCCTCTCTGTTTACCAGAATTGGTTCTGGCGGACCTGCCTTCCGTCCTGGGAAGGGGTCTGGGACAGCGGGTTTCAACAAGGATGTATGAAAGATGGGTGGATCCATAAGGAAGGGGGAAGGTCTAGTTCAAATGCCACCCTATTGATCTTTCTCTTGATTGGGAATGGCTCAATGAATATGGGTCCCAGCTTTTTTGAAGGACAAGCTAACTTTAAATTCCTGGTTGACAGCCAGACGCAGTTGCCCGGCTGGAGTTCCAACTCCCCCTGCCTTCTTTTGTCGAAGGCCTCCTTGTTTCGTTCTTGAGTCTTAGACAGAGTGTCCTGAAGGAGCTTGTTATTGGACTCCAAGAAGCTTGTGACATCCTGTGCCGCTGGAACTGGGCTTTTGGAAGTCAGATCAGGGAGGAACGTGGGATGGAATCTTTAATTGGCCCAGAATGGGGACTGCTTGGTGGCCGAGTGAATGGTGTTGTTGTAAGCAAACTCAGCCAGTGGTAACAGTGCAACCCAGTTGTTCTGAGAGAACAAAGAAAAGCAACGAAGATACTGCTCCAGAGTCTGATTCCTTCTCTCAGTCTGGCCGTTGGTCTGGGGGTGGTATGCGGATGAAAAGGAAAGCTTGATTTCTAATGCTGCACACAGGGCCTTCCAGAATATGGAAGTAAATTGAACCCCCCCCGGTCAGATACGATATTACCGGAAACTCTGTGAAGTCGGACTATTTCCTTGATAAAGGTGTTCAGCCGTGGGAGTACGCTTCAAGGGTAGGAAATGTGCCATTTTTGTCATACAGTCAACAACCACAAAGATGGTGGAGTATCCTTCTGATGGGGGCAGTTCCACGATGAAGTCCATGGCTAGCTGGGACCACGGGCGCTCGGGCACCGGGAGCGGGTTCAAGAGGCCCCAGGCCTTGACCTTATCTGTCTTATTTCGGGCACAGATGGGGCAAGCACTGACGTTCTTCTTGCAATCCTCATCAGCTCTTGGCCACCAGAGGGAACGGGAGAGCAGTTCAGCCATCTTTTGAGCCCCGAGATGTCCGGCCAATTTGTGGTCATGGCAGAGACCTAAGGCCCTGAGGCGTAGGCTTGTTGGGACAAAAACCTTGTGACCAAACCACCATAGGCCATCTTTAATTATCAGTCTTGAGTCAGAGGGACTGGAGGAGCCTGCTAGGTCCCGTCTTATTTGGGACAACAAATCCTTTTGGGTGAGCAGGAAGTTCCTTGCGGGAAGTATGGTGTCAGGTGGAGTGGTGTCTCGTGACTCCAAGAACATCCGGGAGAGAGCCTCTGGTTTTATATTTTTTGACCCCGGCCTGTAGGTCAGATGGAACTGGAATCTGGAGAAAAAGAGTACCCAGCGGGCCTGTCTGGGCCTCAGTCTCTTGGCCGTTCTCAGGTACTCCAGGTTCTCCTGATCAGTGTAGATGAGGATGGGATGCGTGGCCCCCTCAAGTAGGTTTCCGCCAATCCTCCAGGGCCGACTTGATGGCCAGTAGCTCCCTATCCCCCACATCGTAATTCTTCTCAGGTGCAGATAGTTTGCGAGAGAAGAAGGCTACCGGGTGGAGCAAGGCCTTGGTACCTTGTCACTGGGAGAGAATGGCTCCTATTGCAGTTTGATAACGTCTGTGACGAAACGCGTCAGTTGACACCTAGCTGTACGTCCTACGTCACATCCGGTTTCACGGAGAGTGAGGGTGGAATGCAAGCCCAGCAGCACGGGAAGTGCACGAGGCTTCCTCACAGCATAGCAGCCATTGTCTGCTGGAGCCGGTTGTGTGACAATTACAGGACTTTTTAACGCTTGGATTTTTACCCTGTATTATTTTTTTAAATTTTATTTGCATTGTATCCGATCCGTTTTCTGAATAAAAGAAGGATACATATCTTTTACATACTACACTATGGTTTCCTCTCTTCATTTTTTTCCCTGAAATGGACGGATTGGAGTGACCCAGTACCAGGCTTGCATCTAAAGGATTGAAAGACAGGCACTTAACCCCTGCAGGGGTAGTGCCCTCTGGTAAGCAGGGTTCCTGGTGGGGAGCACGCGTGTCCAGCACTTTATACACCTTAAGAACCCATGGTTAAGAAGAACTGTCAACATACTAAATAGTGAAAGATATACACCGGTGGAGCACACTGCACTTTTCCTTTTAAAGACTTGGGCCCGCATGAACTATGAATTATGCAATATTGAAAACGAATTAAGATTAACACCATGGAGAAATTTTGACTTATTTTGATGCTGGTTCCCAAGATATGTTTGCACAATATATATTGTTATAGGGTTATGTACTTTACCATATTGTCTGTACTCAAGTTACAGTCTCAAACTTATACGCACACTAGCACTTTTATATACAAGCACAATTGCACCTTTGTATGCCACAACAGTATTTCTTGAAGCACTCATTTTTAATAATTTTTTAATATTTTCTAAGGATTTGATCACACACTAGCACATGATACTAGCACATTTTACAAAATATATACTTGTTTATAATTTTTTTAGGGATTTGACCACATACTAACACATGATACTAGCACATTTTTCAAAAATTATACTTTATATTATTTTTTCTTTAAGCTCCATCGAAGTCTCACTTTTCCAGTGTTAACCACCCATAAATATAGTTGCTATCTCCATTATTTATGACTCAGGCAGCGCCCAATCCAGTTTTTATCCAACATGAATAGAAATTTGAGTGTCTGAAAGGCAGCTTGAGCTTTGGTGGACCGACAGAACCGGCAGTTCTTCTTGGTTAGTTGGGTGATTGGAGTGATGATGGCTGAGAAGCCCTTAATGCATTTCAGGTAGAAATTCGCAAAACCCACGAACCGTTGGACCCCTTTCCTGTCTGTTGTTGCCGGCCAGTCCAAGATAGTGGATACCTTTTGAGGATCCATATGGATGCCCATGACGGAGATGATCAGCCTAAGGAAGTGGATGCTGGGTTGCTCAAAGGCACATTTTTCTGCCTTGGCGTACAAGCCATGTTGCCGGAGCCGGCCCAAGACTTCAGCGACATGCTTGTGGTGTTCCTCAAGGGTGGAAGAGAAGATTAGGATGTCATCTAGGTAGATGATGACAAAGAGATCCAAGAAGCCCCGAAACACATAGTTTACAAAATATTGGAAGGTTGCGGGGGCGTTACATAATCCGAAGGGCATGACCAAATATTCATAGTGCCCAAAGCGGGTGTGGAATGCAGTCTTCCATTTGTTTCCTTCCCTGATGCGAATGAGATTGTAAGCTCCCTGAAGGTCAAGTTTGGTGGAGATGGTTGCCACACCCAACCTCTGAAACAATTCTGGGACCAGAGGCAGGGGGTACCAATTCTTAATTGTAATCCGATTGAGTTGCCTTGAGGGCCACTAGTTTGGGTTCCGAAAGAGGGTAGATCCTACCAAAAGGTACTTCAGCCCCAGGCAAGAGTTCAATAGGGCAATCGTAGGGCCTGTGAGGAGGTAGTTTGTCAGCTCCTTTCTTACTAAAGACATCTAGAAATTGATGATAAGTGGATGGAACCAGTAAGCGGGTGTCTGGTTCAGAATCTGAGTCCAGGCAAAGTAATGGGGGTGCTGCATCTCCTTCGGGATTCAGGCAAGGCTGATGGCAATAGGAGGACCTGAACTGGATGGCCCCTGTGGACCAGTCAATAATGGGACTGTGAGCCCGAAACCAGGGTAGGATCCAAGTGGGATGCAGCGGTCCTGATGATCTTTCGGCGCGGCATTCTCTGAGTCGCCGAATCAATTGAAATTGCAAAGTTAATGAGTGCGTCCAGGGTTTGGGGCGCCCCTACTCATGCCAGCTTGTCCTTAAGGGGTTCGGACAATCCCAAACGAAATTGCAAGAACAGGGCGGCATTGTTCCATGCTGTATCTGTGCTCCAGCACCAAAATTCAGTTACGTAATCTTCCACTGGGCAACGACCCTGCTGGAATGCATGCAGGGTGGCCTCAGCTGTGGCTGCCTAGTGAGGGTCCTCATAAAATTGAGCCATGGCTTGGAAAAATAAGGCCAGTGTGGAGACCTCTGGGGCTCTCTGCTCCCATAGCCAGTGGGCCCATGACTGGGGTTCAACCTGTAGCAGAGAAATAACAAGCCCCACTTTGGTGGCCTCGAGGGAGAAGGTGCATGGCTGGAGGCCGAAGTAGAGCTCATACGCATTGCGAAAGGCCCGGAACTTGCGACGATCCCCTGAAAACTTGTCAGGCAGAGGGACCTTGGGTTCCGAAGGCAGGGCCACAATGGTGCAAGCTGCAGGTGGACCAGCCCCAGACGCTGTAGGAGCTGAGAGTTCTTGTACCCGTTCCTCCAACCGGGTATAGCCCTTTTGCAGAATTTTTACTGCCTGTGTGAGACCAGCAAGGTGAGCACACAGATCGTCCAAAGGAGAGTGGGTTCCCTGCGCAGACTCGGTCATGGCTGTCCATTTCTGTCACGCACCTGGTGGCGGAGTCTGTCTTATGCAGGGAACAAACACTCTTGCGCACCTGATTCTGGGGCTTCTGGTAGAGTAGACAGGAGTCCAAGAGTGCAGGATGGCACGAGGGCTGGATAGTCTCTGATGATGATGTGAGAGATTCCTGCAGACAGGAGGGAAGGTGATTCAGGCTGGGTCGGCAACTGGCATGCGGTGCGGTACAAAGGAGCAGGCAAATGGGTAGTCAAAGTCCAAAGTCGTAATCAGGCAGGGAACAGAGGTACCAGGCAGTAATCAAGCAAGTCAGGGCAAGCCGGGTCTTCAAGGAACAGGATCAAAACAACAGGAACAGAGCTGAGGCTCGCAGGTACACTTTACACTGTAGAACAGACAGCACTGGCTGCTGTCCACTTAAATAGGGCTGTTTGGTGCCAATGTCGGCGCATACGCACGCACACACACACAGGAGTGCGCACAGGCACGCGCACACACTACGTGCGCCCGCGCATAGGCCTCCAGACCCGGTTTCCATGGGCAACAGCATCTTCCTGAATTATAGAGCATGTCTCCTTGATGCAAGATCGAATCGCAGCTGTCCTGCCCCTGGTATGAGAGCATATGGAGCAAGCCCAGGAAGCCCAGAGAAGGCTTTACAATCGCGGTGCCAAAACCCAAGTTTTCAACCCTGGAGACAGACTGCTGGTGCTAGTCCCCTCGGTTGAAAGTAAATTTCTGGCAAAGTGGCAGGGTCCCTTTGAGATTAGGGAAAGAGTAGGGGAAGTAAACTACAAAGTTTACCAGCCTGGGAAAAGGAAACCGGAGCAGATTTACCATGTTAATCTCCTAAAACCGTGGAAGGATAGAGAGAGTTTAGTGATGATGCTCACTCCCTGAAAGGACAGGTTACCCTTGACTCCAGATGTCTCCATAACCAAGTCCTTGTCATTGATGCAACAAAACAACGTTAAGGAATTTGTCAGTAAAAATAGAGACTTTTTCTCTTCCCTAACCGGACTGACCACTATACTACATGACATAATCACGGAACCAGGCGACCATGTAAATGTAAAACCCTACCGAATACCTGAGGCTATACAAGAGGCAGTGGTGAGAGAAATAAAAACCATGTTGGAGTTAGACGTGATAGAGGAGTCCCACGGCGCCTGGTCATGCCCTATAGTACTGCTCCCAAAGCCCAATGGCACTATCCGGTTCTGTAACGATTTCAGGAAGCTGAATGAAGTATCTAAGTTTGACACATACCCGATGCCACCAGTTGATGAACTTGTGGATAGGTTGGGAGGTGCCCGGTATATAACAACCCTAGACCTAACTAAGGGATACTGGCAGATCCCCCTTAACGGAGTCAGTGAAGGAAGAAACAGCCTTCTCTACCCCCGAGAGGTCCTTCCAATACAAGTGAATGCTGTTTGGCCTGCATGGGGCCCCTGCATCCTTTCAGAGGATGATGGACAAAACTTTGAGGCCGCAACGGCCCTATGCAGTGGCCTATCTGGATGATGTGGTCATCCACAGCCCAGATTGGGAATCACATTTGCCCTGGGTGCAGGCAGTGTTAGATTCGCTGAGGGTAGCAGGTTTAACAGCCAACCCGAAAAAGTGTGCCATAGGTCTAGAGGTGGCCAAATACCTTGGGTATGCTATTGGTCGAGGTCTGATTAACCCCCATACCAATAATAATCATAATAATAATACATTTTATTTTATATAGCGCCTTTTAAAGGTGGCTTCTCAAAGCGCTTTACAAGGAAAACACAAGAAATACACAGAATAACAGGAAATACACAGGATAAAACACAAAAAATACACAGGATAACATAACATAAGGGATAAAGGGACAATTAAGTGAAAGCTTGTCTAAAGAAAAAAGTTTTTAAATTTGATTTGAATGAGTTTAGAGAAGAGGACTCTGATATTCTTAGGAAGTGAATTCCATAGCTTTGGAGCATAGCAGGAGAAGGCTCGGTCCCCCACTGAGTGTAGGTGAGTAGGGGGGACACACAGTAGACCATAATTTGAGAAGCAGAGCTTACAAGGGGAGGTAAGTTGAAAAAAGTTCAGAGAGATAATGGGGTGCTAAGCCATGAAGAGCTTTGTGGGTGGGCAAGAGGATCTTAGTGAACATATTGGAGCCGATTTATGATGGATTTAGGTACACCAGCAAGTAGATCATTGCAGTAGTCTAGTCGGGAGAACACAAATGTATGGATCAGCTTTTCAGCTACAGTGTATGATAGCATGGGACGCAGCCGAGCAATGTTTCTCAAGTGGAAAAAAGATGTTCTGACAACATTTTGTACATGTGGCTCAAAGGTTAGACTAGCATCAATTATCATCCCTACATTTTTCAATTTGGATTGAAGCTCAAGTACAGTGCCATTTATAGATAAGCTATTTGGGCTGGCCTTATGTAATTGATGGGGGGTGCCAATAAGCATGACTTCAGTCTTTTCACAGTTTAATTGAAGGAAATTATGGGCCATCCAAGTTTTTATACCACTAATATAGTTAGATAGGAGAGAAACAGCCAAAGTAGAATCTGGTTTAGTGTGGATGTATATCTGAGTGTCATCAGCATAGAAGTGATACTTGAGCCCATGTGATCTAAGCAGTTGGCCAAGTGGAAACATGTATATGCTAAAACGTAAGAGACCCAAGATTGAGCCCTGAGGAACACCATACTTGACTGGGCCAGATTCAGACTTGAATACACCAAGAGAAACAAAGTGACAGTGATAAGTGAGATATGAGGTATGATGTGTAGGATGAAGTCCAAAAAATGTGCCGAGCCCCCTCACACAAATTTCTCAAACAGTCCAACCTCAGATCCACCGAAAAAACAGCACTTGACCTGCTATCTCACAATCACAATCTGATCATTAAACCAGCCGACAAGGGGGGAAGCATCGTAATACAGGACAAGGACGACTACCTCCTAGAATCCCACAGGCTACTATCGGATCATAATACATATACTAAATTAATCCCCTACCACAATTCTGCTCCGAGGCCAAGTCCTTGATCACGGACGCCCTCACGGAAGGGATCATCACCAAGACCGAGGCATCCTTCTTCACTAGAGAGCATTACTCTACCCCTTACTTCTACCATCTACCCAAAGTTCATAAAAATCTTGAGAACCCCCCAGGACGCCCTATTGTTGCCGCTATGGAGAGCGTAACCAATTACCTCTCCATGTTCATAGACCACTTTCTTCAGCCCGTGGCCCAAAATCTACCAGCCTACATATGAGACGGCCTACACCTTCTGGACGTACTGAAGACCTACACATGGGAACCCTCCTACCCATGGCTCTCGTTGGATGTTTCATCACTCTACACCTCCATCCCACATACAGTAGGCTTGAGAGCCGTACAACATTTTCTGGACTCAGACCCACTAATGAATCCCAGACAAGCCCAATTCATATTGGAAGCTACTAACTTCTGCCTCACCCATAACTACATCCTATTTGATGACCAGTATTACTTGCAAATCCGCGGCCCAGCTATGGGAGCTAACTTTGCACCCAGCTATGCAAACCTCACGATGGGATTCTGAGAACATTTACATATATGGCAGAATAACCCCTTCTCCAAACACATAGTTTTCTTTGGCCGCTACATCGATGATATCATCATCATCTGGGACAGCCCTTGCACACTAGTCGAAGACTTCGTCGCATACTGTAATAATAATGAACTTGGCCTGTCATTTACATCAGTCCACGACCCAGACACACTGGCTTTCCTGGACCTGGAACTGTGTCACAACGAAAACTCCATTTATGCCAAAAATTACACCAAACCCACAGCCGGCAACTCCTATCTTCACTACACCAGTTGCCATCACCCTAGATGGATCTCCAAAATTCCCAAAAGTCAGTTCTGCCGCCTCTGACATAATTGCACCCGCGATGAGGACTACTCCGCTCAGGGGCTACTACGAAAAGAAAAATTCCTTGAAAATTCCTTGAAAAGGGCTACCCACCATCTCTAGTTCAAGAAGCCTTCACCCATTACCTTACTGCACCCCCCAGCAGTCACCCTAATAACCACCAAGCACAATCTGTCAGATTCATCAACACCTTCCATACTCAATATAAGAAAATGGAACAGATCTTCTGCAAACACTGGGGCATCCTCTTGGAAGATCCACACCTCAAAAACTGCATCACGGACACACCGAGAATAACATACAGAAGGGCTCGCAACATTAAGAGCCAAATCGCTCCTAGCAAAATAAAACCTGACACTGTCAAAACGGATCCATACCTCACATTCTCGAATCTCAAGGGCATGTACCAATGCCGCAAACGCAACTGCCTCACTTGTCAGTTCGTCCAACATGGCCTCAAACACTGCACCACCAAAGGCAAAACCTATACCCTGGACGACTTCTACACTCCACACCGAATATGTCATCTACTGCCTCTCATGCCCATGCGGCCTACTTTATGTGGGTTGCACCATCAGACCCCTAAGAAAAAGATTTGGAGAACATAGGAGGGGCATAGAAGAAGGCAAAGACAAATTCAGTGTGCCCAAACACTTCAAAGAATACCACCAGCAGTCCACCACTGGCCTCCATGTTTGGGCCATTGAGGCCATCTCTAGCAAGCTTCCACAAGCCAAACGTTTTAAACACCTGTGCCATAGGGAAACCTACTGTATCTACACCCTGGACACCCTATCACCTGGAGGAATGAATGAAGATCTGGAAATTCAATCTATCCTTTAAGCATCTTGACCCTGAGCCTCCCATGTCTCAACACCCTTGTCACTACCGCTATGCCATAGGCAACTAACTCTCCTTGGGTACTTACCCACCCAGACGTCAGAATTAAAAACAATACAGCAAAGACTTTACTACCGGGGGGGGGGGGGGGGGGGGGGGGGGGGGGGGGGGGGGGGGGGGGGGGGGGGGGGGGGGGGGGGGGGGGGGGGGGGGGGGGGGGGGGGGGGGGGGGGGGGGGGGG
>BLSH010057143.1:253172-271508 GCA_018402905.1 Glandirana rugosa
CTGGTTTAAAATACTTCCTTCGAGCTATAAACCACCTTAGACTTTTCAAGACTGACGCCTTCAAGGTTCCAGAGAACTGTTATGAATTCGCATTTACCTGGGCATTCACACTTTTTCACTGGATACGCCTTGTTCGGAAACAACTCGGTGGTGACTTTAAGAAACTGCAAATTAGGACCCCCTTTGAGTCCCAATAACTTATCTACTCGATTGCCGGACTATCCTCTCTGTTCTCTCCGTAACGAAAACTAAAACAGGGTCTCCCGATAAAGTAACCTATTCCATCCCCGATTCTATCCACCAGCCCAATTATCCTCTCTATACTCTACAAAGGAGAAGCAGGATTGGGTGAGGATAGAAAGGGAGGCCATTCCCCGCCATACCCTTGATTTCATCTTATGGTGCCCGCCCAAAGCTAGACCACCTATCTTAGCCCCTACCTTATCCAATGAAATAGCCCTCTGGGACAAAATCAAAAGCAATGCCTCTCTTGTCTCTCCTATCAGGCCGTTAGCTCATCTATTCAATAACCCTGAGTTTCCCCCAGGATTAAACGTCAAAGAATTTCAGTGGTGGCTCAACAAAGGCTTGTTCCGCATAGGTCACTTTTTCACACTTACGGGTCCATTTACGCTTAAGTATTGTCAAGAGACCTTGGAACTTCCGCAGTCAGAACTTTTCAGATTCCACCAAATATCGAGCTTCCTTCATAAAATTTGGTCAGAGAAGCCTCTTCCCCCTAGGGCAACATCCTATGAACAGTGGTGTGGTCAGCCATCATTACAAAAAGGGGGCATTTCCCTTATTTATGAAGCACTCACACTACCTAGAAAGCATCATATATGTCCAACTGGGAGTTTGATTTGCAATTTGATTGGGATCTGGACAAATGGCAAACAGCATGCGCTAGATCCTTCAAGGGCATACTTAATACCAGTATCATGGAAGCTAGCTTAAAAGTCCTGTTGAGATGGTATCTCACACCGGTTAGACTCCATAGGTTTATCCCAAGTTGTGACCCAAGCTGCTTTCGAGGCTGCAAGCTCCAGGGCACGCTGGCTCACATTTGGTGGGAATGTCCAAGAATACGCCCTTTTTGGACCAAAATTTTCCGTATTATCCACAAGGTCACTGGCAATCAGCTTCCAAGGTCTCCAACTATAGCTCTATTAAATGATCATATCCCGAATTCCACCAAAGCTAACAGAAAATTGATTCATTTCATTCTGGTAGGAGCCAAAATCACGGTTGCAAGAGCCTGGAAACTTGACCGAGTCTCCTCGAAGGCTGCAATCTGGAAAATTTCATGGCTTATGACTCAAGAGAAACTAGCCAGTATCCTTCTGGATAATGTCCACAAATTTGAGATGATCTGGGAGCCGTGGGCTAGGTTTGTGGGCATCTCTCTGATTCCAGGCCTCTAGTGTTCCCAGTCTTCCTGCTCACAGTATGGCAACACACTCATACTCTCATCCTTATCTCCTTTATTTCTAATTTCTATTTCTTCCTCTCTTCTTCTTTTTCTCTTCTGTACTTATACACTGATCTTTTGATATAGATGCACTTCTTTTTATTTTTCTTCTCATTACTCGGTGCCTTAATGAGAACGGAAGGTTCCATTCCCCTTTCCTTTCTCTCAAAAGGTTCAGCTGTTTCAATGTTTGGTTTATGTTCTAGTTTATCTTTATTTGGGCCTAATATTTCCGACCTCCGTGGGGGGGCTGGGGAGGTTGGGTCCATTTCCCCGACACAGTGAGTCCCCATGTGGGTGTTGGGGGGAGGACCTAGCTTCCGAGGCCCTCTGCTCGAGGCTTTTCACAAAAGTGGTCAGTGAGGCCGCCCTCACTTAGTGGCCCGTTTACGTGGTTGACTGTAGATAACTAATTTCTCATCACAAGTTTTCACATACTTCCTTTGGATACATCTTCCACGCTTATGTTTAGTCTTAATCCAATATGGTGGCCTAGTTTCGTGGTCCCCTTGTAACAGTATCCTCTATAGGTAGAGGGGTTTTGATATCGCCTAACTAGAGTTCTATTTACCTTACTCTCCAAACAAACCAATCCTCATGTCCAAACCTTCGTTGGAAATCGTATGTTTTGTTGTACTTGCATCTACTATGTCAACAGATAAATGCGGTTGTAGTCTTCTTCTTGTTGTCTTTCAAAAATTTAATAAAAATATATTGAAAATAAAAATAATGTGTCACTTACAGCAACAGCTGGAAGCTCTCCCTTTAGAACTAGGAGATGATTTTTGAACAATAATGTGTCACTTACAGCAACAGCTGTAACCTGGCCTTATAGGAGTAGGTAATGATTTTTGGACAATAATCTGTCCCTCTAAGCAACAGCTGGAAAATCTCCCTTTAGAACTAGGAGATGATTTTTGAACAATAATGTGTCACTTACAGCAACAGCTGGCCCTATAGGAGTAGGCAATGATTTTTGAACAATAATCTGTCCCTCTAAGCAGAAGCCTCTACCTAGTGGAGTCAGATTGTTGTGTAATGCAGGGTTTGATCTGCAATCTGTCACTCAAAGCAGCAGTATGTGAAATCTCAAATTACTCCAACAATCTGATCGTTGTGCACGATCGTAGCGATCATTGTGTTATGCAGAGTTTGATCTGCAATCTGTCACCCAAAGCAGGAGTATGTGAAATCTCAAATTTCTGCAATCTGTCCCTCAGAGCAACAGCAGTAGTAATCTCAGGATGCAGGATCAGATGTTAAAATGTATGCAATCTCTCCCTCACAAAATCGCCGGCAGCATCCTCTCCCTACACTAACCCAAGAGCATGTGACATGCAGCACTGTGACTCCAGCTTACAAAGAGGCTGGGTCACATGATGCACTGGCCAATCACAGCCATGCCATTAGTAGGCATGGCTGTGATGGCTTCTAAGAGCAAACCAGTGAAACGCTTGTTGATTGGCTGCCCTTCAGCTATTCAACATGCGTGATTAACTACCAGAACCCGAACCCAAACATATTTTGAAATGTCTGTGTTTGGGTCCGGGTCCCGGACACCCGAAGGTTCGGTACGGACCCGAACGTTACAGTCCAGGTTCGCTCAATACTACTTGTGATAAATGTTTGTTAATGTGTTTTTTTTTAGTGCTCATACAATAGACATGCTTTTATGTGAATGAAACAGTTGTACCTCTACTCTGTATAGATTTTTTGGCTTTTGCTCCCTATATTTAAGATATACTTACCTTAAAGGGTAAGTTCACTTTTACAGAAAAATCTGTAAGGTGAACTTACCCAGGACGCCCTCCTTACCCCCCTCCCAGTCCCGCTAACCTGGAGTGCGGGGATCTTCCATTCTAAGCCCTTGTATAGCCGCCTCAGGGGCCCGGGGCTTAGAAATCCCCTCAGCATCCATGCGTCTTCTTGTCCCCTGACAGGACTGGCTACGCGGCTCCTGATGTGACGGCGCCAACCAATTAGAATGCTCTGAAATGTACCACCTGACGGGGCCCCTTTTCGGAGATTCAGCTGCGGGGGTTTCTAAGCCGCAGTCCCCTGAGGGCTCAGCAGGGAAGATCCCCGTACTCCAGGTCAGCGGGACTGGTGGAGGGGGGGTAAGGAGGGTATCCTGGGTAAGTTCACCTTACAGATTTTTCTGTAAAGGTGAACTTACCCTTTATTACAATACGGGGGTTGAGCCCATATCCATTGCATTTTTGGTTTGTTTTTTTATGATTACAAGTGGAGCGCTCCCGCATCCTAAGATTGAAACCTTGTAGGTTTCTGTAGCGTGGTTGTTGTATCATAGAGATGAACAAAGCCTTTCCTGTCCTTGTTCATCTTTATGATCAGCTGGCAGAAGTGTCGGCTGGTTGATCGGATGTCCTGGTGGGATGGGACAGCCTGATGAACCAGCAGAAGGCGGCCGGGGGGGGGGGTACGTCCCCTCTCACTGCTTGTAAAAGCAATCCTGCGGTTAGTTTGCTGCTGGGATTGCTTTTACAAGACAGCCAACCGTCAGCTCTAAAAAACTATACCAAGATGATGAGGCATCATCTTGTTATAACCACTGGAGGTCTAGTGACGTACAAGTAGGTCACTGGTCGGCAAGTGGCACCACTTAAAAACTGGGCCAATTCTGACTTTTCTCACATATATGTACAAATCGTAATTTTTTTTTTTTTACTTTTTAATTACATAGAACCCCCAAGCATAATATTTTTTTATATTTTTAAGCAGAGGCCCTGGAGACAAAAACGGTGGCTGTTGCCATATTTTACTCCACATGAATTTTGCGCAGCCATTTTTAAAAGCAAACATTTTTAGGAAAAAATACACTTGAAGTTCAGTGCACACAATATAATACCCAATTGTTTGGTAAAATACAAAAAATTATCTTATGCCGAGTAAATAAATACCAAACATGTCACACTTTGACCACTTCCACTCCAGGTTTAACCCCCTTCATAACCAGGCCATTTTTTGTGAAATGGCACTGTGTTGTTTTAACTGGCAATTGCGCTGGCGTGCGACACTGTACCCATATAAGATTTATGTCATTTTTTCCCCCAGAAATAAAGCTTTCTTTTCGTGGTATTTGATCACCTGTAAAAAAATCGAATTTCTTGATCAATTTAGGCCAATATTTATTCAGCTACATATTTTTGGTAAAGAAAAACCCCCAATACGTGTATATTGATTGTTGCGCAAACGTTATAGCGGCAACAAACAATGGGATACTTTTAATGGTGGTGATCAGTGACTTATAGCGGGACTGCGATATTGTGGCAGACAAATCAGACACCTGACATTTTTGACATTTTTTGGGGACCAGTGACACTAATACAGTGATCGGTGCTAAACAATATACACTGTTACTGTACTAATGACACTGACGGGAAGGGGTTAACACCAGGGGTGATCAAAGGGTTAAATGTGTACCCTGGCTGTGATTACTAACTGTGGGGGGGTGTTTTGACTTGGGGAATGTAAAGATCCATGTTCCTGCTTAACATCACATCCGCCAGACCATCTGATTGGCTCCCGCTGTGTCCAATCACAGCGGGCATGTGTCATCGGTGGCACGTGCATGTGTCAGATCACGTACCAGGTAAATCCGGACCGTCAACAACCAGTTAAATTATTCATAGGTGACACTTTCAAAGCCTTTACAAGTTACCAGTTTAGAGGTAAACAAGAGGTCTGGGGCTGGAATTATTGCTCTTGCTCTGGTTGTGGCAATACCTCACATGTGTGGTGCGATTGTTGTTTACATATCTGTGCAGGACCTATGTGCGTTCTCATTTGCGCATGAACACACTGGGAGTGGGCGAGGGAGCTTTGAACAACATCCTTGTGATAGCATGGGCCATGAAAGGTCCTCTTTATGTAGAGATCTGCGGTCTATGAGACCCTAGATCTCTCTTCTGCCCTCCAAAGCAGCAGTTCAAATCGAGAGCTGTTTGATAGGGTTGATTTACTTGTCGGTAACAGCGAGTAAACAAACCCCCAAAACCGGAAGTTCCTCCCTCGTCTTTATGGTTAGCCAGTACGACCACCAGCAGCAGCCCTGATCTCCCCTTTGGGCCCCGATAGTCTGGAAACGGTGACAGGGAGGGGTCTTCTACTGCTTGTAAAAGTGATTTTTTTCAAAAAGGGCATAGCTGGAGCTAAATAATGATATCAGGACAATGGCTGCAGCCATCATCCTGATTTTAACACCACTTCCCGAGGATGTATACATATGTACAGTACATTGATCGGGAATGGTTTATTATCCTTCCATGAAGCTCCTTGTTCAGACACTTCCTGTTATAAGGTGACAATGCTCTCGCAACTGTGACTCTGCATTGTTACCCTGTCACGTGTGCTTCCAGTGGGGACTGTAAGTGGATTCAAATCACATTACACAGACATGGTTCACTGTTGTCATGACTGGAAAATCCACCCTAAAATATGCAATGCAACCATTGCTGGAGTGCATGTTGACAAGAAGTGACTGAAAAGAGGCTGCAGCTGAGATTCAACAAAGCATGAAAAAAATTGAACACAAATGTATATATATTTTTTGGCAATTACTCCATGCACATGACTTAAGCAAATTTGACATCTAATAAAAGGCTAGTGCTTGAACCTGTTTGTTTTTTACATGCATTTTTCAGTCAAGAAAGCAATAATATTAGGCTCAGTTCAGAATCCAAATAATTCTTATGGCTATTTTGCTAAGTTTTCAGTTGTTCTTATGTGACAGTTTATTTCACTGGCAGGTGAAAGTCTTACATAAATAACTTTAATACATAACTTGAGGTGGAGCAATATATTTCTTTCCTTGTTTGCCTACGACACAAATTCTGTCATTATTTAACTTTTATTTCTATAGGGACATTTAAAAGATTTAACCACCTAAGGACCGGAAGAATTTCCCATGTTAGACCAGAGCACTTTTTGCGATTCGGCACTGCTTCGCTTTAACTGACAATTGTGTGGTCGTGCGACGTTGTACCCAAATGAAATCCTTTTTTCCCACAAATAGAGCTTTATTTTGGTGGTATTTGATCACCTGTGTGTCATTTCTGATCACCGCTATAAACCAAAAAAGAGTGACCATTTTGCATAAAAAACTATATTTCTTACTTTTTGCTATAATACATATCCAAAAAAATATATATAAAAAACAAATTTATTCATCGGTTTTGGCCGATTTATATTCTTCCTCATATTTTTGCTAAAAAAATCTCAATCTGCGTTTATTGATTGCTTTGCACAAAATTTGCTGCGTTTACAAACCATGAGAATTATTTTCTGTCATTTTTACAACTTCTTTTTTTTTTTTACTAGTAATGGCGGCGATCTGCGATTTTTATTGGGACTGCGAAATTGCAGCGGGCATGTCGGACATTTTTGACACTTTTTTGGGACCAATGACATTTATGCAGAGATCAGAAATTTAAATATCCACTGATTACTGTGTAAATATCATTGGCAGGGAAGGGGATAACCTGCAGGGGGTGATCTAGGGGTTAACTGTGTTCCCTAGGCGTGTTCTAACTGTGAGGGGGCTAGGCTGAGAGGGGCATAAGAGATCTAACTGATCCCAGTGACAGGGATCAGTAGATCTCTTACATGCTGCCTGACAGAGCGGGGAACCGCCGTGTTTACATCTGCGGTTCCCCATTTTTCTTCTCTGTCAGGCATTCGCAGCTTGCTAGTGGAGATCGAGTCCGCCCAAGCCACGGCCACACTTCTGTAGAGTGCGGCAGACACGAGAGCGTGTCCGCTACCGCGCACGCTCGAACCGCCATTTATAGACGGCGATTTGCGGGAAGCTGCCACTCTGCAGCAGTAAATTTACGCAAAATGGTCGGTAAGTGGTTAAAGGACCACTATAGTGAAATATATTGTAGTCTAGAAACTGTATTGGGTTAATACCTGTAATGATACAACCCCAATTATTATTATTATTACAGGCGATCCCCAGGTTACAAACAAGATAGGGTCTGTAAGTTTGTTCTTAAGTTGAATTTGTTTGTCGGAACAGGTACATTTTTTAAGTGTAACTCCAGCTAAAACAATAATTTTTATGTTTTTTGTATAGCATGGGGAAGGGGGTTACACCCCTGTAAGGTTTGTTTTGCTGTCTGTGCTTCTGTTTAGAAGTTTTATCTCACTTTCTGTCCCTATGAAAATTGAATTTTGAAAATTTTGAGTAGTTGTGCAAACAAGGTTTGGTGATAAAGGTTCAGTGGAGACACATTTTTCCCGCGATAATTCTTACAGGAGTGAATTCCCTTCCTAGGGGTAGATTTACTCTCACTTCTTGATGATTTATATAGTGCCGACAGTTAACACAGCGCAATACAATTTGAGGGTAGACAGTACAAATACAATACACTTTAATACAGGAGGAATCAGAGGGCCCTGCTTGTTAGAGCTTACAATCTAAGAGGGAGGGTCTAGAGATACAAGAGGTAATAACTGTGACAGATGTGCTGATGGATAAAATAAATGTACAGCTGTCAGTTGGGTGCCAGATAGGCTTCTCTGAAGAGATGAGTTTTCAGGGATCGTCTGAAAGTAGACAAAGTAGGAGATAGTCGGACAGATTGGGGTAGAGCATTCCAGAGGATGGGAGAGGCTCGGAAGAAGTGCTGGAAGCGAGCATGGGATGAAGTGACAAGGGAGCTAGAGAGCAGGAGGTCTTGGGAGGAGCAAGAGGATGATTTGGTTGGTATTTTGAGACCAGGTTAGTGATGTAGGTGGGGGCCAGGTTGTGGGTGGCTTTGTAAGTTACTGTTAGTATCTTGAATTTAATTCACTGGTTGAGTGGCAGCCAGGTAATTTTGAAATAAAAATGTAACAGTAACATGTAAAATAAAGTTAGGACAGGGACATGTTTACCACGGTGTAGCTTCTCCTCTTCTTTTAACAACACTCAGTAAACATTTGGGAACTGAGGAGACCAGTTCCTGGAAATTTGAGAGAGTAATGTTGTCCCATTCTTGCCTGATACAGGATTCTAACTGCTCAACAGTCCTGTGTCTACTTTGTTGTATTTTTCACTTCAAGGTGCGCCAAATAGTTTCAGTTGGTAAAAGCTCTGGTCTGCAGGCAGGCCAGTTAAGTACTTGGCCTCTTCTACTACAAAGCCACGCTGTTATAGATGAAGTATGCAGTTTTGCATTGTCTTGCTGAAATTTCCAAGGCCTTCCCTGAAAAAAAGACATCATCTGTATGCTACTCCAAAACCTGGATCTATCTTTCAGCACTGATGGTACCTTTCCAGAAGCTGCCCATTCCATATGGATTAATGCACCCCCATACCATCAAAGATGCAAGCTTTGATGCAAACTAATTTCTTGATAGTCTTGAACAGTATCTCACAAAAGTGAGTACACCCCTCACATTTTTGTAAATATTTTATTATATCTTTTCATGTGACAACACTGAAGAAATTACACTTTGCTACAATGTAAAGTAGTGAGGGTACAGCTTGTATAACGGTGTATATTTGCTGTACCCTCAAAATAACTCAACGCACAGCCATTAATGTCTAAACTGCTGGCAACAAAAATGAGTACGCCCCTAAGTGAAAATGTCCAAATTGGGCCCAATTAGCCATTTTCCCTCCCCAGTGTCATGTGACTCGTTAGTATTACAAGATCTCAGGTGTGAATGGGGAGCAGGTATGTTAAATTTGGTGTTATCGCTCTTACTCTCTGATACTGATCACTGGAAGTTCAACATGGCATGTCTTTGGGAAATAGATGTATGAGTTCTGCCAGCATTGCTGCAGAGGTTGAAGGGGTGAGGGTTAGCCTGTCAGTGCTCAGACCATACACCGCACACTGCATTAAATTGGTCTGCATGGCTGTCATCCCAGAAGGAAGCATCTTCTAAAGATGTTGCTCAAGAAAGCCAGCAAACAGTTTGCTGAAGACAAGCAGACTAAGGACATGGAACCATGTCCTGTGGTCTAATAAGACCAAGATAAACTTCTTTGGTTCAGATGGTGTCAAGTGCGTGTGGAGGCAACCAGGCGGGGAGTACAAAGACAAGTGTGTCTTGCCTACAGTCAAGCATGGTGGTGGGAGTGTCATGGACTGGGGCTACATAAGTGCTGCCGGCACTGGGAAGCTACAGTTCATTAAGGTAACCAAGAATGCCAACATGTATTGTGACATACTGAAGAAGAGCATGAACCCCTCCCTTTCAGAGACTGGGCCGCAGGGCATTATTTCAGCATGGTAATGGCCCAACTTCTATGTACACACAGTTCAACAGTCATACGACGCCTTGTTGTACAACAAAAGTTTTCTAGTCTGCTCATCCAACCTCTGTTGTATGACCGTCGGCTGTTGTAATCACGTGTACTAATGGTCGGATGATCATACAACAAGCTGTTGTACGACCGTTGTTGCACCACTATCACACCACGTGTACGAGGCCTAACGACCCCAAACACACCTCCAAGACAACCACTGCCTTGCTAAAAAAGCGGAGGGTAAAGGTGATGGACCTGGCCAAGCATGTCTCCAGACCTGAACCCTATTGAGCATCTGTGAGGCATCCTCAAATGGAAGGTGGAGGAGCACAAGGTCTCTAACATTCACCATCTCCGTGACGTTCTCATGGATGAGTGGAAGAGGACTCCAGTGGCAACCTGTGAAGTTCTGGTGAATTCCATGCCCAAGAGGGTTAATGCAGTGCTGGAAAAAAATGGTGGCCACACAAAATATTGACACTTTGGGGCCAATTTGTACAGTTTCACTTAGGGGTGTATTCTTGTTTGTTGCCAGCGGTTTAGGCATTAAAATGGAGTTCCACCCATAAAATAATCTTTATACCATTAATCTCCTTTCCTCATGAACAAAAACATTTTGACAAAAATGTTTTTTTTTTCTTACTCTTCTTACTCTTTCTGCCTTGTTGCCATGGGATCCCTTCTAATCTGCCACTTCCGGGACCGCGGCGATCTACGTCATTTCCTGCCTCGCCTGTGCTCCTGGGAGATGTGTGTCATAGTTTTCCAGGAGTCAGTGGGCAGCGCCGAGGGATTACATTGCGCCCGTCGTACAATGTGCATGCGCGAGATCGGGTGGTGCATGGTGGGTAGCCAGGATGCACCTTATCCCGGAAGAGCACCCAACTGGGCTTCAACTGCCCACAATCGGAACTCTGCTTTAATGGCTGCTATTTTGAGGGGACAGCAAGTTTACACTGTTATACAAGCTGTACACTAGCTACTTTATATTATAGCAAAGTGTCATTTTTTTCAGTGTTGTCACATGAAAAGATATAATAAAATATTTACAAAAATTTGAGGAGTGTACTCACTTTTGTGAGATACTGAATCTGTCGGGGGTATTGGATAGTGGGTATTGATGACAAGTAAAATTAAAATGATGTCTTTTAATGTAAGAGGATTGGGAGACAGGGGTAAAAGACAAGCAGTTTTGGAAACAATATAATTTTACAAACCAGCAATTGTATTCTTGCAGGAGACCCATGTGGAGCGAGAAGATACCACATTGTTTGGTACATCTAGTGTCCGGAAGTGTCAGATCACGTACCAGGTAAATCTGTGGTGGGCCGTCGACAACTGGTTAAATTATTCATAGGTGACAATTTAAAAGCCTTTACAGGTTACCAGTTTAGAGGTAAACGAAATGTCTGGGTCTGGAATTATTGCTCTTGCTCTGGTTGTGGCAATACCTCACATTTGTGGTGCAATCGTCGTTTACATATCTGTGCAGGATCTATGTTCTCATTTGCACATGGCCACGCTGGGGGTGGGCGGGGGAACTTTGAACAACATCCCTTGTGATAGCATGGGCCATGAAAGGTCCTCTTTATGTAGAGATCTGCGGTCTTTGAGAGCGCAGATCTCTCCTCTGCCCTCCAAAGCAGCAGTTCAAACCAAGAGTGGTTTGATAGGGTTGATTTACTAGTCGGTAACGGCTAGTAAACGAACAGATGAAACCAAAAGTTCCTCCCTCGTCTTTATGGTTAGCTAGTGCGACCACCAGCAGTAGCCCTGCTTCCCTTTGGGATGGGAGAGTCGGGAAACCGTGACGGGGAGGGACCTTCTACTGCTTGTTAAAGTGATTGAGTGGCTGGCTCGCTAGTTCAGCTGCTCACTTTTACCAAAAAGGGCATAGCTGGAGCTAAAGAATGGCTGCAGCCATCATCTTTATTTTAACACCACTTCCCGAGGATGTATATACAGTATATGTACAGTACATTGGTTGGGAATGGTTTAATATCCTTCCATGAAGTTCCTTGTTCAGACACTTTCTGTTATAGGGTGAAAACGCTCTTGTAGCTGTGACTCTGGATTGTTACCCTGTCACATGTGCTTCCAGTGGGGATTGTAAGCAGATTCAAATCACATTACACAGACATGGTTCACTGTTGTCATGACTGGAAAATCCACTCTAAAATATACTATACAACCAGAGGTGAACTAGAACCTTCAGGGCCCCGGTGCAAGAAATTATGAAGGGCCACCTGACCCCTGGCCAGGACCCTTCCCTCTTCCCACTGATCCTGGGGAACTTTACCCCTTTACCCCTATCTCAGGTCACTACGGCCCTTTCACAAGTTCTGCAGCAGGCCCACTTTCTGCCATCTTCGGCCTCCCCATGGTGGATTGCAACCTTTGCGATCCTGATAGTTCCCTCTCTGGTGTCAGTAGTTTTTAATTTTTATTTTCATTTTATAATTTTTTTACCATTTCATTTTATTTATTTTACAAATGTATTTTTACAAGTTTTTACAATTCCATCTGTGTAGCCTCAGCTGCACAGAATGAATGGACAGGAATAGCTGTGCACCGAGCCTCCCATTCATTCAGAAATGGAAGTATAGTAAAACCAGTTTACTATGCTTCAATTATGAATGAACCAATTGGTACCAATCACTGACACTGAAAAGGGAGGAGCCGGTAAATGGCAAATTTACCGACCCGTTCCCATCTCTCCATCATGACACATGTTCTACAGCACCTGGCAGGAGAGAGGAGGGGGGAAGACAACAGTTCTGTGGGGGGGGGGGGGGGACCAGGGAAGCACACAGGGACCATGGGAACAGCAGAAGAAAATTAAATTGGATAGAGGAAAATGGAGGAGATTGGGTCCTCTAAATGCCACCCCAACATCCCTCCTATTTAGGTGTACAAGGGAGGCATATGGGCCCCCTGGACGATGGGGCCTGGTTTCAATTGCAACCCCTATTGTTACGCCCCTGTATGCAACCATTGCTGGAGTGCATGTCAACAAGACGTGACTGAAAAGAGGCTGCAGCTGAGATTCAACAAAGCCTGAAAAAATTGAACACAAATATATATTTTTTTTTGGCAATTGCTTAATACACATAACATAAAGCAAATTTGAAATCTAATAAATGGCTAGTGCTTCTCTTTAAGCACCTGTTTATTTTATGTATGCATTTTTCAGTCAAGAAAGCAATGATATTAGGCTCAGTTCAGAATCCAAATAATTCTTATGGCTATTTTGCTAACTTTTCAGTTGTTATTATGTGACAATTTGTGTCACTGGCAGGTGAAAGTCTTACATAAATAACATTAATACATAACTTGAGGTGGAGCAATATATTTCTTTCCTTGTTTGCCTATGACACAAATTCTGTCATTATTTAACTTTTATTTCTATAGGGACATTTAAAAGATTTAAAGTACCACTATAGTGAAACATATTGTAGTCTAGAAACTGTATTGGGTTAATACCTGTAATGATACAACCCCAATTATTATTATTATTATTATTATACAGGATTTATATAGCACTGACAGTTTACACAGCACTCTACAACTTGAGGGTATACAGTACAAATACAATACACTTTAATACAGGAGGAATCAAAGGGCCCTGCTCATTAGAGCTTACAATCTAAGAGGGAGGATCAAGAGATACAAGAGGTAATAACTGCGGGGGACGTGATGATGGATAAAATGAATGTACAGTTGTCTGTTGGGGGCCAGATAGGCTTCTCTGAAGAGATGAGTTTTCAGGGATCGTCTGAATGTAGACAAAGTAGGAGATAGCCGAACAGATTGGGGTAGAGCATTCAAGAGGATGGGAGAGGCTTGGAAGAAGTCCTGGAGGCAAGCATGGGATAAAGTTACAAGGGAGTTAGAGAGCAAGAGGTCTTGGGAGGAGCGAAGAGGACGATTTGGTTGGTATTTTGAGACCAGGTTAGAGATGTAGCTGGGGGCCAGGTTGTGGATGGCTTTGTAAGTTACAGTTAGTATCTTGAATTTAATTTATTGGTTGAGTGGCAGCCAGTGGAGGGATTGGCAGAGAGCGGTAGCAGACACCGAGCGGGTTTGTGAGGTGGATGAGCCTGACAGCATAGTTTATGATGGACTGAAGGGGGATAGCCTATTTAGCCAATGAGAAGGGAGCTGCAGTAGTTGAGGCGAGAGATGACCAGGAAGCGGATTAGAAGCTTTGTGTTGACATTGATTAGGAAGGGGAGTATCTTGGAGATTTTGGGGAGGTTGAGACAGCAAAACATTTAAAAGATTTAAAGGACCATTATAGTGAAACATATTGTAGTCTACACTTCTGGGCAAGCATGTCTCCAGACTTAAACTATATTGAGCATCTGTGAGGCATCCTCAAACGGAAAGTGGAGGAGCACAAGGTCTCTAACATCCCCCCAGCTCCGTGATGTCATCATGGAGGAGTGGAAGAGGACTCCAGTGGCAACCTGTGAGGGTCTGGTGAACTCCATGCCCAAGATAGTTAAGGCAGTGCTGGAAAATGATGGTGGCCACACAAAATATTGACACTTTGGGCCCAATTTGGACATTTTCACTTACAGATGTACTCACTTTTGTTGCCAGCGGTTTAGACATTAAAGCGGAGTTCCACCCATAAAATAATCTTTATGCCACTAATCTTCCTCCCTCATGAACAAAAACATTTGGGCAAAAATGTTTTTTTCTTCTTACTCTTTCTCCCTTGTTGCCATGGGGTCCCTTCTAAACTGCCACTTCCAGGACCGTGGCGATCTACGTCATTTCCTGCCTCACCTGTGCTCCTGGGAGATGTGTGTTTTTTACCAGGAGTCAGTGGGCAGCACAGAGGGATAACATTGCGCCCAGCGTACAATGCGCATTCGCGAGATCGGGCGGTGCATGCTGGGTAGAGAGTCCGAGTGGGCTTCAACTGCCCACAATCAAGATGGGATCGCCCAGGAAGACAAAAATAAGATAAGTAAAATAAAAAAATATATACCGCGAAGGGGATTGACATATTTACCGGCGTTAATGTATACTATGTCTACAGGCAGAGGGGATGCCGAAGTGAAAAAAAAAAATGAATGGCTGTGGGTTGAGCTATTTTGAGGGGACAGCATGTTTACACTGTTATCCAAGCTGTACACTCACCACGTTACATTGTAGCAAAGTATCATTTCTTCAGTGTTTTCTTTTGTGAGATACTATATCTATGAGGGGTATTGGATAATAGGTATTGATGACAAGTAAAATTAAGATGATGTCTTGGAATGTAAGAGCATTGGGAGATGGGGTAAAAGACAAGCAGTTTTAGAAACAATAGAATTTTACAAACCAGCAATAGTATTCTTGCAGGAGACTCATTTGGAGCGAGAAGATACCACACTGTTTGGTACATCTAGATACTTGTATCAATTTCACTCTACCTACTCTACATATGCAAGAGAGGTGAATGTTTTGATCTCTCGCTCTTTTCGGTTCTCATGCAAACAGAGTATTAAAGACCCTGAAGGTAACTACATAATGCTTTTATGTACATTAAGTGATTAAAAAAAAAAAAAAAATTGGTGAACGTCTATGTTTCCCCTCCTTATAATGATGAAGTATTAAAGACAGTGTTCAAAAAAAATGGCACAGTAGTTGGATCTCCCAATCTTATTGATGGAAGATTTTAATAATATATTAAATAAGGAGGACGATAAACTTAACACCTCAATAACTATAAGGAAAGGGAATAAAACAAGATTTTCTAGCCAATTACAGGAGATGGTCCTGGTAGACGTGTGGAGACTTACAATAAGGGAATACTCATGTTGCTTAAGTACTTATGGATCACTATTAAGAATTGATCTGGCCTTGGGGAACGGATATTTTCTCCTATGGCTAGATTCAATTCAGTATGGCCCTAGGGGCCTCTCAAATCATTTCCCTATTGCATTGACCATGGAGTTGGGGGAGAAATTAACCCCCACCATGGAAAGGCAATCCACAGTGGCTGTCTTTAATGCCAGAGGAGAATCAAAGTTATTATTAGCTGAATTTTTCAGGAAAATAAGAATGCGGCTTCCTTACCAATGATTTGGGACACTATGAAACCTAACGTACGAGGAGTAATAATTAAGGGAATTTCTAAAATTAAGAGCTCATCAAGGCACAAGAAGAGGAAGTAATGCATAGGGTGAACCGGTTAGAGCAGGAGTTCATTTCAGACCCTACGGAGGATAGATGCCTAGTCTGGCAGGAAGCTCAGAAAATATATAGAGACCTATCCTTAACTAAAGTAGAGAATAGTCGATTCTTTCAAAGTCAATAACATTATGAAATGGGGGAGCAGGTAGGACGTATGATGGCTGTTATAGCGCAAGCTCAAGATGGGCCATCAGCTATAGTGGCTACTAAAAATATAAATGGATTGATAGCATATGATACAAATAATAATCAGAGTACATTTGAGGACTTTTATACTTTGAGTCTAAGATGTTGAAGGTAACAAACCAAATTAAACAATTTATAGATAAACTAGATATTCCTAAACTTAAACCAATAGAAAGAGAATTTATGGACAGTCCCATAACCCTGGAAAAGTAAAAGCAAGCAGTGGCACAAACACAATAATAAAGCTCCAGGAAATGATGGACTGCCCACGGAAATGTATAAAAAATATGGTCAAATTTTATTGCCTGAACTTCTGGAAGTGTTAAATGCTTGCTTTAGCACACAAAATCTTCCAGAATCAATGCAAGGAACAATAATAATAGTGATTTTAAAACCGGGCAAAGATCCATTAAAAGCAGAATCCTATCGTCCTATATACCTCCTTACCTCAGATGTTAAGACCTTAGCTAGGGTACTTGCAAATAGGCTACCTAGTTATATTAATACCCTAATTCATGAGGATCAAATGGGGCTTATCCCTACAAGAGTAGCCTCTTATACAATATACACATATTTATAGACTCTTTTTAAATATGGACTAATATATGGCACATGAAATGTTCACATGAGATTGTATTTGCACATTAGCACTTTAATGTAATTCAATGAGTTTGTATGTGTTTTTTTTCATAGTAAATTTGCAATTTAGCAGGGGCCTGCTAGCACTAGAACCATATTGTGTTTGGATGCCCAGAAAGCTTTTGACATGGTGGAGTGGGAATATTTATGGGCTGCACTTTCTGCCTTTAGTATCAGCCCCGGATTCTTAACTTGGCTGAGATTGCTGTATAACTATCTCAAAGTGAGGTTGAGAATTAACAACACCCTGTCCCCATTGTTATACTCCAATATGGAATAACTCCATTTATAGAGAGTTAATAAAATTGGAAGGGTTTGATTTATGGAAGAGATATGGGTTGAGGTATATAACGCAATTATTTCAGAATGATGTGCTGAAAACTTTTACTCACTTAAGAGATGTATATGGAATCCCAAATCAAATATTTTTTTCAATTCCTGCAGCTTAGGCACACTATACGGGTTCAGACCCATTCCCATTAATTAGAACTTAGCAAATTTACAATAATCTCACTGCTGGACATAAGGGAAGACAAGCAGGGTCTCATATCTCAAATATATGGGGTATTGTATAATGAGTTCCAAGAATCGATAGTCATCCCATCAAGGACACAATGGGTACGAAATGTGGGGCCTATATCAGATGATCGATGGGCAGCAGCATTGTCTACAGCTTCGATAGTCTCCTTATCCCCTATGAAATAACTAACCCAATTATTTATTTTACACAGGTTGCATCATACACCTGAGAAGCAATTTAAATGTCAATGTAGAGATACTCCTCTTTGTCCTAGATGTAAGGGGGGGGGGGTCCAGCTAATTTAATACACATGTTATGGAGATGCCCCAAACTCAATAAATATTGGCAGGGGTTAGTTGACACAGCCACGGCATGTCTCCTGCCACACTGAGACACTGTGCTGATGAGCTGACACCTGTCTTCACAGACATTTTTAACACCTCTCTGGAGTCTTGCCAGGTCCCAGCGTGCTTCAAGTCCTCCATCATCGTCCCTGTCCCCAAGAAGCCCCGGATCACTGGACTTAATGACTACAGGCCGGTGGCGCTGACGTCTGTAGTCATGAAGTCATTTGAGCGGCTGGTTTTGTCCTACCTCAAGTCCATCACCTCCCCCCTCCTAGACCCCTTGCAGTTCGCCTACAGAGCCAACAGATCTGTAGACGACGCCATCAACCTGGCCCTCCACTTCATCCTCCAGCATCTGGACTCCCCGGGAACCTACACCAGGATCCTGTTTGTGGACTTCAGCTCTGCCTTCAACACCATCCTCCCTGCTTTGCTCCAGGACAAGCTCTCCCAGCTCAATGTGCCTGACTCCACCTGCAGGTGGATCACTGACTTCCTGTCGGACCGGAGGCAGTGCGTGCGGCTGGGGAAGAATGTCTCGGACACCATCACCATCAGCACAGGAGCTCCACAGGGCTGTGTACTTTCTCCTCTGCTCTTCTCCCTGTACACCAACTGCTGCACCTCCAGCCATGAGTCCGTCAAATTGATTAAGTTTGCGGATGACACCACCCTCATCGGGCTCATCTCAGACGGTGATGAGTCGGCCTACAGGAGGGAG
>BLSH010057203.1:19384-65646 GCA_018402905.1 Glandirana rugosa
CTAATTTCTGCTATCTGTCCTCAGAGCAACAGCACAGACAGCAGTAGTAAAGTAATCTATCTCAGGATGCAGGATCAGGTCTTAAAATGTCTCAAATCTGTCCCTCAAGCTTTCAGCTTCCTTTCCCTACACTAACCCAAGGAGCATGTGACTGCAGCACTGTGACTCCAGCTTATAAAGAGGCTGGGTCACATGATGCACTGGCCAATCACAGCCATGCCATTAGTAGGCATGGCTGTGATGGCTTCTAAGGGCAAACCAGTGAAACGCTTGTTGATTGGCTGCCCTGCAGCTTCTCAACACGTGGAGTAAAATAGCAGAACCCCGGACCGAACCCGAACGATTTTTGAAATGTCCGGGTCCGGGTCCGTGCCACGGACACCCGAAAATTCGGTACGGACCCGAACGTTACAGTCCGGGTTCGCTCAACACTAGTGCTGAGTGGTAAGTGTCTCCTATATATACCATTCTTAAGTGAAGTGGTTGGAGCCAAGGATAAATAAATCATTAGCTATTTAGTCGAAGAATGTGGAGCACGCATTGGGTGGAGTAAGAGTGCTGACATCTCTACCACCGCATGGTTTGCATGTGGCTATATCTGTAAGTCCAGGACACTCTTTGTGTTTTTTGTTTTATATTGCCTGTTTTAAATGCTTTTAATAAATACTACACTATATGCCTTCAATTTGGCTCCATTTTCGGTGAGCACTTGTTCCACACAGTCCAACCATCTGTCTGAGTGAACAAACAAACAAAGTTGTGGGACAACCCCACGTGAGTCGGACATTTCAAATGGGCATACCACGAGATAGCAGAGATTGATTTTGTTAAAAACAATTATATTTTATTTATACATAAGAGAATACATCTCCAACACAATACATAAAAAAAATTGTGAAAATACACAAAAAAAGAGAAGCAAAAGGCGGGGGGTCCCCGAGGTGCCACGTGGTGCAGACCTCACTAAGGGTCGCCTCCGGTGATACGTCGAGGAGCCCCAACCAAGGCACACTATACAAATATATAAAATACTTGAGCCATAGTCTGTTATGCACAAACAAGGAGTCAACGTGTTTTGCTATAAGCTTCCTCAGGACTCCAAAAATATGGCTGTCAGTTGCGGAGACAACTAGTCAAAAAGACATAATTTTAATTAACATAACTCAAAAAACAGTAAAGGTAGATACAATACATGTAGTTGAGATTCATTTTAGCAGTTTAGTAGTTCTTATATCATTTATAATACATGTACAGTATATAGGCGCTTACATATAACTCCACATGACTCGGGACGGCAATCAGGGGGGCGAGCATAGGGGTTTATCAAGATCCAGACTTGAAGGGGTTATCTATCAGAGGTAGAAAAATGTTGTAAATAATAGGTATTTAGAGGTTTGGAAGGGATCAGTGATCGAATATGTAAATACAAAGGCCTTCTCCACCTTCACTTTATACTATTAGTACATAATGTAATGTTTCCTCGTTGGATTTAGACCCTCCACTGAGTGTATAGTCATCTAAGAAGGTAAAGGAAAGAAATTTGTATATACGATAGTAGAGCTTAGGCTGGTGCCCAGTTATCCCCTCCCACCCCATTGCCCTATGGGGTCCAATAAGACCTGATATATGAAAAATACATACCTTTAAAAACAAGTTAAACACTAGAGGACGGTGGGGGAGATGGAACCCAAACAGGACCAAGGAAGGATAATATTAGACAGCGATCCTCCTAATTGCTGATCAAATGTACCCCAAAACAGGAGGGGCTAGGAGGAAAAGGGGGGGGGGGAAGCTGAGTCGCAAGCCCTGCGATATTCCCAAGCAAAAGCGAGAAAAAACTCCAAATGGATATTACTGAAAGTAAAAATAAGAGCCAAATTAGTCAAACACAAGGGCATATTGTTTGAGTAATGGCGCCAGCAGACCGCATGTCTCTTACCTTCCTGAATCACTTCCTGTAAAATCCCACCGTCACTTCCGGGTCATCCCAAGGTTTGGGCTATTTAAACCCCCACCTGGTCATGTGACATGGTAAACAGCCATAGGCTGCACTCCACCGCATGACTGCGGCAAGGTCACATGACCAGGCGTGTGTCCCTACATATAGCCAGCGCTGCCAAAAAGGAAGCGCAATGTATGCAATGGGGGGAGGGGGGGCCCTGGTGCAACCAAAACCTTCCCACAGATCAGATGCAATCTGAAAAGGGGGGGGAGGCCCGGTTGGTCCTGCTCCTAACCACACCCGAACGAAGGACTAAAAAGAAGAAAGAACCCTCGTGGGACAACATATGCCCGCCCCAGAGACTGAACGCCCACGAGCCAAAGGGGAGATCATTAATTCATCGAATACTAACCAAACAATCAATAAATAAATGGACAATAAAGCAAGTGAATAATACAACAGGAGGTTGGCCAGTATTGGATATAGGAAAGAAAAAAAAATGTATCTTCCTACACACTTATTGATGAAGAAAAACAAGTCCTAAATTTGGGACTGAGTTTTTGTCCCACACAGGACATGGATACTTTTGAACTTATAAAGGACATTAATCTATTCGGTAGAAAGCTTATATACAAATTTTTGTTCGATGAAGAACGAAAACGAAAAAGGGAGGAATGTACACAGATAGAACAATGGAAACAATTTAAGGTCCGTGACTTTCAGGCCCTTAAGGACCTCATGGACCTGTGGGAAGAAAATGAGATATACGCACGAACCCACCCTCCTGCCACCCCCTCTGGTGTAGCTGCGACAGCTCCAGAGGCGGATGGAGGTGATCCCACCCCATCCTCTTCCCACTCCTTTTCTTCTTCCCCCCCACCTCTTCCCATTCCCTCTTCCCTGTCCCCCTTTCCTCTCCCATCCCACTCGGAACCCTCTAATTTTGGCTATCCTATGCCCCCAAAAAAGAAATCCACTAAATTTCCTTCCTTAAATACCAACTCCAACGTAGCAGCTTTTGTTACACAGGTCACCAAAGAAATTGAACATATGAAAAGTGCTAGACACCGAGAGGACAACCTTACCACACAACAAAGACAAGCCCTGACAACACTTAGCAACAACAAAAATATCGTGATTAAACCATCCGATAAAGGGGGGAATGTGGTCCTGATGGATACACAACAATACAGGGACATGTGCAAAAAGATATTGAATAACAGAAAATGGTATAGAGAAATTTCGGAGGAGTGCGTATTGAAATTCCGTAATGAGTTTTACGACCTTATTGGTTGTGCACATGCTTTTTTTTTTTTTTTCTTTCCTATATGTTCTATATCCAATACTGGCCAACCTCCTGTTGTATTATTCACTTGCTTTATTGTCCATTCATTTATTGATTGTTTGGTTAGTATTCGATGAATTAACGATCTCCCCTTTGGCTCGTGGGCGTTCAGTCTCTGGGGCGGGCATATGTTGTCCCACGAGGGTTCTTTCTTCTTTTTAGTCCTTCGTTCGGGTGTGGTTAGGAGCAGGACCAACCGGGCCTCCCCCCCCCCCTTTTCAGATTGCATCTGATCTGTGGGAAGGTTTTGGTTGCACCAGGGCCCCCCCTCCCCTTTTGCTTGGGAATATCGCAGGGCTTGCGACTCAGCTTCCCCCCCCCCTTTTCCTCCTAGCCCCTCCTGTTTTGGGGTACATTTGATCAGCAATTAGTAGGATCGCTGTCTAATATTATCCTTCCTTGGTCCTGTTTGGGTTCCATCTCCCCCACCGTCCTCTAGGATTTAACTTGTTTTTAAGGGTATGTATTTTTCATATATCAGGTCTTATTGGACCCCATAGGGCAATGGGGTGGGAGGGGATAACTGGGCACCAGCCTAAGCTCTACTATCATATATACAAATTTCTTTCCTTTACCTTCTTAGATGACTATACACTCAGTGGAGGGTCTAAATCCAACGAGGAAACATTACATTATGTACTAATAGTATAAAGTGAAGGTGGAGAAGGCCTTTGTATTTACATATTCGATCACTGATCCCTTCCAAACCTCTAAATACCTATTATTTACAACATTTTTCTACCTCTGATAGATAACCCCTTCAAGTCTGGATCTTAATAAACCACTATGCTCGCCCCCCTGATTGCCGTCCCGAGCCATGTGGAGTTATATGTAAGCGCCTATATACTGTACATGTATTATAAATGATATAAGAACTACTAAACTGCTAAAATGAATCTCCACTACATGTATTGTATCTACCTTTACTGTTTTTTGAGTTATGTTAATTAAAATTATTTCTTTTTGACTAGTTGTCTCCGCAACTGACAGCCATATTTTTGGAGTCCTGAGGAAGCTTATAGCGAAACGCGTTGACTCCTTGTTTGTGCATAACAGACTATGGCTCAAGTATTTTATATATTTGTATAGTGTGCCTTGGTTGGGGCTCCTCGACGTATCACCGGAGGCGACCCTTAGTGAGGTCTGCACCACGTGGCACCTCGGGGACCCCCCGCATTTTGCTTCTCTTTTTTTGTGTATTTTCACAATTTTTTTTATGTATATATATTGTGTTGGAGATGTATTCTCTTATGTATAAATAAAATATAATTGTTTTTAACAAAATCAATCTCTGCTATCTCGTGGTGTGCCCATTTGAAACGTCCGACTCACGTGGGGTTGTCCCACAACTTTGTTTGTTTGTTCTGAATTTATGGACGGTGGCACAATATTTAGGAAGTCCTTTTTGTATCTGTCTGAGTGCTGGTATGTGACACCTTTTCTGGTCGGTGCTACATCAAGAAAACTTCCTTAAAGGGACCACTCTTAAGGGGAGAACTGCCAAGACCTGGTGATAGGCATTGTGCCCATTTACTGTTCACATGATGCAGCCACCTGGGCTGGTGAGTGAATTGAACTGGTGGTGGTGCACACTGTGGATGTTTTGTATACTGTATACAGGTGTTGGTCATATAATTAGAATATCATCAAAAAGTTGATTTATTTCACTAATTCCATTCAAAAAGTGAAACTTGTATATTATATTCATTCATTACACACAGACTGATATATTTCAGATGATTATTTATTTTAATTTTGATGATTATAACTGACGACTAAGGAAAATCCCAAATTCAGTATCTCAGAAAATTAGAATATTACTTAAGACCAATACAAAGAAAGGATTTTTAGAAATCTTGGCCAACTGAAAAGTATGAACATGAAAAGTATGAGCATGCACAGCACTCAATACTTAGTTGGGGCTCCTTTTGCCTGAATTACTGCAGAAATGCGGCGTGGAGTCGATCAGTCTGTGGCACTGCTCAGGTGTTATGAGAGCCCAGGTTGCTCTGATAGTGGCCTTCAGTATTGTTGGGCCTGGCATATCGCATCTTCCTCTTCACAATATCCCATAGATTTTCTATGGGGTTAGGGTCAGGTGAGGTCCTCTCCTTAAATGGTTAAAGGGATTGCTCAGAAGGATTCATTGGTCTTGGATGATGCTGTTGAGCTCAGTTTGCTACCTATAATCTGTGCAGCATTGCTTTCTGGTGAGTGCATTTGGATTGGTGGAGGGAAATGTTTGTGAATCTCTGTTGAAGAGTGCAGATAGGGTTAAACACATCACTGAGGATTGCTGTCACTATTTGAACTGTTATCACTAAAGATTATTTATGGACTACTTTTGTATGGTTTAACACTAATTCACATTGATTTTTTTTTAATGTGTACGTAGTGTATGTAGTCTTACATTTTAATGTGTACGTAGTGTATGTAGTCTTACATTTATAATGCATGCATTATTCTAAAAAATTACAAAAATGAACTTTAAAAATGCTAGTTCAGATTTGAAGGGGTAGTTGATGATTTTGTATAGGTTCTCCTTAAAAGTAAAAAAAAAACAGATCACTGTTTGAGCTTACAAAATTTAAAGAACTTCATCAGTAATGGCATAGTGCAATCATGTTAATTAATCAAAAACAACATTTGTTGATCTGTCAGATTACTCTAATTATTCTGTATTGCTTTCCTAATCAGTTGTTGGTAAGTCATTAGAAGTGTGGATGTTTCATAATGACTTAACAAGGGAAATATAATATTGTGTTCTTAGAAGTGAACATATTGTACAGATGTATCTAGTTTATATGTATAAAAACAACAGAGCATATTTTTTTTGAATACATGTGCAGTTTAGATGGGTCAGTAATATGTGCTCACAAGCCTTCATTATTCATATTAACCCATATGTTAATGAGGGTTCATTATAGAAGGAAGGAACATCAGTATTAAATAACAAATTAAAAATGATTTTGTTAATCAGATATGCTTATACAAAGTGTCGACAATGCATTAACTGATAAATATAAATTATTATGCTATGTGTAGATATGAATAAAAAATCAAAAACTGAACAATGGCAGCATTTGTTAGGTAGCAGCGGAACTTTATGAATAAAATCCCATCAGGCTATTTTTCATGGCTTTCAATATTAGGTAAAATGAATAGGACAAGATCTGTTTCTGAGCCTTACAAACACACACACACACACACCCTACACACATGAACCGATGTGACCTCTTTGCTGTTTTATGCTATCTGCACTGAGAGGAAAAAAATATTATAAATAAAATATCTAGCCTGGATGATGATGACTTTCTTTCCCAAAAGAGATGTCCTGAGATCATGTGCTGCAAGCAACCCTAAACCCCATAGGTTGTATTTGATCCCCTTCAATCCAAAAGTTGACAAGAAATGAAAATGAATTGTATGGAAATCCAGGCACTGAGATGCCAGCAACTTTCACACCTGAAGATATTTTTGACTTTAAAATGATAGGGAAGGCCAATGTCAGGCTGGCCATGCTCATTTTTATGTGCATGCTGATACTGATGAGCATATCTGTGTTTGTTCTCATACTTCTGAGCATAAATGTGTAGTTGGACTTGCAAGATAGAGCACATGGGTTCACCCACAGATCTTGTCCCCTGGCAGCCTATTTAAACTTGAGACCTGCTTAGTATTGTTACTGGATGGTCTTCAGATTTACTCCTTGCCTGCCTGAGTATGCTACTGATTTGTGTTACCTACCCTGGCCTGGATTTTCGACTAAGATTCAGCCAGCTGATATTATACCTTGCTGCCAGCACTTTGCCCACCCCTGCCTCTGGCCTGGATTCTGATCATGATTCTGTATTTGCCTGGCTGTTACTGAATTTGGCTTGTAACCTGACTCCTTGCTCATCCAACCTTAGTATCTAAAAGTTCATGTTTGATTAACCCACTTTCTGGCACATGTGCCCTTCCACTGCCCTAGCAGTGCCTGTCTCCTTCATTAGGGGTACTAGGACGATAACTGTGCAAGAGGCCACCCTCGTCATCTCAAGCTCCATCAACCGGTATGCGACAACCAGGAGGAAGCATATTTTTTTTCTTACAGAAAATGTAATACTTTAACAAGGGATTTGACCTTAACACTTAACCCATAAAATAAGCTAATAACTTTAACCCTAACAGTTAAACTAAACAACATAGCCTCTTACCTTAACACTGACCTAAGGTTAACACATCAGTAAACTAGTCATTTTCACTAGATCATCCCCTTGAGCAGAATAAATACCTTATGTTGCATGGGGAACAGTGGTGCCAAAAGACATTAACCCCATGGCAAAAACTAATATTGTCAATTTACTAGCACTGCAGACCTGAGAAACTGTGGCTCTTCATTTTAGTCATTAATACTTCAGGTACATAGGTTGCAGGAAGTGCAAAAACATAATGTTAGAGTCATTACCTGCTGGACTGATATTACTGTTTTTTTGTGTCTAGCAGCAAGGTCGCTTAAAGCAACTCAAAAATATGAACACAGTTGCCCAGCTTCTTTAAAAGAAGTTTTGTAATAACAGCTGCATTGTTTGAGATTATTAGACCAAACAGAGAATCATTTCTAGGTGGTGTTTCTATGAAAAGCTCTGTAAATTTATTTGGCAAGATTAGCAGTACCATTTCACCAGCCAGCTTAAGGATAGTTAAAAATCCCTTGTTATTATCACTGTACTTGTACAGTATTTTCATTCATGTCAGATGTTGAGTATCTACCTGCTCATTAATATTCTGGTGTATGTAGTATGCTCCAGTAGGTTTGTAAATCCCGATGTTATTCCATTTATTATACCCCTCACACCATCAAAAATTTCATCCATCATTATATCTTTCATACTGGGCTTTAGATCACTTCTAACACAGAGAAATGCTACGTTTCTGTGTACCCTGCTCCTCTGAAAGCAAGTATAGCTGGGAATATTAATAATCCAGTCAAGTGAGAAATCAATGTCATCCAGTTTTGCATATTGATTTATGATAGGCTTTTTAATTTGTAGGTTATTTATTCAGCTGCTCAGTGTGCCATTAACAGCTGCACTAGAGAAGATTGCTTCAGGCCAAAAATACTAAGCACCTGTTGAAAGCACCAATAAACAGGTACATATTATTGTGCCATGCTTCAATATAATTATAATATTAAGCAACTGTGCATGAGCCATAAACTGTAAAGGCGACTCTATAGTTATAAAAATACTTGACATTTTTAGGATTTAACTTTTTAGATTTTTTTTTCATTCACAGTTGTTTAGCAACATTAACTTACAGCAGCATCCTTAAAGCCAATACAAGCAACAGGGCCATCTTTATGAGCAGGCAACCCCGGGCGCTGCCCAGGGGCCCTAGATGCATGTGGGGCCCCTGCACTTTCCCCATCATTGCAGCTTTGTAAAAAAGCTAAACGGGTCAGCAGAGAGCCCAGCAGTGTGGGGGAGGCTGTCTGTAACCCCCCCGTCATCTGTACAATTTAGACTATCCCTCAGGGATGTCCACTATCTCCCCAGGCAGCCGGAGTTGGTGAGCGGGATTGGGGTGTGGCTGCCTCATCCACTCCTACAGAATCCTTCTCTCAGGCTGACCCCCCCAGCTAAAGAAGAAAAAGGAGGAGAGAACACAGCAGACGGGAATCTTCATCACTCTCCATGCTGTAAGTGACTGAGCACACTACACTGTCACTACATGCAGACCTAGCTTGTCACGATATACACCCCTAACCTGGCAATATATACACCCTAACCTGGCACTATATATCACCCTAACCTGGCACTATATACACCCCAAACCTGGCACTATATACACCTCTGAAATGAAAGACAGGTGAGACAGTGCTCGGCAGGAGAGGGAGGCTGCAGGCATGTGAGATAAAATCATGGAATCACAGAATGGGTGCTCAGACTAGGGATGTCCTCTATGCATTACAAGTCCATAAAGATATGAAAAAATAGTCGGCACTTCATCTCTTGATCAAAATTTATTGGACGTGCATAAAAAGTCCAAAAATCAGACGCGTTTCGGCTTAACATGAATCATCTGAAAATAGATTATATACACACATAAGTGGACTAAAAGGCTCCAACCAAAACCCACTAATGATAATCACATGATAAAATGCCCATAGACAATGAACACAATTAGCACAGAATTAAAAGTTGAGTAATCAAAAAGTGGGGAATGTGGGAAAAAGTGGAGGACAACAGAGAAAAAAATAAGAAACTAAAGTATAAATAAACAAAGTTATACAGAGGTATCAGAATAATAATTAAAGACATAAACTTGAGTAATAGTTAAATATACACTGTGTCAAATGCGCTAATGTAATGCAAAAAATGCCCTCAGTATAAACATCCTGCCTGAAAGACAGGAAAGAGGAAAAGAATAAGAGAAAAACGAAGGAAAAAACATCACAGACCTATCCTGAGAAGTTGTGTAATTAAAATAAGGAATACATTGCAATCCAAAAAGATATGGAGACATGCAGAAAAAGAAGAAATTAATCACGGCAAAACTGTCCCACCGTAACAGGAATACCCATAGTCATATAGTCACATATAAGCATGTAAAAAAAGGTTATTTTCATAGATACTATTTTTGAACCATAGGTAAACCTCATTCCATAGGCCGAAAAATAATGATAAAGGGGACTGTCAAAAAAAAAGGAACTTCCGGTGGGTGTCACCACCTCTAGGAGACAACCTGACCTTCTCTAGAAAAAAAGGGGGGGGGTTTACTTCAGAAATAGATCCATGTCGTATTTGTAGTTTAACCCATCCAAAAGTCTAGTGTGTAGGTGGAATATCCACCACACCTCTCTTTCAAGGAGCTTCCGGTGGGTGTCACCACCTCAACGAAGCAACCTGACCTTCTCTAATACACAGAATCTAAAGGATCGAACATTACCACCATGTGTGTACTTGAAATGTTTAGAGACATTTGGGAAACATTTTTCAGACTGATAAGAGGCCCTGTGATAGTGTTCACTAATGCGTGTACGCAGGGGGTGTGTAGTACACCCCACATATTGCACATTGCATATAGTGCACTTTATGACATAAACTACATTTTGGGATCCGCAGTTTATATAACTGCAGATCTGAAATTCTTTACTGGTAGTACATGATATAACAATGTTATTGTCCTTAGTATGTACATGGCAAAACCTACATGTGGGACAACCACACATGTAAGATCCAGTGGTATTGAGCCAAGTCCTTTTATCTGTAAACTGGGTGAAAGAAGATTCCCCAGCGTCTGTGGACGACGGCTGGAAAATCTGCAGCCCTGAGATAGAATTTTGGCCAAGCTCTCATCTGCAAATAAGACTGGTAAATTCTTAGAAAATAGTCCCCTAATTTTTGTAAACTCCTTGGAATAGGTGGTGACAAAAGTTACAGGGCTAGATAGTTGTTCCTTATCCGCTCTGTTCCTGCGAAAGGTCCGGACTCTGTTCTTGCGCATATTAGATGCTACTAAAAGAGATGATCTGTCTTTCTTGACTGCAATATTAATTGCTCTGTCTATAAGGTTCTGCCCATATCCTCGAGCTTTAAATCTATTAGTGAAAATGGCACATTCATTGTGGAACAGATCATCAGTAGAACAGTTGCGCCTGGCCCTGACAAACTATCCCACAGGCAGCGATCTGATAGTATGTGCAGGATGGCAGCTGGTAGCCAGTAACAGAGAATTTCCCGCACTCTCTTTGCGATAAGTGCATGTCTCAATGGAATTACCGACTAAAGTGAGATCTAGGAAATGTATAGTGTTGTGTTCTACATCACAGCTAAATTCCAAATTCAGATTGTTACTGTTCGCAAGAGCATGAAAGGAAAAAATATCCTCAGCTGCCTGATCCCACACAATAATCAGATCATCAATGTAGCATCCATATCCCTTGATGGCCGACCGATAGGGGTTGGTGGGTGAGAACAAAAACTCCTCTTCTCACCAACCCATATACAGGTTAGCCAATGAGGTTGAGAACCTGGCCCCCATGGACGCTCCTTTGCACTGCAAGTAGAATTTGTCATCAAACATGAAAAAATTATGCTTTAAAAGAAACAACACACATGTGTAAATTAATTCTTGTAGGTTTGAGTCATAGAAACTATATTGCTGTAAGTGAAAGCGTAAAGCACATGGAGCAAGATCATGTGGTATACAAGAGTATAACGATTTTACGTCCACTGTAAACCATATGTATGTGTCCTGCCAAGGCATCTCTTTAATCTGGGATAAAAAAGCTGAGGTGTCCTTAATAAATCCCTGCAGTCTACATACTAGGGGCTGGAGGTACTGGTCGATTCAAGCTCCTAAACCTTCAAGCAGAGACCCAATCCCTGCAACATTGGGGCGCCCCTGGACAGGGACAGTCTTTTTGTGTACTTTAGGCAGGTAATGAAAAATTGGGGTCACAGGATTTTCAGGGCAAAGATGTTCTGCCATTCTTTTTGTCAAAACCACCATTTCTATCCCACTGTCCAGGAGACCCTGCAATTGTAATTTAAAGCAGTTGTCTACCCAGTAAAAAAAAAAAAAAAAAAAAAAACCTGCAAGACAATAGCACAATGAGCTAGTATGCACCGCATACTAGCTCATTATGAAATACTCACCTTGAAACAAAGATCCGACAGGCTGCTCAGTCCCCGCTGAGGGAGCGGACATCTTCCCTCGGATCTTGCTTCTGGGTACGCAGCTCCAGCGCTGTGACTGGCTGGAGCCACGAGATGTCATTTCCGTGCATGCGTGCGGGAACCGTCTTTCCGGTAAGGTCTGGCCCTATTGCCGGGACATACACGGCGCATGCGCCATAACGCCACAGCTGCTTAAAGAGGGAATATCTCCTAAAAGTAAACAAATTGGGTAGACAACCACTTTAAAGACATTGGTGGGGTTACCGGGGAGGGTACGGTAGGTGGTGGCATCATTAAGTTGCCTTAAAGCCTCTGTTCTATAATCTTCAGTGTCTATAACCACCACCGTGCCCCCCTTGTCCGCCATCCTTATCACAATGTCAGTGCGGGAGCTCAGAAGTTTTAGTGCCTGTCTTTCAGGCGGCGTGAGATTATCGGGGGTATACTGTATATTCAGGGAAGTCCGGAATTTCAAATCCAACAGATCACGCTGAACCAGAGCTTAAAAAGTCTCTACCGCCCCAGTCCTGGTTTGTGTGGGATAGAAATACCTGTCATCCAGTAGTATCTGACTCAATGCCAAAATTGCCCCCATTAGACTCAGCAAACAGTTTGTCAAACAGTGACTTTGCTGTCAGGACCTGAAAGTCAAGCGTGTCTCTCCCTTCGTCTGTAATTGTATGAGAAGGCGTGGAAGGTTCAGGAGGAATAGGGGGGGGGGGTGTCTGTGTCAGCCAGAAAATGTTTTTTCAGTAAGAGGCAACGTACAAATCTATTGACATCAAGCAGTGTGTCAAAAACATTGAAATTATAATTTGGTGCGAATGACAAACCTTTGGACAGCAGGGACTGTTCAGCAGCAGATAAATTCACTTTTGATAAATTGATATCCCGCAATTGCTGTGAAGCCGCTATTTGTTGCGGGCTTGTCTAGGATAATTGCTCCTTTTAGTGGGTGCCTCTGCCCCTCCTTGTTCTTTTCCTTGTTCTTTTTTTTTTTTTGCTTTTTTCTTCTTGTCGTCCTTGTTTAAAGGAGTTGATGACTTTTTTTCAATAGTGGAAGAGCACTGATCTTTCCCAAATACAGATTAGAGAGAGCTTCTAGCTGAAGAACAGCCCTTCATTGTGTCAGACAGTTCAGATTGAGAATCAGTAGTATCAGGTGAACTGAAATTAACATGCTTTTTTTCTCTCCTCCAAAAACTCCTCCGATGTTTAAGGATCGATGGTCTGCCTCCATATCTTTTATAAATATACACTGTATTTGTGGCATAGTCCTGTACATCTCTCAAATACTTGTTTCTTTTAGTCTCCATGATTTCAGATTCCAATTTCTCCAAAAATGTAGTCAAATCCTCATTAAGAGTATTGTATAGTTCAAGAGATTGAAAAGGTTTCAATGTATCTTTATATGTTTCAATTTCGGCATTCAATGTTGTCAAAATCTTCTCTTCCTCCGTGATAATGAGCTCCATGAGCATTAAGGAACATTTACTAAGAATATCGTTCCAATCTTTTCTAAAAGTCTCTGAATACTCTGTAGACGGAAACTTTCATATACTTAAACCCCAGGATATCATGCTCACACTTACATACTGTTTTAGACCGGTCCAATCCCACCAAATCCTAGTCTCTTTCATCATAGCAGATTTCAATTTGCTAAAAGCAGTGGTGCAGCCCAGGTCATGAGATGTCAGTGATGGCACCTTAGTGTAGACTTGTGAAATCTTCTGTTGCCGATCCACAGTGAAAACCACCAACAATTGAAAATAGTCCTCCTGAAATAGGATAAAAGGATATACGCACTTAAATGCACACAAATGTCCTAATATAAAAGCGAGAGTGGACTCCAGAAGACTGTGAGTAGATGTAGCCCGCCTGAGCATTCCAGAACCCCAGAGCTGCTGCCAGAGAGGATACTCATAACGAAAGACAGGTGAGACAGCGCTCAACAGCAGAGGGATGCTACAGGCATGTGAGATAAAATCCTGGAATCACAGAATGGGTGCTCAGACTAGGGATGTCCTCTATGCATCACAAGTCCATAAAGATATGAAAAAATAGTTGGCACTCCATCTCTTGATGAAAATTTATTGGACGTGCATAAAAAGTACAAAAAAGCAGACGCGTTTCGGCGTCAAGTGCCTTGGTCACTACTATATACACCTCTAACCTGGCACTATATACACCTCTAACCTGGCACTATATATCACTCTGTCCTGGCACTATATGCACCCTAACCTGGCACTATATACATCTCTAACCGGGCTCTATATATATCCCTAACCTGGCTCTATATATACCTCTAACCTGGAACTATATACACCCTAACCTTGCACTATATACACCCTAACCTGGCACTATATATCACTCTAACCTGGCACTATATATCACCCTAACCTGGCTCTATATACAACCCTAACCTGGCACTATATACACCCTTACCTGGCACTATATACAACTCTAACCTGACACTATATACACCCTAACCTGGCACTATATATCATATACAATCGATACAGCGATCAGCCCGTCCAGATAAATATTGCAATTAGATCAATAGTGTTCATACAAATAGTAGTATATAAATTCAATAAATATAAAAAAAAGGAGTTCGTGACAGTCTATAAACCCCTAAGGGTTACTGAATGGGATCAATATCTTCAAATAAAACATTTATAAATTCAATTCATCAATTCCACTTGGAGGGATAAGAGATTCTCCAATCCTGTTAAGATGGAGGCTTACCAGATATCAGATTAAATGAGGCATTGGACCCTCACCGTGTACCTAGGTAGTGATGGAAACAGGTATAACGTCACACACTCCTTCGAAGATTGGGAGGAGTCCTTCAGGTTGCTGTGCAGCCGGCTCCCAAGGGATCCAGGATCTTCAGGATGGTTGGACGTCCGCCACCTTCTGTTGCAAAAGGTACGTCACACTCTCCAAGACGGCAAAGTAGGTCTTGCTTGAAAGACAGAATTGTCCACGAAATCCTTGTCTTTTAAAGTCCAAACAGACAGAGCTCCCTCAGATCCGTCTCTGAGTTCCAGGTCAGGTCGCTCTGACCTGGAACTCAGAGACGGATCTGAGGGAGCTCTGTCTGTTTGGACTTTAAAAGACAAGGATTTCGTGGACATTTCTGTCTATCAAGCAAGACCTACTTTGCCGTCTCGGAGAGTGTGACGTACCTTTTGCAACAGAAGGTGGCGGACGTCCAACCATCCTGAAGATCCTGGATCCCTTGGGAGCCGGTTGCACAGCAACCTGAAGGACTCCTCCCAATCTTTGAAGGAGTGTGTGACGTTATACCTGTTTCCATCACTACCTAGGTACCCGGTGAGGGTCCAACGCCTCATTTAATCTGATATCTGGTAAGCCTCCATCTTAACAGGATTGGAGAATCTCTTATCCCTCCAAGTGGAATTGAATTGAATTTATAAATGTTTTATTTGAAGATATTGATCCCATTCAGTCACCCTTAGGGGTTTATAGACTGTCACAAACTCCTTTTTTTTATATTTATTATACTACTAATTGTATGAACACTATTGATCTAATTGCAATAGTTAACTGGACGGGCTGAGCGCTATATCGATTGTATATGATTTTAGATTAACAATTAGTTTGATTGTGGTTTAGCTGCTCGCCTTGTTGTTCACAAGCACACTCCTCCTTCTCTTTGGCCTTAGCGCGATATCATCTACACTGGCACTATATACACCCATAACCAGGCTCCATATTCATGTCTAACCTGGCACTATATATCACCCTAACTTGGCACTATATACACCCCTAACCTGGCATTATATATCACCCTAACCTGGCAGTATATGCACCCTAATATGACACTATATACACCCCTAACCTGGTACTATATACACCCTAACATGGCACTATATACACCCTAACCTAGCTCTATATACACCCTAAGCTGGCACTATATATCACCCTAACCTGGCACTATATACACTGCTAACCTGGCACTATATATCACCCTAACCTGGCACTATATACACCCCTAACTTGGAACTATATACACCTTTAATCTGGCACTATATACACCTCTAACCTGATACTATATACACCCATAACCTGGCTCTATATTCACCTCTAACCTGGTACTATATATCACCCTAACCTGGCACTATATACACCCTAACCTGGCAGTATATGCACCCTAATATGGCACTATATACACCCCTAACCTGGCTCTATATACATCCCTAACCTGGCTCTATATACACCCCTAACCTGCTCTATATACACCCCTAACCTGGCTCTATATACACCCCTAACCTGGCACTATATAGACCCTAACCTGGCTCTATATACACCCCTAACCTGCACTATATACACCTTAACCTGCCACTATATATCACCCTAACCTGGCACTATATACACCCTAATCTAGCTCTATATACACCCCTAACCTGGCACTATATACACCCCTACCCTGGCTCTATATACATCCCTAACCTGGTTCTATATACACTCATAACCTGGCTCTATATACACTCCTAATCTGGCTCTATATACACCCCTAACCTGGCTCTATATACACCCCTAACCTGGCACCATATGCACCCTAACCTGGCTCTATATACACACCTAACCTGGCACTTTATACACCCCTAACCTGGCTCTATATACACCCCAACCTGGTATTATATACATCCCTAACCTGGCTCTATATACATCTTTAACCTGGCTCTATATACAACCCTAACCTGGCTCTATATACACCCCTAACCTGGCTCTATATACACTCCTAACCTGGCTCTATATACACCCTAACCTTGCTCTATATACACCCCTAACCTGGCACTATATACACCCTAATCTGGCTCTATATACACCCCTAACCTGGCTCTATATACACCCTAACCTTGCTCTATATACACCCCTAACCTGGCACTATATACACCCTAATCTGGCTCTATATACACCCCTAACCTGGCTCTATATACACCCTAACCTTGCTCTATATACACCCCTAACCTGGCACTATATACACCCTAATCTGGCTCTATATACACCCTTAACCTGGCTCTATATACACCCTTAACCTGGCTCTATATACACCCCTAACCTGGCACTATATACACCCTAATCTGGCTCTATATACACCCCTAACCTGGCTCTATATACATCCCTAACCTGGCTCTATCTACATCCCTGACCTGGCTCTATATATTACCCTAACTTAGCTCTGTATCACCCGTACCTGGCTCTATGTCATCTAACTTGGCTCTATATAACATGGCTCTATATCACCCTAACCTGGCTCTATATCACCCTAACCTGGCTCTATATGATCCTAACCTACCTCTATAACACCTACCCTTGCACTATGCCACCCTAACCTGGCTCTATATCACTCTAATCTGGCTCTATATTACCCTAACCTGCCAGTATACTACCCTAATGTCACTCGACATTGACGTGCGGTACGCTGCCCGTCCGTCTGGGGGGTAGCCAAATATAAGATCCACCCCGGGTGCCAAGTGCTCTAAGTATGCCCCTGCCCAGGATGGTCATGTCCCAGAACCAGTACTGTGCCCTCCTGACCTCCCCTGCACTGCGTCTTTCTGCCTCCCCCTATACTATACCCTTTGTGTTGATTAGTCTTTGATTTATGGCATTGGTTTTCTCATTGTGTAAAATGGATATCATTAATAGTACTGATCAATATATTATTAATTCTATCAATTATTTATACTTTAATTCTTGAGAATAGGTGTGTAAATTGGGGCAGGCTGGTAGGGGCCCCAATGTATTACTTTGCCCAGGGGTCCATGATGCTATTAAGATGGCCCTGACAGGCAGTCCCTGAGTTATGAACGACTTCGAATGGAGGTGTTGTGACATCACTGATGGCCGCTTGCCCTCCACACTGGTCCCAGATACCACCTTGCAGCACCAGACACATCCCACAGTACTGTACTGCATGGCCAAATAACACAACTGCACACATAGCAGCACCTGGAACATCCCACATCACTGCACAGGTTGAAGTTACACTTTAAAATGCACAGTTCCGACTTACAAACAAATTTGATTTGTGAACAAACCTACAGTCCCTAACTCATTCGTAACCCGGGGACTGGCTGTATTTAGGCAAAGTCCCTCTCCCTACCCCTCTGCCAACCTTTGTCCCACTGTTTTTATTAGAAGTACCTTCACATGCCTCTTTTTTTTACTTACCTAAGTCTACTTTCTGTGTCCCTCACCTGTGCTGCTTCTGAGACCACAGTTAGTCAAGCCATCATTGCAATAGACTGGTTGCATCTTCCAGATGTTATTAACCTCTGCAATCTTTAAAGGATCCCGCTGCTGGACAGCCAATAAGAAGTGTCCATGTCACCCACCTCAACATGTGAACATCTGAAATAGGACCCTTCTTGTACGGTAGTAAAGCCATTTTTGCTGGGGGAAAGAAGAGAAGATATTCAGGATGTGTACTAAAGATTTAGGTGAGAAATCTGGGCTTGTGGGCTTGGGTTTGTATTTAAAAAATAAAGTTAGCGATTAGTTGTATTAGCAGTGATTAGCTGCAAGGGGAGTAGAGGGAGTGCCAAGAGTTCATGTTTAAAGCCCAACTTCAATCAGATTTCTTTCTTTAGGCAGGCCATACATGTTTACCCCATCAACACAGACAGAGTTGACAGGGAAATCCTCCTGTAGAGCAATTGTCTGCTTTGCCCCCCCGCCAGGAGAAGTCAGTGATTACCGCTAGCGGCTATAGCATAGAATCTCTCAAGCTGGCTTTACCCAAGTTGATCGATTGATCAACTTGGTACATTCAGCCTGCCAATTAACAGTTCGAATCTCAGCTTCTTCCTGCTGAACCGGCCAAGATTCGAACTGTGTATGGCCAGCCTTTGTTTTACAGTGTGTGTTAGTGGTGGTGGGGGGGGGGGGTGTGTTACAGTCTCTGTCTTTTGTTACACAAGTCAAACAGGTAGAAAGGGAGAATATTTCAGTGATAAAAGTTTAGACTTAGGATTTGAAGTGAATCTGAAGTGAATCTATCACATGTGAAACTAGATCATGGTGTTCCTGAATATGCAGTAGTAAAAAAATAACAGTTTTGTATATTTTTTTTACATCTTTTTTGTCAAAAGTTGCAACGAGTTAAGCCCCGTACACACGGTTCGACGATCGCATACAACAGGTCATACTCACGACCGTTGTATGCGAAATCGATCCTTCGTATGCGCGATTTGAACAGTCGAACATACGACGGTCGTACAAGGGAGTTGTATGAGAACTTGGTCGTACCAACAAGCTCTCATACGACCGTTGTATCGTGTGTACAGAGCAGTTGGTACAACAAGTTGTATTGTGCTAAACACGCATGCGCCAAGTTCGTAACGGCCGGAATTGTCCGTTCGTGTATAACTAGGTTTCTGTTTCACAATTGCATATTCGTTTGTCTATTGGCAATTCAATTCAAATAGTGAAATGCGGCACACATTAGCATCTTTTTCAATGGGATAATAATGAAGATGCACATTGCTAGTGATACACATGATACTAATGTAATAAAAGACAGTTGTTCTGTAGTGATATTAATAGAATTTGCGTTATTTTCAATCTCTTTTCTTCTATTTACCATTTCCCCAATATTATAATCTCTGAAATATGAGAATTCCTTGAATTGAACGTGTTTGTGGTCCCTTGCTATTTGTTATAACTATTATTTTTAATGTAACTGCCTACTTCAAACCTGTCATTTTCTTTAATAAACTTAGGCAAGTATTGTTATTTTAAATATTCTTTATTTTTCACTCATAAAGAATAAAAATTAAATGATGATAGTCATTTTTCAATATAATATTTAGTCAAAGAAAATATAACAGAAAACAAATGTATAAAGTATAAAAAAAATGTGAAACTTGTATATGTGTAAAATTAAAACAAAAAAAACAAATACACAAAAACAAACAAAAAATCCCATAATCCCCAGACCAGGGTTGTTGGGGGCCCTGGGGATAATACTGCCACTGGGTTGGATGTGGTTGGGATGGTGCAGGTGCTGGAGGTGGTGGTGGGGCATCATCCACTAGCCTGGTGGTAGTGGTAATTTGCCCCATCGCCCCCTTGATGAGCACTTCGGTCAGCAAGGCTTCTGCCATATTTTTTTGGTGCTCTGTCATTTTCTTCAGCTTTGCAGCTGCAAATGAGGCAAAGGACTCCTCCTAGTCAGGTTCCCTTTGGAGGACCTTGGTTGCCTGTTGAAAAAATGCAGCCGCAGCCTCATCAGTGTCCTGGGCCCTCCTTTTCCTTCTCCTCCCAACCTCCAGTGGAGGAATCCTGGACACGCATGGCTGTGATGGCCCAGCTGCCTCCTCCTCAGTCACCGTGTCGGTGACACTTTCCTGAGTATAAAAAAGTGACAATATTAGAATATGTTTGTTTGTGTGGGTGATGAATCCAAACAAATTTACATTTCATTACTGTTGCTTATTGAATAATAAGAAATGACAAACACTAGCATTCTGGTACCAGCATTTGGATTTATACTTAAAATGACTTTAGGCAACAACTGTGTTTGGATCTAGAAACAAATGTGTTAAGTCTCCAATGTTTGGACAATAATGTTTAGTTCTTATCATTGTATTTTAAATTTACAATATGTTCACCAACACTATACCTAGGTGATGACGGCCTCCTCCTCCTCCTCATGTCTAGGAGACACGACCTCCCCTGATGTTGAGGAAAGGGTGGAGATTGAGGGGCTAGCCTCAGATACACCCTGTAGGAACTGCAGGCTGTGAAAGTACCACAATTTAGGTACATACATCGCAGATGCTGCAGCTCCAGACCTTTTGGATTTCTCTACCTTCTTCACCTTCCTGCCAAAGGTTGTGCGAAGGTTTGCAATTTTTTGCCGCACATATTTAGTGGTTGCCTCTGGGTTTATTTCTTTACAGAGGTTAACCAGCTGGCTTAGAGCTGCCTCCTTGTGGGTCCTGTTGAAATACTCCTTCAGCTGGACATTCCACAGGCAGGGTAGCTGATGGTAGAGGTCAATGAATTTGGGCAGGAAGTCCTGGCCAAAAAAACGGTCGCTCATTATGCCTGCAAGACAGAAGACAAAGCATCATGCAACTTCACCCAGCATACCCCTATAAAAGCCCCACCAAATCTAGGCCCCAAGCCAAGCAGTATTAGGCTTGCTGCATCATCCATTTAATCCAGGACACATACTAATTACACAGGTTCAGAGGCTAATTGAATGCAGGTAAGGCACCAAGTGAGTTTAATTACCACCTTAATCAGCCACAGAACCTGAGTAATTAATATCTGTCCTGAATTAAAGGGATGATGTAGCAAACCTAAGCAGTATAAGCCATTTTCCCAACAGGGCACTCTTAATACCACCATGGGCCCCTGGGCAAAGTAAGGCACTAGGGCCCCTACCAGCCTGCCCTGTTTTATGCACCTGCTCTCAAGAATTTACGTATAAATTGTTGATGGAATTAAACATATATTCATCACTACTTTCAATCAAATAGATTTTAAAACATGCCATAAATCAAAGACTAATCAAAACAAAGGGGTGAGCAGAAGTGCACAGTACAGGGGGGGTTTAGGAGGGCACAATACAGGCTCCGGGATGCTGCCCAAGACACAGATATCCTGGTCCAGCTTAGTAAAAAGCATGACTTTCCTGGTCAATCCAGGACAATTGTCAAGTATGAGAGGTTATCATGGGGCCCCCATGTACCTGCAATACAAGCATAACAGTATAGGCCTCTACCCACCTATATCTGAAAATCCTGCCGAACCTTCGTTTCCACAGCGGTCGTCCCACAGCGCTCGTCCCACAGCGCTCGTCCCACAGCGATCATCACACAGAGCGTTCCTACCTATGGCAATTTCCCTGACCATTCGTTCGTCTTTTATACCTTGCTTTACATTGCGCACGTGTACCGCTCTCAGGTGCGTCGTGACGCTGGGGCGTGACACGTACCAACGCCTCCACGGAATGAACGATCGCCCCCCGTGATGAACGATCAGGAAGCATGGCGGATTCTAGCAGGAGGCACAGGAAGGCCAAAGCCATCCCCATGACCAGGCTAGAAATGGCCGATATGGTGGCTATATTAGAAGCCAAAGATTATGATTGTAGGAGGGGGGACTATTAAAGGCCCAATAGTCACAAGGACTATGTGCTGGAGAGGGTCATCCAGCGCATTTACACAAAACATGGGGTCCAGCGGAGCAAGGATCAGCTGCGCAAGCGCTGGTCGGATTTAAAACACAGAGAGCCCGACCAGCTGTGCCGGATCCATTGGATCCTTGAAAAAAGTAAGCAATTTATTTTTGTAAACAGTATGTAGATGTGTAAATTCAATGTATGGAACTGTTCTTGGTCAAAGTAGCTAGAGAGAATTATCTGTGAATTTTTTTAAATCTTTGTATGCCTTGGGGTTCCCAAATTTAATTTCGAAATCCAGCATACTGTATATGAAAAATACCATTTTAGACTGTTTTCAGACATTCCTTTAGCTTTTGCACTTATGTTCTTTTTGTATTTTGCAACAGGAAAACAAAAAAAAATGTCCCACCCCCCTCAGGAACCCACCGATGAGGCCACCCCTGGCTCCTCAGCTGAGGTGGCTGTAAGCCCACCTTCATCCCCAGAAGGTAAGTGCTAAATGACAATTAGATAAATTTTGACACAGCCAGGGGTGCTACTAGGTGCCCAAAAGGGGGTGGGGCGGGGGTGTCAGGCCTAAATTAAAGGATACGTATAACTTTACTGGCTGCTGCCTGATTCATCAGTGCCCATTAATCCAGCCTTGCTAGTGCAGATATGGTGAGAGGATAGCCCCCAGTGCTGGAAGGCACACAAATGCATATGATGGATAGCAGACAGCCCACGTCCCATAGAAGCGAGGGGGGAGCAGCTGTAGGAGTTGACGAATGATGCCACTTGTCGAGTATTTTGGCCCTGGCAAATGGCATCATTGTCTGTTTGTTGTTGTTTAGTTTCAGAAAGGACTCCCGAGGGCCCCCAAGCCAGTGGTGGAAGCCCAGCAGATGTGGGCAGCCCAGCCCAAATACATATCCCGCAATGTATGTGTTGAACCTGTAGTGACTTTGGGATGCTCAATGAATGCCTTTTTTTCTTTTTTTAGAAGACTCTGATTGCCAGGAGATGCCCCAACATCCCCAGTCCCCGAGGGAACCTGTTTGCTCTTGTAAGTACTGTTCTATTCTTGTTTCTTGTGTATTTACATGCCTATTTGGCACATGCATAGGCGTGCGCAGGGGGTGTGGCAGGTGTGCCTGGGCACACCCTACTCACTGCCTGTGGTGCAGATTCCCCCTATTGCCTGGGTTTCCCCTCATATTTCAGAATGGAGAGTGGAGGAAGGGGCTGGTAAATATGTAATTTTCCGGCCCCTTCCTTTTCTAATTGAACACAGTGAACACACTCACTCACTGTGTTCATTCATAACTGAAGCATAGTAAACTGTGTTACATTGGCCGTCTCAGCCGGGACATCCAGTTGTGCCGTGTGGAGCTGGAGAAGATACAGAAGGCAGCACGGGAACTGCGGAGGGTCGCCCAGGAACAAGAGAGGGCAGCGCAGAACCTCCAGCACCAACCGAGGGATGTTGGGGACATGCTGGCAAAATTTTGAGAATCTTCTTGCAATTGGGCTGGTGTGGTGGACCCCATTTTAGGGCATGTTGCCCACATTAAAGGGGCTCCCAAAAAAGTGTGTACTCCATCGCATCAGGGTTTGGCAAGTGTCATCTTTCTGTGTCGGCAAACCCCCCTTCCTCCAAACTGGAGTTTCTGGGAGAAAGGGGTGTTGCATCTGAGAAATGTGTGAGTTGATCCCATCATGGGTTCTGAGCTGACACGTCTTGGGGGTGGCCATGCGACAGCTTGGAACCACTGATGTGGTGCACTCACACATTTCTCAGACGCAACACCCCTTTCTCCAAGAAACTCCAGTTTGGATGAAGTGGGGGTTTTCCCACACAGAAAGATGACACTTGACAACTCCTGATGTGATGGAGTACATGTTTAGACGCTTTTGTTTGGCCCTTACCAGGATTTCTAGTTTTCTATCTTGTTTTATATCTGTTTTTAAAGCTGCTTTTATATGTGGATTTCAAATGTTGCATAGAATGCATGAACACAAACAACATTTTGTGTTTGTGTATATGTAGCACAACCCCTGCACACCAAAATACATTTCAGAAGGTGATATTTGGATCTCATGGAGAAATGAAGGTTAGATTTCTCTCTTGGAGCAAGAGCAAAAATAAAGCACACATAGAACATCTCTTTTCCACATGAAAAAACATACAGACAAGAGTAGTTAAAATGAAGGATCCATTTATAAGGATAAGATTAATGATCTGGAATCATGTTTTGCCAGGACACAGCCCCTTTCCCCACAAAATACTGCATGTATTTTCTTCGCAATTCTCTGGCGTTCTGGGTGGCCAAGGTAGCACGTCGACTTTGAAGGTGTGCCATTGCATCTGTCAGACGGCCTTCAGTTGATGTTGCTGTACTTGGGCCTGGCAGGGCTGCATCAGGGTCAGTGGGTCCACTTTGGAGATAATTCGTGGCATTCCTGCGCAAAAAGTTATGAAGAATGCAGCACCAAAGTACCACATTGTTTATTTTATATAAAGCCAAGTTTATCGGTGTTAAAAACAGATGAAATCTGTTGGCCAAAATGCCAAACGCATTTTCCACCACTCTGCGAACACGTGACAGTCTGTAGTTAAAAATCCGCTGGTCAGCGGTCAGGTTACGTTGCAGAAACGGCTTCATGATATGTTCCCCAAGCCCAAAAGCCTCATCCGCAACGAAAACAAAGTTCAGACCCTCCACGTTGTGGTCTGGAGGTGGCAAGTTGAGGGTGCCATTCATAAGCTGCCGATAGAACTCTGTCTGCATGATGACGCCACCATCTGAGTTCCGGCCATTCTTCCCCACATCCAAGTAGAGAAATTCGTAGTTTGCAGACACTATGGCCAGCATCACAATGCTGCAAAACCCCTTATAATTAAAGTAATAAGAGCCCGAGTTGGGTGTGGGCATGCGTCAGCTTGGAACCACTGATGTGGTGCACTCACACATTTCTCAGATGCAACACCCCTTTCTCCAAGAAACTCCAGTTTGGATGAAGGGGGGGTTTTCCCACACAGAAAGATGACACTTGACAACCCCTGATGTGATGGAGTACATGTCTAGACGCTTTTGTTTGGAGCCTTACCAGGTTTTCTAGTTTTCTATCTTGTTTTATATCTGTTTTTAAAGCTGCTTTTATATGTGGATTTCAAATGTTGCTAAGCACATCAGAATGTGCAAACAATATAAATATATATTTGATACTTACAGTGTGTGACTTCTTCTTTACTTTATGTATGCCTGTGAGTTCCATAAAGTTTAGGTCTTTAAACTGCAAATGTGCTCTTCTATGTGGTCAACACAGATGTAGTTCATCTCTTAACATTTCACAAAGTTGGTAATGCATCATGTTTTTGGTCTTCATGCATAGAATGCATGAACACCAACAACATTTTGTGTTTGTGTATATGTAGCACAACCCCTGCACACCAAAATACATTTCAGAAGGTGAGATTTGGATCTCATGGAGAAATGAAGGTTAGATTTCTCTCTTGGAGCAAGAGCAAAAATAAAGCACACATAGAACATCTCTTTTCCACATGAAAAAACACACAGACAAGAGTAGTTAAAATGAAGGATCCATTTATAAGGATAAGATTAATGATCTGGAATCATGTTTTGCCAGGACACAGCCCCTCTCCCCACAAAATACTCCATGTATTTTCTTCGCAATTCTCTGGCGTTCTGGGTGGCCAAGGTAACACGTCGACTTTGAAGGTCTGCCATTGCATCTGTCAGATGGCCTTCAGTTGATGTTGCTGTACTTGGGCCTGGCAGGGCTGCATCAGGGTCAGTGGGTCCACTTTGGAGATAATTCGTGCATTCCTGCGCAAAAAATTATGAAGAATGCAGTAGCAAAGTATCACATGGTTTATTTTATATAAAGCCAAGTTTATCGGTGTTAAAAACAGACAAAATCTGTTGGCCAAAATGCCAAATGCATTTTCCACCACTCTGCGAACACGTGACAGTCTGTAGTTAAAAATCCGCTGGTCAGCGGTCAGGTTACGTTGCGGAAACGGCTTCATGATATGTTCCCCAAGCCCAAAAGCCTCATCCGCAACGAAAACAAAGTTCAGACCCTCCACATTGTGGTCTGGAGGTGGCAAGTTGAGGGTGCCATTCATAAGCTGCCGATAGAACTCCGTCTGCATGACGACGCCACCATCGGAGTTCCGGCCATTCTTCCCCACATCCAAGTAGAGAAATTTGTAGTTTGCAGACACTATGGCCAGCATCACAATGCTGCAAAACCCCTTATGATTAAAGTAATAGGAGCCCGAGTTGGGTGGTGGTACAATCCAAACATGTTTGCCATCAATGGCACCCCCGTAGTTCAGAAAATGCCATTGCTGCATGAACTGTGCAGCAACTTCCTGCCACTGCTGGGGATTGGAAGGAAACTGTAAATAAAAAAAAAATTATCCTTTGCCAAACAAAAATGTTATGCTACATACAAATGCAAGGGCAACATAAGGCTAGACTTCTATTCCCAGCTCAGTCAAGATGTAAAGACATGGGAGAAACACAACCTACTTGGCTAATTACACTTTTCCAACCATATTCAAACAAAAGAGATCACATGAGATAAAATAAGTAGAAAATCAAGCAGGCCTTGCACTACATGTTTTGGGAAAATAGTAGGGAAATGTCACCAGCAAAATATGGAGAGTGTGTATAGGAGATGACATTTCTGGAGATACAGTAGTTTTAAATGATGTAACTTTTTGGGAGCATGGGGGTTAGGTTTCACATAATAAGAACACCTCAAGCACTCTGCCTGCTTGCAAAGCAAAAATGAATGTGGCAAAAGTGTGTGTTTTGGGAGGGGGGACGCCTAAACTGCATCTGACATAAATAATTGTGGCATTAGCAGGCTGAGTGGGCAGTGCAGCCATCATAAATTTGGGAGCCCCTTACACAGCTTTAAACCTGCCCCACCTTCTGACCACTAACCTTACCCAGGACCGACACACTGGGCCATTCAACCACATCTGCCCACTGGCCAGGGGTGTACAGGGGTGTACACATGTTACAGCCCCAGTAGGAACAATACACTCTGTCACACTTGAGAGATGTAGCCTGCCAAGCATGACCCAGCAAAGTGTGCAATGCATGCTAGTGTGAAATCCAAGGGCTTCCAAAAGCAGTGCACAGGCAACACAGCCTCACTCAATGCTTGCAATAAGACCTTGTGTCAAAGCATAGGTGCTGCAGGTCCCAAATTTGAACCAGTTGTGGTCCAGGGGGGGCTTACCTTGTGGGGAAAGTTTGTTATTTTTGTCGCCTAGGGTTCAGGAGAATGGTCTCCCCAAACTGGATGCCCCCCTCCCATAGACTCCAATATTAAAGACTGCTAAAGTCTTTGTTGTAAGGGCCCCTTGAGACACTGGGGCCCTTACAACAGTACTGCCTGTACCCCCTGATGGCTGCCCTCTGATAGGGTTGCCACATCATCCCTTTAATCCAGGACACATACTTATTACACAGGTTCTGTGGCTGATTAAGGTGGTAATTAAACTCAATTGGTGCCTTATCTGCATTAAATCAGCCTCAGAACCTGTGTAATTAATATGTGTCCTGGATTAAAGGGATGATGTGGCAACCGTACCCTCTGAGTGTGTATGGACACTGGACAACATGCTGGGGAGGCATGTAGAGGAAAAAAAGGAGGTGAAAAAAGCTTAGAGCATGCATGAGGCCAAAGAAGACATTCACAGCATATAGTAATGTTACTAATTAGGTATTGGCAAAAAAGGCAAATACTATATTATCAAACATAAACACAGAAAATATGGTATTAACATGAAACATACCTTAATATAGTCCTTCTGCAGCACCTGGATGATGGCTGAACATGTCTCGGGAATTATCACTCCAAGAGCCTGGGGGGGAGATGCCTGTGGTGAACTTCAGGTCCTGCAGGCTTCTTCCTGTCGCCATTTAGCGCAGGGTAGCAATGAGCCTTTGCTCAGGGGTGATAGCAAGGCGCATGCATGTGTCCTCCTTCTGGATATAGGGGGACACCAATGCTAAGAGGTGGCTAAAGCAGGGGTCCGTCATCCAGAGATAATTCCTGAAATCATCAGGATTATTCTCCTGGAGCTCCCTGACCAAAGCCATATGACCAAATTGATCACGGTTAAGCAACCAACCAGCAACTCCTCTCTCTCCTTCTCCTACGTTGGTTTAGGGTCCAAGCCTGAACTCCTAGGCCAACAGCAGTGAGATTTCTCTCTCGAGAAGGCAACATCATTGACAAACGAGCGTCCAGAAATGAGCCAAAGAACGATCCAAAGAACGATCTGAAAGTCGCGAATCAACACACACCAAACTTCAACTAACACGAAATTAGATGAAGGAGCCCAAAGGGTGGCGCCACGATACCAGCACTTCCTCTTTATACGCTTGTTCAGGTCATTACGTTCGGCCTGCCGCAAGTTGTTTGTACGACCGTCGAGTGCACGTCAGTATGCTACATACAACAGCCAATGTACGATTCGACACGGTCGTACGTACCATCGTCGAACCGTGTGTACGAGGCTTTAGAGCTGTCACCACCTCTTTGTATCTGGTTGCTTCAGATAATTTTTCAAAATAATTGGACTGTACTGTGAATTTTGTATTAGACTGGAACATGATTATAGACAATGACAGTCTTGCTGAAAACAGCTTTATCTATAATTTGTCATCCTCTGTATGCGCAGTTACACTTTTGGTAAAGGCAGATTCCTTTTAGGGTGTTCCTGTAACTTTGCACCAGGAGTTGATGTAAAAGATGAAGTAATATCTTAAAGACTACATCTATAAATGTATACCTGAAAATATTACAGTAGAATATTTTTTAAGGACTTTTTTTAAACAATAATCAGCTGCAGCACAAAAAGCACATTGAAAGGCTTAATTTTTTTTTTTTTTTGTATTGCTATGGACAATTCTATAATGGATATAGAAAGAAGATATGCGATTTTTAAACAAAACAAAAAACTTATCCACAAAAAAAATCGATGGGGGGAGTTTACTAAAGCTGAAGCACACAGAATATTTTGTTGCTTTGCATGGTAACCAATAAGCTCTGAACTTAACTTGTTCAATTCAGCTTTGACAATAAAACCTAGAAGTTGATTGTTTATTACGCACAGCTTCATCAGATTTCATTTGCTACAGGTTTAGTACACCCCATGTGTATTTATATATTTTAAAAAAAGATCTAATGACACACAAACTAATTTACTAAAGGAGTAGAGCATGTTCACTTTCTAGGTGCATTTTCACTTTGCAAAATACATTTTCACATAACTTAGTTAATGAGGTAAAACAAAGTGCTTTTCGAATAACCCTGTGGGAGAATTAATGCATCTGATATTTACTACTATATTACCATATTAAGCAGAGTGTTCAGAGAGTTCAGACTTTGCCCTAAAAACCTGGGTTACAGATTCTCATGCATCATACTTTATGTATTGTCTATTTTAGTGGTTCATTTTATTTATTTACCATTAGGAATTTGCAAATGTTTTTGATTTGCCATAATGTGCTATGGTTTTTGTGGGTTATAACCCAACAAAGACTTTATCAGTGACTTAGATGGTGTTTTTATTCTGCCTTCGGTTTGAAAAATATTAGAATATTTTTTATCTTTTTTTTTGTTTTTCATTATCCCTAGTAGCCACTTATATTTACCCATCAATGATTAACTCTATAATTAGAAATACAGAATGGGTACATTAATCTGCAAAAGCAGTTGAAGGATGAAAGTACAGGCTCTTAGATCACTTCTGGCCTGGTTGCAGTTGTCCCTTTTAAATTCTAATTTTTTATATAAAATGTGAATGCAATTTTTCCTAGCAGTTTGATAATGGTGAGCCAACTGCCCTGAGTTCTGTTCGAGTAGGGTTAGGCAAACTTCAAAGAAGTCAGGATACTGAACTTGAATCCCATTGAAATCGAGCTGAATTAATCAAATTAAAAATGCCTATTTTCAAGGCTAATAGGCAAGCGGGTGTCGAAAAATTGTGTGTGTGTGGGGGGGGGATTTTTAAAAAAAATGCATGCAGAGTGATTTTTTTTTTAAATACTGACAAGGAAAAAAAGCATTTAATTGCTGGCAAATTACATCTCTCTCTTGTCTTCTTTTTTGTAAAAGAAAAAGCAGCACACAGTCCAACAGACCCCCAAAATACATAGCGGACCTCTAAGGGTCTGTTATGTATTGTGGGGAACATTTGAAGAGGGTCTGTGTGCTTTTTTTTTTTTTTAAGAAGCCGGCAATGAATTTTTGATTGCCAAGAGTTTAACAGCTTCCTGTTATTAACTATATTAAAACAGCGATACAGGACAAGCGTCAATGCAAAATCATTACACAAAGCAGGTAAGTATAACCAGTTTGTTATAAAAAAAACTAAGACTTTACAATCACTTTAAGGCTATGGCCACAGGGGTTATTGCTGCTTAGCTACTGAGCGATAAAACTTGTTAGAAATCACCCCTTTTTTAGTGCACCAAAACTAAGGTGATGCTAATGGGAAAACTGTTAACAAAGAGAATTAATCCCCAGTGTCTCTTGGTTTAAAATGCCCAACTTTTAAAAAATAATAAAAATCAGATTGCACAAGTCTTTAAATAAAAAAAAATTTGATTACAAAAAATGTTTTACTGGTAGCGTTGCTTTATTTAACACCACATGTCACCTCATAGGTCATCCATTTGATCTGCACATGAATAAATATAGAGTAAATATAACAGCTTTTCTAAATGTATTGACATACTTCTACAGCAACAATAGTTATTTTAAAACTATCCTTGACTTAAAAAAAAATCAAAAAATATTATATGTGTATGTAAAGCCAAATCAATAGACAGAAGCAGAAAGGTAAAAATTGCTTTGTTTCATGAAGGGTATACAGGTATGAACTGAACTGAACGGAAGAGAAAAAAAACTTTCACTGCAGCCCCCTTAAGACACTCTGCTCAAACCTGTAGCCACTTCCTGTGAACCCAGGGTGTTATGGACACACTCCTCGGGGTGCATTACATTCCTGGCCTGAGTACACAAAGCTGCAGAGGATGGCTTCTGACATGGAATTTTATAGATAGGCAACTCCTATCCTCATATTGATTAGTGGTTCCAAATGAATAACTACTGCAGTAGGGGACAGACACAAAAGATACACTCAGCATCTTTCCAAATAACAGTTCTGCTTTATTATGACAAAATTGAAGGTTTTATACACATGATTAGGTAGGTATCACATTAACCACTTCAGCCCCGGAAGGATTTCCAGCTTTAGGACCGGAGCCCTTTTTGCGATTCGGCGCTGCGTCGCTTTAACTGACAATTGCGCGGTCGTGCGACGTTGTACCCAAACGAAATTTGCGTCCTTTTTTTCCCACAAATAGAGCTTTCTTTTGGTGGTATTTGATCATCTCTGCGTCATTTCTGATCGCCGCTATAAACAAAAGAAGAGCAACAATTTTGCAAAAAAACCCAAATTTCTTACTTTTTCCTAAAATACAAATCCAAAAAAAAATATAAAAAAACATTTTTTTTCACCTTTTTTGGCCGATTTATATTCTTCCTCATATTTGCGATAAAAAAATCGCAATCGGCGTTTATTGATTGGTTTGCGCAAAAGTGGTCGCGTTTACGGATGATGAGAATTCATTTTTGGGGTTTTTATTTATTTATTTTTTTTTACTAATAATGGCGGCGATCTGCGATTTTTTGCGGTACTGCGATATTTCAGCGGACATGTCGGACCATTTTGACACTTTTTTGGGACCATTGGCATTTATACAGCGATCAGTGCTATAAAAATGCACTGATTACTGTGTAAATGCCATTGGCAGTGAAGGGGTTAACCTGCAGGGGGCGCTCTAAGGGTTAACTATGTTCCCTGGGTGTGTTCTAACTGTATGGGGACTGCCCTAACAGGGGAAGGGAAGTGGTCACAGCCTTCACGTACAGGAAGGCTGTGATCACAGCCCTTTCCCCTCACACAGAGCGGAGGTCCGTGTTTACATACACGGACCTCCGCTCCTTCGCTCCGGGGGGCCATCGCGGGTAGCCGGCGGCAATCGAAGCCGCTGCACCCGCTCCCTGGCCCTCCCCGAATACAGTGAGCGCGCGGGCGCGCCTCCGGCGACGCGCGCGCGCTCACTAAACTCGTTCCCGCAGCCGCCGTCGTATGACGGCGATTTGTGGGAACGAGCCACTTTGCCGCCGTCAGATGCCGATCGGCGGTCGGAAAGTGGTTAATATTACAATTGTACTTGTATGGTAACAAGGGGCGTAACATAGGCAGGCTAATTCTAATCAAGACTTGAAAGAATGCAAACATGTAATGAAAACATTATTAATGCCCTGTGTGCAATACATACAACATTGAATACAATTATATACAGAACTTACAAATTTCCATTACAACTCCCATGTCATTCTGTTTTCTGCAGCCAGAGAAATGAAGAAGTGGAAGACGACCTCGCGCTTCACATGATTGGTGAGAAGACAGCAAAAATAGGTTTGCATACTGACATTTTTAGTATAATTTTATATAGTGTGTGTGAAGTTGAGATTTAATGTTCCAAGATTGACAGCAAATTGTTGGTCATTGTGTAATAGTGCCACTTCTCAACATAAATGATTTATTTTATGCATTAAGATTTCATACATTTAAATCACTCTATGAGGCTAATCAAATCGGGGAAACTTTATTTTATTTAAAACTATTAGTTATCTATGTAAACCTTTACCACACGACTAAAATACATTGTACGGAAGCACATGAACGCCGCTATTTGGCGCCATTTTCAAAATATTTAAACTCCCTGTATACTCTGTGACTCCTGGAGCTTGCAGCCCAGGATGTCTGCTGGGGGAATTTTTGTTGGGGGAGATACCCAGGGACTTAGGGTCACAGTAATGTAGTAGAATCATGATCTTTTTTATGTATGGTAAGGAGAGATCATCACTAATATATATAATATATATATATATATATCTTTCCATGTTATATGGCCCTGTAGTCTAGTCAGTGGACACTAAAATGAAACAATTGCTTCCCACGAAACCGTCATTTATATACCGACGAGCTCCAAACCTCCAAAGGGATAGATTAGTTAAAAGTGTTGCGGATCCACCAAAGACGCAGATATCCACATTTCTTGACCACAAAGGTTTTTATGGATGTGGAGGGTGTGTAGGATGCACAAACACCATAGGGAACCTGAGAAAGAAGTTTGTATCGACTACTATGAATAAAGAATATAATATCAGGGATTTGATCACATGCGGAGGGCGTGGTGTACTGTATCCAATGCCCTTGCCAATTGCGGAAGAACCAAATGGAAATTATCTAAGAGGATTCAGGAACATGTGTATAATATAAAGACCGGATACGAGAGACATCATCTATCTAGGCATTTTAGGAACTTTCACAACAAGAGCACTTTGGGGATGAGTTTTTGGGGGATAGAGGTCTATCATAGTCACTGGAGGGGGTCAGACAGGATTAAGTCTTAGAGCCAAAGACAATCATGGTGGATTTTCAAGCTCCAATGTCTCAGGCCTAGGGGCTTGGATGGGGACTTTGATTTAAATTGTTTTATTACATATAGATAGCATGGTTATTTTATTATAGAGGATTCACAGTTTATTATAGTATAGATAGTTTCCTATAGATATTTTTAGAAGTGTATTATGCTGACTACTGTTATTTGTTTATCTGCTTGTACTGAGGCTTAGTTTGTAATTTATATATATATGTTTTTTATACATCTGTTCATACCATACATAGTAAGGTAAAATATGGACCATTTATATTAATTTGTTACATCATGTTAGCATTACCGTTATTTGACCATAAGAGGGCCTCAGTTAAATCATGGTGATTAAGCTATTAATACTCGGCTGCTATAACTGTGTACACAATCTTGGTATGTAACAATATGATCAGTCCCTCGAATGGTATTATTTGGCACTTTACAGTAGGGTTCCATGACCCACCAGCGCTGCGAGTTGCTAATCTTGCAAACCGACGCTGCATCATCTTATTATTCATGCGAGACTATAACAAAATGGCGACTGCAAATTCGATAAAATGGCGGCTATTAACACTCGGCTGCTATAATTATCTCTACAATCATTTATATATCTGTAAGCTCAACCCTTCGGAAGGTATCAATTTGCACGTTCTACTGTGGTTCTATATTCCATCAGTGCTGTGCGTTGTAAACTCTGTTCATCACTGCTGTATTATCAGATTATGCACCCAAGACTATAACAAAATGGCAACCATGCCGAGTACACACTATATAAGACATTAGGACGTCAATAGGCATACACCCCTTGATAGTCACGGGGCTTGTGACAAAACGCATCGGGGAGGATCCTATGATGTCAGGATGCACCACAGAACACCGGTTTGTGTACTGTGGATGCCAGTAGCCGAAAATTAACAGTGTGATCAGGGATGGTTTCTACCTGTATACATGTGCATTGCCCAAGTGTACCGGAGGTAGTACACTCCTACATGTGAGTTTTTTACCTTATTTTTAATAAATACATATTATTTTTAAGGATTCAGCACTATGTAGCTTTTTTCTGTTTATACATACCACTGTGATCGCTCTGCATCCAGAGTCTCACCTGCGCCTAAGTGGAATGTGTGACTTGGCCCAACAGGGGTCGCATATGAAGGTGAGCATATAGAGTGACCAGTGGTGTTGTGTAGTCCCACTGTGAAGATTTGCAGTGTATGCTATCCTGCAAATCCTGAATACCAGCACTCCTTACCAAGCACTTTTGCATGATTTTGCACACGAAGAGATCATAAGTTTTCCGCACTGACTATTTGATGAACTGTTTTACCACTACTAGTGGTGTGATTTTTATACCAAAGGTGTTATTTGGGATACTATTTAGATGATAGGCAGCAACCACACAAGGATTGTTCATCTTTTGTTATTTTAGTTAGGGCAGTAGCGCGGTATTTCATACACTAAAACCATAGAGCAAGTGAAGACTCATCCACTGAGATCTCCTTCCTATTCTTCTATTTTTTGCGTCACATTTTATTGTATTCTAAATAGTGTGTCAGTGCTAGGCCCTGCCATTTTGTTAGAACAGGTAAATGACACACAGGGTTGCTGAATGAGGGCCTCCAGAATGTCTGTTTTGTACAGGGAAAATTCCCTTTTTAGTTTTTCTCAGGCTTTTTTTATGCATGGATTGGGGTCTGGAGTCCAGCGACTTCGAAGAGTTTTAGGAGGGAAGAAGCCTCGACCATTGTGTCCAGGTTTTACCAGAGACCAGCAGTCTGTGTATGCAGGTGCGCATACCCTTTATCATCATAGCAATCTATCCAGGAGACAGGAGGCCCCCTGCCAGAGGCCATGGTGTGAGCTAGAAGAGCAGGGAGCTGCAAGATAGAGACCTGAGATTGAGGTGCACACATGAACACAGTGGTACTGAGAGGCAGTCTGAGAGACCAGCCAAACGGCCTTAGCTGGAGGCCTGAGCAATGAGCAGTGACACTGCAAGAAGAAGCCAGGAGGCTTAAGACCAGTTTTGCTTTTGTGTTTTAAAGTGATGGTGAAAATACCTTTTTTCTTTTTTTTGAAGCGGTGGTAAAGCTGTGGTACAGCCATACCGCTGTTTTTTAAATGTAACCCATTGTATAGTGATGCTATCAGCTTGATTTGCAGAAGCAGCTTAGACTAAATGCAAAGAATATTTTCTAAAAGTGTTTGCCTGAAGTATGATAAAGTAGGAGGTTTGGATAAGTAGTTTGTTAGTAAGTAGTAGTTTGTATTTAAATGTAGTTTTCTCTCAGTGGGTAATGCTCTTGAAGACAAGTGCCTACAAAGCTGCTGGCATCATGCTGAGTATGACCTTTGGCTAGAGTTCCATTTCTTGGAGAATAAATATGTGTTTACTGTGAGCGTTTGCTCTTCGCTGTGTACATGTTGCTGCTGTTGTTTATCTTACAGAGGATTACACAGATGATGAAAATATGAGTAATGGTGTACTGTTTGCTAGCTTTGAAACCTATATTTAAAAATTGTGTCCTATAAATTGAAATATTAATCAATAAGAATATCATAATTACATTTTTGGTTTAATATATTATCCAAAATGTATGATAATTATCATCATACTTGTGCATTTTTTTTCTGCCGTGATCAACTCAACCTACATCCAGTAGTTAAACTGAGGCAGGTTAGCTAGATGGAATGCATATGTGATAAAGAAAGGCAGTTTTTAAACAAGTAAAGCCTGAAATTAGAAGGTGTTCAACGTGGAGTTTTTGTGTACAATCTCTCAATCATATACATATGCATACAAAAATATGCTCATTCTCAGGAAATATCCTCAAGAGGAACTTAAATTCGGGATTGACAATTCTGTATGCAGTGGCTTTATAGTATAGCAGAAAATTATGTTATTGGTATCAAAAGTGAAAAATAAAAATGAAATAAATGATTAAAAAATACCATAACCCTCCAACATATTAAAAAAATCAATATTGATATATGTTTTATATGATGGAAGGTTGTGGTATTTTTCAAGAACTTGTTATTTTTTTTATATTTTCATTTAACAATTTTTTGTACTGTTGATATCAATAAAATAATTTTCAGCTATACCGTTGTTGTCCTACTTTCTAACCTCAAATCTTATGGCCAGATTTTTGGTCTTAATAGATTGAAGTGGATATGAATTAGGGATGCACCGAAATTTTGGCCGCCAAAAATTATCGGCATTTTTGGCCAAAAACTGGCCTGATACCAAAAGGGGGTGGGGTCCACCCCGGGTACCGCCCATTGCCAATCAGTGCCACCTGGAAGTGCCATCCAGTGCCAACCAGTGCCACCTGCCAGTGCCAGTCAGTGCCACTAGCCAGTGCCACCCAGTGCCACCTGCCAATACCATCCAGTGCCACCTGTCAGCACCACTTGCCAGTGTCACCCAGTTCCACCTGTCAGTGCCAACCAGTGCCACTTGTCAGTGCCACCTCATCTCCTCTGTCAGTGCCTATCAGGGTCAGCTTTCAGTGCCACCTATCAGTGCCAATCAGTATCACCAATCAGTGCTTCCAATAAGTGCCAATCAGTGCCACCTGTCAGTGCCACCTATCAGTGCCAATCAGTGCTGCCTGCCAGTGCCCAGGCACAGGTAGGCTGCATATGACAATTGCATATGTATATATATATATATATATATATATATATACAGTATCTCACAAAAGTGAGTACACCCTCACATTTTTGTAAATATTTTATTATATCTTTTCATGTGACAACACTGAAGAAATGACACTTTGCTACAATGTAAAGTAGTGAGTGTACAGCTTGTATAACAGTGTAAATTTGCTGTCCCCTCAAAATAACTCAGCACACAGTCATTCATGTCTAAACCACTGGCAATAAAAGTGAGTACACCCCTAAGTGAAAGTGTCCAAATTGGGCCCAAAGTGTCAATATTTTGTGTGGCCACCATTATTTTTCAGCACTGCCTTAACCCTTCTGGGCATGGAGTTCACCGGAGCTTCACAGGTTGCCACTGGTGCCCATTTCCACTCCTCCATGACAACATCACGGAGCTGGTGGATGTTAGAGACCTTACGCTCCTCCACCTTCCGTTTGATGATGCCCCACAGATGCTCAATAGGGTTTAGGCCTGGAGACATGCTTGGCCAGTCCATCACATTTACCCTCAGCTTCTTTAGCAAGGCAGTGGTCATCTTGGAGTTGTGTGTCACGTACCTGATGGTAGAGTCTGGCTTATGCAGCGGGCAACCTCTCTTACTATCCTGATTCAAGAGCCCCTGGTAGAGCAGACAGGTGGCTCAGGAGTGCAGGATGGCACAAGGGTCGGACTGGGTCACGGAAGGTATGTGAAGGTCCGCTGAAGCACTTGTGCAGACTGAAGAGTAGTGATGCAGGCCGGGTAAGTAGCAGGCTGGCGGCGTAGTACAGAAGGAGCAGGCAGGTGGTTGGTCGGGTACAGGCAGGGTTGGCAACAGACGGTCAGCAGAGGTACACAAGGATCAGGCAAAGACGTATTCGAGGGCAAGCCGGGGTCGGTGCAGGTCGATAACAAGCAGGTCAAGGATAGCCGGGTCACAGATAACAAGAAGCTCACAAGAACAGATCTCAGGGGGTCACAGGTACCGGAACGCTGTAGAATGGATAGCACCGATTGCAGGGTGCTGTCAGCTTAAATGGCTATTTGGGAGCCCATGCTGGCGCATACGTGCGTGCACAGGTTTCCCGGCCCAAATTCAAGAGGCAGCGGTGGTCTCCTGACATTGCCCCCCCCAAGGGCCAGCCTCCAGTTGTCCAACGGGGCCTTTAGATTCCTCTAAAAGGACCTGACAAGTTCTTTGGCGTGAATGTGATTTTCGGGTTCCCAGGAACTCTCCTCTGGTCCGTACCCCTTCCACCTGATCAGGAATTGAGTCAAACCCCCTCTTACTCTGCAGTCGAGGATGGCCTCAATCTCGTACTCCTCCTCTCCATCCACTAGAACTGGTTCACGTGGAGCCGTTTTCCTCCCTGGAAAGTGGCCCTTAGTCATGGGTTTGAGCAGAGTGATGTGGAACACCGGGTGTACACAAAGAGAAGGGGGAAGACTCAGCTCATACACCACCCTATTAACTTGCCTCTTTACCGGGAAGGGTCCAATGAATTTCGGTACCAGTTTTCTTAAGGGGCAGGAAAGTCTTCGATTTTTAGTGGCCAACCAAACTTGATCGCCTGGCTGTAGGTCCAGCTCCCCTCGCTTCCCTTTATCAAAGGCTCATTGTTGCATCCCTACATCCGGGATAATGTCTCCTGTAGGAGTTTGTTATTTCCCTCAAGGAAACTGGGAATGTCCTGTACAGCAGGTACCGCACTTTTGAGCACCAAGTTGGGTAAGAAGGAGGGATGGTAGCCGAGATTCACCCAAAATGGTGATTGATTAGCGGCAGAGTGAACAGAGTTGTTGTAGGCAAATTCAGCTACCGGTAGCAGGGAGACCCAATCGTCTTGGGAAAATGATGAATAGCAGCGCAGGCGCTGCTCATGGGTCTGGGTTTGTTCTCTCCGTCTGGCCGTTTTTCTGTGGGTGGTACATGGAGGAGAACGCCAATTCAATTCCCAAAACCGAGCATAGGGCTTTCCAGACCCGAGACGTGAACTGCACTCCTTGGTCAGACACTCAGGGGGTCACAGGTACTGGAACGCTGTAGAATGGACAGCACTGATTGCAGGGTGCTGTCAGCTTAAATGGCCGTTTGGGAGCCCATTCCGGCGCATGTTCTTTGCCATGAGGTGCCATTTTGAACTTCCTGTGACCAGTATGAGTGAGAGCGATAACACCAAATTTAACACACCTGCTCCCCATTCACACTTGAGATCTTGTAACACTAACGAGTCACGTGACACCGGGGAGGGAAAATAGCTATTTGGGCCCAATTTGGACATTTTCACTTAGGGGTGTACTCACTTTTTTTGCCTGTGGTTTATACATTAATGGCAGTGTGCTGAGTTATTTTGAGGGTACAGCAAATTTACACTGTTATACGAGCTGTACACTCACTACTTTACATTGTAGCATAGTGTAATTTCTTCAATGTTTTTACATGTAAAGATATAATAAAATATTCACAAAAATGTGAGGGGTGTACTCACTTTTGTGAGATACTTTATAGATATTTTTGGATATGCTATATGGACACTCTTTATTATGTATGGGCCTTTTATGTTAATTTTAACACATTGTTAATATTTAGGAGATTTGTAGAGTAATTAGTGCGCTACTGTGGAATTGTCTTTTTTTCACATTGACAGTTGTTTCACCTCATTTGCGTGTTTATTGAATATTAAGTGTTTGAGTGTAATAGTGAAATCACACTGTGTAGTAGGGATGGGAGAATGATTTGGCCAGGGGATGAGTTTGGGCTAAACATTGGCTGTTTGCAGAAAACCAAATTAATAGGGCGTTCGACTGTATTCTCAGCCTGCCGAACAACCACAATTTGCTGCGCCGCCGCACAGTGCATTAAAAGCCTTGATTGGCTGAAGCAGTGAAATCTTCGCCCAATCAGGGCACGGAGCACTGTCAGAGCCATGATTGGACACTGTCATGATGACTCTATCCAATCATGGCTCATTGCTCTTAGTCCTGCCTCACACTATAAAAGTATTCTTTCAATAGCGGCCATTTTCAGTGTGATGTTGGGTGGAGAGAGATAGAACAGGGCTCTGTTCAGTGCTACCAGACAGTTAGTGTGCTATAGTGTGCTATTGTGATTCTATTGTCAGTGTAGAATATTAGCTTAGTGTCAATGTAGGGATAGTCAGTGAGAGTGTAGTGATGACCATCATTCATCTTTGCATTAGTGTGCAGCTAGGGACAGTTCAGTTAGTGTTAGTGTAGTGTAGTGACGAGTAGAGTTGAGCGGACACCTGGATGTTCGGGTTCGTCGGATTCAGCCGAACTTCGTGGAAAAGTTTGGATTCGGTACCGAACTTGACCCCGGACCCTGAATCCCATTGAAGTCAATGGTGACCCGAACTTTTTGGGCACAAAATGGCTGTAAAAAAGTCCTGGAAAGGGCTAGAGGGCTGCAAAAGGAAGCAAAATGGGGGTAAGAGTAGGACAAGTGCCCTGCAAACAAATGTGGATAGGGAAATAACTTAAAATCACATAAAAAAATAAAAATTGGAGGAGGAGGTGGATGTGGAGTAGGAGCCTAGAGGTTGACTAGGCCGTGACCGTGGCGGTGTGGGTGGAAGTGGCTGTGGAGGAGGAGGAGGAGGTAGCCAACACTGTTTTTTGTTTGTTTGTTTTTTTTTTCTAATTGGGGTAGCCCCCAAAATATTGAGACATATTAAAAAAAAAAAAACAAGTATACCAATGGCTGTGTGAGGCCGGTCTAAATGTCTATTCTGCACAAGGTACAGACAAGTCTTGTGGGATCCATGCCTAGTTCATTTTAATAAACGTTAGCTTGCCCACGTTGGCTGTGCACAGGCGGCTGCGCTTGTCTGTGATAACGCCCCCTGCCGCGCTAAACGCATGTTCAGACAATACACTGGCTGCAGGGCAGGCCAGCACCTCCAAAGCATAAAGGGCAAGCTCAGGCCATGTGCCCAATTTGGAGACCCAGAAGTTGAATGGGGCAGACCCATCAGTCAGTATGTGTAGGCGTGTGCACACATACTGTTCCACCATGTTGCTGAAATGCTGCCTCCTGCTAAGACGTTGCCTATCAGCTGGTGGTGCTGTTTGTTGTGGCGTGCTACTGACAAAGCTTTTCCACATTTCGGCCATGCTAACCCTGCCTTCTGAGGTGCTGGCGGTGCCACAGCTGCATTGGTGACCTTTTCCTCCTCCTCCTCCGCCTTTGCCTTGTGCTTCCACTGAGCCCCCTGTGTAATTTGGGAATGACCTCAGCAGCGCGTCTACCATAGTGTGCTTGTGGTCGCGCATCTTCCGATCACGCTCCAGTGAGGGAATTAAGGACGGCACGTTGTGCTTGTAATGGGGATCATGCAGGGTGGTCACCCAGTAATCAGCACAAGTTACAATGTGGGCAACTTGGCTGTCGTTGAGCAGGCAATGCAGCATGTAGTCGCTCATGTGTGCCAGGCTGCCCAGAGGCAAACACAAGCTGTCTTCTGTGGGAGCTGTATCATCTGTGTCCTCCGTATCCCCCCAGCCAAGCTCCAGTGATGCCCACGAGCTGCGTTGGGTGCCACCCTGCTGTGAACATTGTTCTTCCTTCTCCTCCTCCTCATCTTCCTCGTCCTCCTCATCTTCCAGAACTGTGCCCTGGCTTGAAAATATTTTACCTGGCCTATGCTGGTGCAGGAAGCCACCCTCCGAGCCACTTGTGAATGACTGGCCTGATAACCGTGGAAATGACCCCTCTTCCTCCTCCTCTTCCTCCTGTGCCACATCCTCTTTCATCATCGCCCGAAGTGTTTTTTCAAGGAGACATAGAAGAGGGATAGTAACGCTGAGAACAGAGTGATTGGCACTGGCCGTGTTGGTGGAGTACTCGAAACACCGCAATATGGTACACAGGTCTCGCATGGAGGCCCACTCATTGGTGGTGAAGTGGTGCTGTTCCGCAGAGCGACTGGCCCATGCATGCTGCAGCTGAAACTCCACTGTTGCCTGCTGCTGCTCGCACAGTCTCTCCAGCATGTGCAAGGGGGAGTTCCACCTTGTGGGCAAGTCGCATAGGAGGCGGTGAGCGGGAAGGCCGAAGTTCCGCTGCAGCGCAGACAGGCGAGCAGCAGCAGGGTGAGAACGCCGAAAGCGTGCACAGATGGCCCGCACTTTCTACAGCAGCTCTGACATATCCGGGTAGTTTTTTAGAAATTTCTGCACCACCAAATTCAGCACATGCTCCAGGCAAGGAATGTGCGTCAAACCGGCTAGGCTCAGAGCCGCTATGAGATTTCGCCCATTATCGCACACCACCAGGCCGGGCTTGAGGCTCAGTGGCAGCAACCACTCATCGGTCTGTTGTTCAATGCCAGTCCACAACTGCTGCGCAGTATGGGGTTTATTCCCCAAACATATCAGTTTTAAAACAGCCTGCTTTCGTTTCCCCCTGGATGTGCTGAAGTTGGTGGTGAAGGTGTTACGCTGAGCGGATGAGGATGTGGTAGAGGAGGAGGAGGAAGTGCAGTAGGAGGAGGAGGCAACAGGAGGCAAAGAGAAATGCCCTGCAATCCTGGGTGGCAGAAGGACATGTGCCAAATGGCTAGCCGCCTCAGGCTCACCCGCCACTACATTTGCCCAGTGTGCAGTTAGCGAGATATAGTGTCCCTGCCCATGCTTACTGGTCCACGTACCAGTGGTTATGTGGACCTTGCCACAGATGGCGTTGCGCAGTGCACACTTGATCTCATCCCCAACTCGTTTGTGCAGGGAAGGGATGGCTTGCCTGGAAAAGTAGTGGCGGCTGGGAACCACGTACTGTAGGACAGCCACCGCCATCAGGTTTTTAAAATTGTCCGTGTCCACCAGACGGAATGACAGCATTTAAAAGGCCAGGAATTTTGAAATGCTGGCATTCAGGGCCAGGGATAGCGGGTGATTAGGGAGGTACTTCCTCTTTCTCTCCAGTGTTTGGAACATGGGACCATGTGCAAATGCTTGGGGACGGTGGCGGACATGGTGGCATTGCTGTCACATCGTCTGTTTGCTGGGTGGCAGGTGACACTGGCACTGTAGAGGTGGAGGAAGAGGCCGGGGCAGCAGCAGAAGAGGAAGCAGGAGGAGACCTTTCTTGGATTTTGAGGTACTTATTCCACTGCAGCAAGTGCTTTGAATTTAGATGCGTGGTCATGCAGGTTGTGCTCAGGTTTAGAATATTTATGCCTCGTTTCAGACTCTCATTGCACAGTGTGAAAACCACTCGTGTCTTGTAGTCAGCACATTGTCTGAAGAACTGCCACGCTCATTCCATGTGGGGTCTAGGACCTTATCATCCTCCACATCATCTTCCACCCACCCTTCACCACTGCCCTCCTTGTCAGTCTGCACACTGTAGAAAGCCGCAGCAGTTGGCACCTGTGTTTTGTCATCATCATCACAGACGTGCTGCGGTGGTGTTTCCAGGTCCTCATCCTGAACCATAAGTAGTTGGGCATCAGTGCACTCAATGTCTTCCACTTCTGGGGCAGGGCTATGTGGATGGCCCACGGAAAGCACAGCAGCAGAGTCATCAAAAAGCATAAGAGACTGCTGCATGACTTGGGGCTCAGACTGCTTGGCTGATTTACAAGGGGCTGAGGTGAAAGACAGATAGCCATGGGGTTCAGGTGCCGACTCTGAGCTTTCATCAAGGGACTGGGTGGGAGACAATGTGAAGGAACTGGAGGCATTGTCAGCCACCCAATCTACTATCACCTGTACTTGTTCTGGCCTCACCATTCATTGAGCGCCATTCAGGCCTACCATATAACGTTGAAGGTTCTGTCGGCTACCTGAGGAAGGTGTTTCACTTGTGCATGTAGCTGGCACAGATCGACCACGTCCTCTCCTTGCAACAGGAACTTCAGCAACACCACCAACACCAGCAGCAACACGACCACCACCACGTCCCTTATTTGACGCTCTCCTCATTCTGGACACAAATGTACTATGTTGCACTATTTATTAAAATAAAAAAAGGATAATAAATTATTATTCTTTTTTTTTTAAATAAAAAGAAAGTTATAGATGCACTTTTTATTTTTGTGCAAGAAATGCACCGCAGCAGGAACCTCTCCCCAAACCAGTATGAGATGATTTTAGAACGATAATCTGTCTTTCACTACACTGACAGGAACCTGTCCCTACTGCAGTATGAGATGATTTTAGAACAATAATCTCCCCCTCACAGCACCAACAGAAACCTCTCCCTAATGCAGTAGGAGATGGCTTTATATAGGTAAACTCTCCCTCAGAGCACGAAGAGGAACCTCTCCCTAATGCAGTAGGAGATGGCTTTATAACGATAAACTCTCCCTCAGAGCCCCAACAGGAACCTGTCCCTAATGCAGGAGTAGGTGGTTTTAGAACGATAAACTCTACCTCAGAGCACCAACAGGAACCTCTCCCTAATGCAGAAGGAGATGGCTTTATAACGATAAACTTTCCCTCAGAGCACCAACAGGAACCTCTCCCTAATGCAGTAGTAAATAGTTTTAGAACGATAAACTCTCCCTCAGAGCACCAACAAGAACCTGTCCCTAATGCAGCAGTAGATGGTTTTATAACGATAAACTCTCCCTCAGAGCACCAAGAAGAACCTCTCCCTAATGCAGTAGGAGATGGCTTTATAACGATAAACTCTCCCTCAGAGCACCAACAGGAACCTCTCCCTAATGCAGTAGTAGGTGGTTTTAGAACGATAAATTCTACCTCAGAGCGCCAACAGTAACTTCTCCCTAATGCAGTAGGAGATGGCTTTATAACGATAAACTCTCCCTCAGAGCACCAACAGGAACCTCTCCCTAATGCAGTAGTAAAAAGTTTTAGAACGATAAACTCTCCCTCAGAGCACCAACAGGAACCTCTCCCTAATGCAGTAGTAGATGGTTTTAGAACGATAAACCCTCCCTCAGAGCACCAACAGGAATCTCTCCCTAATGCAGTAGTAAATAGTTTTAGAACGATAAACTCTCCCTCAGAGCACCAACAAGAACCTGTCCCTAATGCAGTAGTAGATGGTTTTATAACGATAAACTCTCCCTCAGAGCACCAAGAGGAACCTCTCCCTAATGCAGTAGGAGATGGCTTTATAACGATAAACTCTCCCTCAGAGCACCAACAGGAACCTCTCCCTAATGCAGTAGTAGATGGTTTTAGAACGATAAACCCTCCCTCAGAGCACCAGCAGGAACCTCTCCTTAATGCAATAGTAAATAGTTTTAGAAAGGTAAACTCTCTCTCAGAGCACCAACAAGAACCTGTCCCTAACGCAGTAGTAGATGGTGTTAGAACGATAAACCCTCCCTCAGAGCACCAACAGGAACCTCTCCCTAATGCAGTAGTAGATGGATTTGGAACGATAAACCCTCCCTCAGAGCACCAGCAGGAACCTCTCCCTAATGCAGTAGGAGATGGCTTTATAACGATAAACTCTCCCTCAGAGCACCAACAGGAACCTCTCGCTTATGCAGTAGTAAATGATTTTGGAAAGATAAATTCTCCCTCAGAGCACCAACAGGAACCTGTCCCTAATGCAGTAGTAGATGGTTTTAGAATGATAAACTCTACCTCAGAGCACCAACAGGAACCTGTCTCTAATGCAGTAGTAGATGGTTTTAGAACGATAAACTCTCCCTCAGAGCACCAACAGGAAACTCTCCCTAATGCAGTAGGAGATGGTTTTAGAACGATAAACTCTCCCTCAGAGCACCAACAGGAACCTCTCTCTAATGCAGTAGTAGATGGTTTTAGTACAAAAAACCCTCCCTCAGAGAACCAACAGGAACCTCTCACTAATACAGTAGTAGATGGTTTTAGAATGATAAACTCTCCCTCAGAGCACCAACAGGAACCTCTCCCTAATGCAGTAGTAAATAGTTTTAGAAAGATAAACTCTCCCTCAGAGCACCAACAAGAACCTGTCCCTAATGC
>BLSH010057230.1:0-10060 GCA_018402905.1 Glandirana rugosa
AATAATCTGTCCCTCTAAGCAACAGCTGGAAACTCTTCCTTTAGAACTAGGAGATGATTTTTGAACAATAATGTGTCACTTACAGCAACAGCTGGCCCTATAGGAGTAGGCCATGGTTTTTGAAAAAGAATCTGTCCCTCTAAGCAGAAGCCTCTACCTAGTGCAGTCAGATCGCTCAAAGCAGCAGTATGTGAAATCTCAAATTACTCCCACAATCTGATCGTTGAGTACGATCACACAATCTGATCGTTGTGTACGATCGTAACGATCGGTGTGTTAGGCAGGGTTTGATCTGCAATGTGTCACTCAAAGCAGCAGTATGTGAAATCTCAAATTACTCCCACAATCTGATCGTTGTGCACGATTGTAGCGATCGTTGTTTTATGCAGAGTTTGATCTGCAATCTGCAACTCAAAGCAGCAGTATGTGAAATCTCAAAATTCTGCTATCTGTCACTCAGAGCAACAGCAGTAGCGATCTCAGGATGCAGGATCAGATGTTAAAATGTCTGCAATCTCTCCCTGACAAAAATGCCGGCAGCTTCCTCTCCCTACACTAACCCAAGAGCATGTGACATGCAGCACTGTGACTCCAGCTTATAAAGAGGCTGGGCCACATGATGCACTGGCCAATCACACCCATGCCATTAGTAGGCATGGCTGTGATGGCTTCTAAGGGCAAACCAGTGAAATGCTTGTTGATTGGCTGCCCTGCAGCTATTCAACATGCGGGATCAACTACCAGAACCCAGAAACCGAACCCGAACGTTTTTTCAAATGTCCGGGTCCTGGACACCTGAAAGTTCGGTACGGACCCGAACGTTACAGTCCGGGTTCGCTCAACACTATTTCTAACCCCTCACTGTGTGGAAAGTTGTCATGTTTCTATTAGGGGGCTTGTAACTCCCTCCTGATAGGTTGTTTAGTTAGTTAGTTAGTTTAGATAGTTGTGTTTCCCTTCTCTTAGGATTCCTGATGGAACGGCTGTTAATCTATAGCCATCGAGAGTCAAGTCAAACATCAACTATTGCTAACTAGGCGGGTGGAGGGCTTCCCTTTAGGGGGAGGTGCTCCAACCCAGGAAATGTACAGTATGCTGCATGTGGATAGATGTAAGGATTGTAGATAGGAATTGTGATAAACTGTATATTGTAAATCTTGCAAAAATGGAAATATATTTTTGATACTTATTTATTTATGCACAGTTTTGCATTTCCACTTCCAAGTTTGTTCCCTTTTCCCCTCTCATTTTCTGATTCTGGGATGCCCGTGCTCTTGGGCCCAAGAGCCATTTTTGTAAATTTTTCAGCTGGGGACCAGCTGATGTTTAGGGGGGTGAGTGTAGTGCCCCCATAGAATAGGTATGTTTTTCTAGCAGGGTTTGCTAGGTAAGGTAAAATTTAGTCAGGCCTGAGTATAAAAGCAGGCCTGAATGTTTTGATCTGGGCCGGGAGGAGTGGCTCAGGGAGGATTGAGTGAACTTGACAGATGAGGTCACCAGAACCTCCCACTTCTTTCTAGAAACCTGGGGAAGGTTTCTGGTCAGAGAGCTTTTGGAGTATTCTAGGGAGCCCTGACCAATCCCCAAGCAGGATTGGTAGGGGGTGGGCCTCCTTAAATATTCTGAGTCAGCTCAATCTGGAGAAGTGTTGGGTGGAAGTCTGGAGATGTAGCAGAGGCGCTGTGGAGGCCCCTACCCAGTAGGTCGCCCCAGTCTGGGGAGTGTGACCTTGGGGCCTGGAGATTCGGGTGCAGCGAGGAAGGTGGTGATTCCTGGAGCTGCACAGGGAACAGGAGAACAGCAGAGGTGTTACACAGTGAGAGACTTTAAAGTGATCCACCGGTTTGGTGAATGACGGTCCCTGGGAACTGCAAGGGAAAGTGGTGGAGCAGGCTGGGAGAGGAATAGTGGACAGTCTGTGGGAGCCTTGGGAGCCAGTTCAGGGAAAGGTGAGTCACTGAGGAAAAGCAGGCCGGTGGGACCTGGAAGAGGGATTGGCTAGGGGGTTGTAGTCCATTAAAGGCCCTAGCACTCAAGTACTTTTTGCTATGTATTCAGGGGCCTGTGATCCCTGGCCTGTAATGGGTGTTCCAAAGGCTCTGCTGAGAGTAGGCCTCGCCACGTGCTAGCCGCGTTGAACAGAAAGGAATGGAGAAGCTTAATACATTTCCTTTCCAGTTGGAAACTAAGTGCAGTGATGGAGAGAAGTAATGGAGGGAAGATTTACTAAGTTCAGTGCTGGAGAGAGAACAGTAGGAGAAACGGTCAGCAAGTTGAGTGCTGGAGAGTTGTGAGGAGTAACAGTCTGCAGAGGGACGGTCTGCAGGGAAGTGCGCATATACAGGATTGTATATGGACTTCATGTAATATAATTCTTTGGGCATCCCACAGTCATCCCTTATCCCCATCCAAGTTATTTCCCCTAAATAAAACAACAAAAATAAGAGCCGGCCTTGTCAGTGTCTACGGATGTGTGAAATATGGTGTGATTGAGGGCAGCTATAAGGTGAACCATTAATACCAGCCACTCTCAAGGGAGCACATGGCTGCAAAAATAAATTGCATTAAATTCATTAAGATTGGAAAAAGGATTGCATGGTTGTTTTGTAACATGAAATCCAGTGCAGGCAAATGCAATTTGTTTGCAACCTGTGTTTGCGGAGTCATTAAGTTTGCACTGACACCCCAAACACAGATGCATTTGCCTGCATCAGATTGCAAGATACAAAACAACCATGCAAACCGGTTGCAGTGCAAATCCAAAATTGGTTCATGTACGACTTTGGTGTGATCTAAGCCTAAAAATGGGCCCAAATCGCACCGCCATGAAGCACATGTGAACAGTGAACTGAACAGGAATGTGGTGTATTTCCTGTGTGATTCATATGTGGATCATATTGTGAACTGAGGCTTAATAAGTCCAGCCTGGCTCTGGCAGCCATGTTGTGGTGCTTGCGTGAACACCACAACATGGCTGCCAGTGCTAGGCTAGACTGTCAATAACACAACAGCAATGGAAAACTCATCCCTGCCTCAGTCAATGTCATAAACCACTTGAAGACCAGGCCTATTCTGACACTTCTCTCTTACATGTAAAAAAATATGTATTTTTTTGCTAGACCCACAAACATTATATATTTTTAAGCAGGGACCCTAGGGAATAAAATGCCAATTGTTGCATTTTTTATGTCACACAGTATTTGTGTTTTTCTAAACACATTTTCTTTGGAAAAAATACACTTCTGTGAATTTTAATGTTGAAAACACTATAGCCCATTTTTTAAAAAAAATATAAAAGATAATGTTGTGCTGAGCAAATAGATACCTAACATGGCATGCTTTAAAATTACACACACCTGTGGAATGGCGACAAACTACGATAACTAAAAATCTCCATAGGCAATGCTTTAAAAATCTTTTTAGGTTTCCAGTTTAGAGTTAAAGAGGAGGTCTAATGCTAGAATTATTGCTCTCACCATAACATTTGAGACAATACCTATACATGTGTGGTGTGAACACTGTTTACATATGCGTGCGCAACCTACGTATGTGTTCACCTCTGCATGCGAGCACAAGGGGGGGGGGGGGCGGGGTGCTTAAAAAACATTTTTTTTTCATTTAACCACTTCAGCCCCAGAAAGATTTCCCACGTTAGGACCAGAGCACTTTTTGCGATTCAGCACTGCGTCGCTTTAACTGACAATTGCGTCGTGCGACGTTGTACCCAAACAAAATTTGGGTCCTTTTTTTCCTACAAATAGAGATTTGATCACCTCTGCGTCATTTCTGATCACCGCTATAAACAAAAAAAAGCGAGAATTTTTTTAAAAAAAACAATATTTCTTACTTTTTGCTATAATACATATCCAAAAAAAAAAAAAATAAAATATATATATATATATATATATATATATATATATATATATATATATATACAAATTTAGTCATCTTTTTTTTTGAGATAGAAAAATAATCATACAAGTAACAAAATACGTGGTGGTTACATACATAAATCTCGCACATACATATGACATTAATCACATACAGTAAACATTAAATCTTCGCACTTTAACGCAAAGTGAAATAAAGAGGAAAATCTTAGGTTATTTGCATGCAGCGAATGACTAATAAAGTTGTATAATTGTAGTTTTAATAACGAGAGTGTTAAATCAGTATTAAAAAGAAAGAAAACAGTAATGAGGAGGAGAGAGATAGAGTAAAGAGAAGGGGAGAAAGGACAAAGAGGGATAGGAAAAAAGAAAGAAGTAGGTAGGTATCCCAGCAGACGTGGTTTCGACCACAAGAATCATATAGTAATAAAGTATAAATCACAGTATATAATATTGCAGAAAATTATGTCAAAAGCTAAAGGCAGGCCGCCGTACTGCAGGTAAACCTGCATGATGGTGTGTTTTATGCTAATTAATCAGCTTGAGGAAGATATGATGTCTCTGTAGCATGAGGTGGTTTTGAACTCCAGCCATGTGGCACAAATTTTGGTATGTTTGGATATTTCCCCTTTTGCTATATATGTGAGTTCCTCTGTGAAACAAAGGTCATTAATCTTTAAGAACCAGCTTTTAACTGAGGGTATTTGGGGTTTACCCCAGAGCGTTGGGATGAGCGATTTAGCTGCATTGAGCAGGTGTGGTGAGATGGAGCGTTTGTATTTTGCTCGGGGTTCATCTGAGCTGTGAAAGAGGATCATCAAAGGGTCCTCAGGAAGGGGAAGACCTGTGATTACTTTATAATATTTGATTATTTCGAGCCAAAAGGGTTGTATGGAAGGGCACTGCCACCAAATGTGGGCATGTGATGCGACTTGACCACAGTTTCTCCAGCATAAAAGGGTTTGCGAATCAGAAATACGGTGAAGTTTCGCTGGGGTGTAGTACCACCTGGCCAAAAGTTTGTAATTGATTTCTGCCATCTTGGATGATATAGAGGAGGTATGCATCAGTTAGGATTTTTTTCCTTCTGTGCATCAGAAATATTGGATGCAACATATTGTAAATCCTGAAGAATTTTGTAGAATTGTGACACCAAGTCTATAGGCAGGTCTTTGGAATTAAACACCGATTCCAAGGGAGTCAGCTCTTGAATCCCTTTAATAGGTTGCGGGAGGGATTGCACAAATTGGGATAATTGTCTATATCTCCAGATGTCCATGAAGGAGGGCAAGTTAGAGCCCATAAGAGCTTTTAGAGGTTTAAGTTTCCCATCCTGAATGACCTTATGCAGGAGTAGAGGAGGTTCTGAAGCCCAATGTCTGAAGCTCATATCTAATAAGCTTGGTTGGAAGTAGGTGTGACCTAATAAAGGCATAAGTGGGGAATTATGAGTCCAAGAAAAACGTTTGTGGAGAGAGTCCCAAATGTCCATCATTGAAGAGGTCAATGGGGAGGTTAGGTGAGAGGAATTTCTGTAGTTTTTAGGAATCCATGGAGTCGTTGCCAGATCTGTGTCACTCAGTGAGTGCTCTAGCTGAACCCAGAGTTTAGTCGTCTTGTGAAATTTCCAGTTTGATATACGCCATAAAACCATAGATAAATAGTATGTTTTCAAGTCTGGGAGGGCTAGTCCCCCCGAGCCTTTAGAGAGGAGTAAGGTAGCTCTAGAGATTCTGGGGTGGCGACTACACCAGATGAAGCGAGAGATCATGACCTGTGCGGTGGAGAAAAAGCCAGGGGGAACACTCAGTGATATCATTTGACATAGAAAAAGTATGCGCGGTAAAATGTTCATTTTGACAATGTTAATTTTTCCTAACTAGGAGTGGAGTAGAGGGGACCAACTCCTGAGGTCAGCTTTGATGCTGTTCAGTAATGGTATGTAGTTATATTTAAACAGAGTGTGAGGATTAGAAGTAAGATAGATTCCCAAGTATTTCATTGTTGTTGGCTGCCATTTGAATGGGAAATTCGATTTAAGAGAGTTTACATCTACACGGGGAGCATTAATGTTTAGTATCTCCGATTTAGAAAGATTAATTTTAAAATTTGATATCGATTGGAACTGTTGGAAAGCTTTCATTAAGTTGGGTAATGATATACGGGGCTGTTGAATATAAAAGAGCACATCATCTGCATAGCAAGCATATTTATGACTTTTTGTACCAACCTTAATTCCATGAATGTTAGTATTATTTCTAATAAGGGCCAAAAACGGTTCTAAAGAAATGGCAAATAGGAGGAGTGACAGAGGACAACCCTGCCATGTACCTTTTCCCAATGTAAAAGATGGGCTAAGAATACCATTAACTGTTATTTGCACCGTTGTTTGGGAGTACATTGAGAATATCCTAGTTATCATTTTGGGGCCTAATCCAAAGTAGCCCAGAGTCATTCGGAGGTAGTCCCAGTCCACCCTATCGAATGCTTTTTCAGCATCCGTAGAAAGAAGAAGGGTGGGCTGGGCACTCCTCCGGTTGAAGTGAATCAACGAGATTTTGCGTAAGGAATTATCTCTTGCCTCTCTGTCGGGAATAAAACCGGTTTGATCGGCCGAGATCCATTTAGGGAGAAGAGGAAGCAGTCTGGTTGCTAAGACTTTGGCAAATAACTTTAAATCAATATTCAGTAGGGAGATTGGACGGTAGCTCCCGCAGCAGGTGGGATCTTTATTAGGCTTGGGGATGACTGTTATGTGCGCGGAAAGTGATTCCTGTCGTAAGCCCGGTCTTGGTAATGGAATTAGCATATGCAGTTAAGTTGGGCAGCAAAATGTCACTAAACGTTTTATAATATAGGGTTGTAAACCCATCGGGACTGGGTGCTTTCCCTATTTTCATGGATTTCAACGCTGCCTGGAACTCCTCCACTGAAAGATCCTTTTCCAGAGTTTTAAGGGCCTGTTTGGGAAGCTTAGGTAATGATGCGCCCCATAGGAACAATTGTATTCACTCAAACTTGTCCTCTAGGGAGTGGAGAGACGTATCACCCTTCACGTTATGGGGTTCAGCATAGACATTTTTGAAAGCATTTGCTATCTGATGCGAGTCGTGAACCAGTTCCCCAGAGGGCAATTTGATTTTGGGGATGAAGGTAGCTGATTTTTTGGTTTTGAGGGATCTAGCAAGCTGTCTACTGGTTTTGTTTCCCCATTCATAGAATTGTTGCGCTACCAGATGTGCTTTCCTTTTTATAGTAGTATTCATAAGTTCTCTAAGCTCCTCCCGCTTTAGAGTAAGGGCCTCCAAATGTGCGACGTGGAGCGACAATTTATGTTATTTCTCCAGTTCTGCTACTTGGTGTAGTGTAAGCTTTAGTTGGGCCTCATGTTTCCTCTTCTTTCTAGCGCCCAATTCCATTAGTGTACCTCTCATGGTGGCCTTATGCGCCTCCCAAGTTGCCGAGAGGGAGATTTCCCTTGAGGTATTCTCTTCAAAGTACTGCGAGAGAGAGGATGGTAATGCGGCCTTGTCTATAGGATCCAAGATTAATGAGTCATTGAGCTTCCAGTTATTAGTACGTCTAGGAAGAGAGGGAAGAGAGATTTGAATAGACACTGGAGCATGATCTGAGATAGTAGTTACACCAATGGAGGCCGATCTCAATAATGGGAGGTGAAAGTGGTCTATAAAAATATTGTCAATGTGGGAATATGGTGAATGCGTTTTGGAGAAGTAAGAGTAATCTTTTTCTTTCGGGTGCAAAATGCGCCAGGCATCAACTAATTGAGATTCATGGAGTTTTTTCTTAATATAAGTCAGCTCGGCATATTGATATCCCCTACTAGGACGGTTAGGCCTTCAGCAAAATCAGATAGCTTGGATAAAATAGATGACAGGTAGGGGGGTTGATTGACATTGGGGGAATAAATATTAGCAAAAGTACACTGAGTGTTCCCAATAAGGCCTTGCAAGAAAAGGAACCAACCATGATCATCCGCTTTCATCTTGGTAAGCCGAAAAGACACATCCCTACCAAACCCAATGGCGACTCCCTTGGCTTTGTTGGTGTCGGAGAGGCTATAATACCACACCGGATACTGGTGGGAGAATAATTTCACGTTAGTAGTGGGTGTCAAGTAAGTTTCCTGTAAAAAGGCTGTAGAACATGAAGCCTGTTTCAGTTCCCTAAGAACCTGGTGCTGTTATATGGCTGTATTAAGCCCCCTTACATTGTATGATATCACCTTAAGATTCGCCATCGGGATGGTGTAGCATCCCTCTTTGAGATAGGGGGTCGTCCACATCCGCTGGGATAAGAAGAAGAAAGAAAAAGATATATGGGGCATAGAGAGAGGGAAAGTAAAAGAGTAAGACAGAGTAACAAATCGGATATAACCAATAAAAATAGGAACAGTGTGTGTCACGCAGAAATCTGCCATGGTCCCACGGGGGATGACGTTCCCAGGCCCCACTGATAATTTCCCTGGTGGGGACAATCAGTGCAGTAGCGCGGGGACCCAGGCCAGCCGTTCCCCACCAGGAAGGGGTCGAAAATCACAACCAGCAAAAGCAAACTATGCATGGATAGCATAGAGTGCACACGGTCCGTCACTGCGTGGCCCAGAACTAGTAAACAGTAAATTATAGATATAACCTCTAACCATACAATAAAGGTATGAAGTGAAAGGAACAGTCTTCCAGATGAGAAAAATAAGGTGGATAGCCTATGTGATAGAGATAACCAGTCTTTACAGCAGTTTACATAGTTACATAGTTACATAGTTAGTCAGGTTGAAAAAAGACACAAGTCCATCCAGTTCAACCAAAAAAAAAAAAAAAAAAACATTTATATATATATATATATATATATATATATATATATATATACACATATATACACACATATACATACACATACATACACATACACAACCAAATAATCCCATATACAATCCTTCACCCACAGTTGATCCATAGGAAGGCAAGAAACCCCAGCAAAGCATGGATCCAATTTGCTATAACGGGGGAAAAAATTCCTTCCTGATTCCCCGAGAGGCAATCGGATTCACCCTGGATCAACTTTACCTAAAAATGTTAGTACCCAGTTATATTATTTACATTAAGGAAAGCATCCAGGCCTTTTTTAAAGAAATCAACTGTGCTGGCCAAAACCACCTCTGGAGGGAGTCTGTTCCACATTTTCACAGCTCTTACTGTGAAGAAACCTTTCCGTATTTGTAGATGAAATCTTTTTCCTCTAGACGTAAAGAGTGCCCCCTTGTCCTTTGTGATGACCTTAAAGTAAATAACTCCACACCAAGTTCACTATATGGACCACTTATATACTTGTACATGTTGATCATATCCCCCCTTAATCTCCTCTTATCAAGTGAGAATAAATTCAGATCCTCTAATCTTTCCTCATAGCTGAGCTCCTCCATGCCTCTTATTAGTTTGGTTGCCCTTCTCTGCACTTTCTCCAGTTCCCCGATATCCTTTTTGAGAACAGGTGCCCAAAACTGAACTGCATATTCCAGATGAGGTCTTACTAATGATTTGTACAGGGGCAAACTAATGTCTCTATCTCTGGAGTCCATACCTCTCTTAATACAAGAAAGGATTTTGGTTGCTTTGGAAACCGCAGCTTGGCATTGCATGCCATTATTAAGCTTATGATCTACCAACACCCCCAGATCCTTCTCCAGTATGGATTCCCCCAGTTGTACTCCCCCTAGTATGTACGATGCATGCATATTCTTAGCTCCCAAGTGCATAACTTTACATTTATCAACATTAAACCTCATTTGCCACATAGTCGCCCAATTAGACAGTGCATTGAGATCGGCTTGTAAGTTGGAGACATCCTGCAAGGAAGTTATTCCACTGCATAGCTTTGTGTCATCTGCAAACACTGAAAATGTACTTTTAATCCCAGACCCTATATCATTTATAAATATATTGAAAAGTAAGGGTCCCAACACTGAACCTTGGGGTACACCACTGATAACCTTAGACCATTCAGAATAAGAATCATTAACCACTACTCTCTGAATTCTGTCTTTTAGCCAGTTTTCTATCCATTTACAAATTGATCTTTCCAAGCCTGTAGACTTTACCTTACACATTAGCCGTGTGTGGGGAACGGTGTCAAACGCTTTTGCAAAATCC
>BLSH010057230.1:14706-33797 GCA_018402905.1 Glandirana rugosa
CGTCGTCACCTGACAGTGAACTCGAGCCTTGTAAGTTTCCAGATGTTTTCAGAACAGTGATATAATATCAGTGAATGATATCACTGTTCTGAAAACATCTGGAATCTGTATGTGAAGAGCGAAACCAGATGCATGCTCCTCTCTATGCTGTATTTTCAAACACACTATCCAGATGTTTCAAGTGCATGTATATGGTTTCTCCCAGATGTGCAATGACTGACGTTTGCCTGCAGTCCCAGCCCGGCCAGTCCTCTCTGCAGCTCGCCTCCTTCCCCGGCCTCTGATTGGGCTGGGCCTGGCCCGGGCTGGGACTGCAGGCAAAGCGGAGCGGAGCAGGGGGAGGGGGTTCCCAGATGTTCCGAGCTCAAGTGACAGTCCACTGCTGCATCAGGAAGCATTTTCTCTTATTTTATGTGTGGGGTGTCCATTGGACGAGCCCTTGAGACCAAGACACAAAGATTTGGAGGCACATTCCACTTTTCACCCCTTTCCCTTGGGAGTCTGACCTGGATCTCCATTTGGATACGATCGGTTGTGAGATTGGCGAACCCTCGTTGGTGAAGCCGCGAAGGACAGAATCCTCCCATTGTGATTGGTTACTTCTCCTTTTTCTAACTGTGGTTGCCTAGGATGGTGAATCGCCAGACCTGGTTTTGACCCATCGCGCATATACTACCGTAATCCGGTAAGCATACATCTATTCCTTAATTGATCGTGGTTTCCAGTGGTCATATTCATTCCGTGAATTTACTGTCTTTTTATATGATAAGAAGAATTTGCTTGTTTACACAGACAAACGGACATCTGTGTTTCATTTTTTGTGATCACGTTTCATAGCATAGGCGCTGCATTCCCACCCCATAGACTTCATGACAACCAAGATCAGTTGTTTTATGCGTGCTGCCTTTTATTGATTATCTATATATTGATTGTCATATACTGTATCCTTCTCCTTTGTACTTGTTTTTAAAGTGGGCGCGGGATTTTATACATATTGCCCCAAAAGTGTATGGGGACCCGGGTCCTGCCCTAGGGGACATGTATCAATGAAAAAAAAAGTTTTTAAATCAATCGTTTTTTCAGGAGCAGTGAATTTAATAATGCTTAAAGTGAAAAAAAAAAGAAAAATTCCTTTAAATATTGTGCATATGGGGTGTCCTTAGTCTGTGTTTAAAAGGGCACATCTCTGTGAGATGTATAACATAGACACAGCAAAATGACATTTCCATAGGAAAAATAGTCATTTAAAATCGTGGCTGTAGTGTATTGCCAGTTCCCGGCAATATACAAAAGAATCGCTGGACAAAAGTGCATGGGGTCCCCCCCCCAGTCCAAACCAGGCTCTTCGGGTATGGTTTGGATATTAAGAGGAACCCTGTGCCAAATTAAAAAAAAAATTGACGTGGGGGTCATGCAGCCCTGACCGGTTAGGATGGGGGGGGCAAGCAAGTGGGTGCTTGGGTCTAAAAGACCCCCCATCCCTCCTTTGCACTTCACAGTATTCAGATCGCCAAAAACGGCGATTCTGAATACTGTAATTTTTTTAAAACTGGCGATGTTTGCCGCCGAGTAAACCAGAAGTGACGTTGTGACGCTGCTTCCGGAAATGTACGAAAGAGTCCCGATTGAAGCTTCCACAGGGACTCCACAAAGCGGGCAGAAGTGTTGGATCGGAGCTCCGGTCTCCTGGTGGGACGGGAGACTGGAGAAGAGCGGCGGATGGTGGCGGGAGTGGGGGTGGCCCCTCCCGCTCCCTGGGATGAAGACTGAGCAGCTTCCAAGCCAGATCGGCCATTATCACTGGATAGCCAGCCACCTGCTCTAAAAAAACTGTACCGAGGTATAGCTTGTAGCTGCAGGCTATACCCCAATACATCCACTTAAAGCTGCCTCCATTTATAAACAGTGATTCGCGTTAAGTGGTTAAAAATTGTGATGACATGCCCCAGTCCAACAGGTGGTGAAAAATTGGGCCTTGGCTGTTGTCGGTGCCAGAACACTGTAACCCTTTGCAGTTACTTTTGTTGGGCGCAGGAACGGGCCCTGCTGTTGTAAATGAGTTTAACCACTTAACGCAAATCGCTGTTAATAAACGGTGGCTGCTTTAAGTGGAAGTATCAGGGTATAGTCTGCAGCTACAGGCTATACCCTGGTACCATTTTTTAGAGCAGGCGGCCGGCTATCCATTGATAACAGCCGATCTGGCTTGGGAGCCACTCAGCCGTTATCCCAGGCAGCGGGAGGGGACACCCCCCTCATGCTACCGTCCGCCGCTCTTCTCCTGCCTCCCATCCCACCGGGAGACCAGAGCTTCGATCCGGCACCTCCGCTGGCTGTGTGGAGTCCCTGTGGAAGCCGGAATCAGCTTCAATCGGGACTTCTTCGTACATTTCTGGAAGCAACAACGTAATTTCTGGTTTACTCGGCGGCTAACGGCGCCGGTTTAAAAAAAATGGCAGTATTCAGAATCACCGTTTTTGGCGATCTGAATACTGTGAAGTGCAAAGGAGGGATCTTTTAGACCCCCCATCACTCCATAAAGAGTACCTGCCACCATATATTACTATCACAAGGGATGTTTACATTCCTTGTGATAGCAATAAAAGTGATCAGATTTTTCTTAAAGGAACAGTGTTAAAAGAAAAAATATAATAAAATAAAATAAAAATTTAAAGCGCCACCGTCCCCGCGAGCTCGTGCAGCAAAGAAAGCGCATACGTAAGTCACGCCTGCATATGAAAACGGTGTTCAAACCACACATGAGGTATCGCCACGATCGCCAGAGAGTGAGCAGTAATTCTAGTAAAAGACCTCCTCTGCACTTCTAACCTGGTAACCGTTAAAAAATTTTAAAGCGTCACCTATGGAGATTTTTAACTACCGGAGTTTGTCGCCATTCCGCAAGTGTGCGCAATTTTCAACCGTGTCATGTATGGTATCTATTTACTCGGCGTAACATCCTCTTTCACAATATACAAACAATTGGGCTAACTTTATTGTTGTCTTATTTTTTAACTCAAAAAAGTGATTTTTTTTTCTAAAGAAAAAAAAGCGCTTGAAAGACCGCTGCGCAAATACTGTGTGACAAAAAGTATTGCAATGATTGCCATTTTATTCTCCAGGGTGTTTTAAAAATATATATAATGTTTGGGGGTTCTAAGTAATTCTCTATAAAAAAAAACGATTTTAACTTGTAAACAACAATTGTAAAAAAGGGCTCTGGTGGTTAAGGGGTTAAAAACTTTATATATTTTAATACACCATGTCAAGTGTACTATATACCGTATGGACAGATATGTAGTGCACACTCAATACACGGTGTGTGTATATATATATATATATATATATATATATATCAGGCTGTATATATTTTAATACACCACAACATCAAGTGTACTATATACCTAATGTACAGTGTACACTGATATATAGTACACTGTGTGTACTAGACTGTATATATATATATATATATATATACAGTTGTATGCAAAAGTTTAGGAACCCCTAACAATTTCCATGATTGTCATTTATAAATATTTGTGTGTTTGGATTAGCAATTTCATTTTGATCTATCAAATAACTCAAGGACAGTTTCAGTAGTGAAATGGGGTTTATTGGATTAACAGAAAATGCACAATATGCATCAAAACAAAATTAGACAGGTGCATTAATTTGGGCACCCCAACAGAAAAATCACATCAATATTTAGTAGAGCCTCCTTTAGCATAAATAGCAGCCTCTAAACGCTTCCTATAGCCTGTAATGAGTGTCTGGATTCTGGATGAATGTATTTTGGACCATTCCTCCTTACAAAACATCTCCAGTTCAGTTAGGTTTGATGGTTGCTGAGCATGGACAGTCCGCTTCAAATCACCCCACAGATGTTCAATGATATTCAGGTCTGGGGACTGGGATGGCCATTCCAGAACATTGTACTTGTTCCTCTGCATAAATGCCCGAGTAGATTTTGAGCAGTGTTTTGGGTCGTTGTCTTGTTGAAATATCCAGTCCCGGCGTAACTTCAACTTTGTGACTGATTCCTCAACATTATTCTCAAGAATCTACTGATACTGAAAGGAATCTATGCGACCCTCAACTTTAATCAGATTCCCAGTAGCCCCACAGCATGATGGAACCTCCAGCAAATTTTACTGTGGGTAGCAAGTGTTTTTCTTGGAACGCTGTGTTCTTTTGCCGCCATGCATAACGCCCCTTGTTATGACCAAATAACTCAATCTTTGTCCAAATGTGTGTTTGCATACCTCAAGCGACTCCGTTTGTGGCTTGTTTGCAGAAAAGGCTTCTTTCGCATCACTCTCCCATACAGCGTCTCCCTGTGCAAAGGGTGCTTAATTGTTGAACGATGCACAGTGAACCATCTGCAGCAAGTTGATGTTGTAGGTCTTTGGAGGTGGTCTCTGGGCTGTTTTTTTTACCATTCTCACCATCCTTTGCCTCTCCAATGTTTTGTGTGGCCTGACAATTCTGGCCTTAACAAGAACTGTGCCTGTGGTCTTCCATTTCCTCACTATGTTCCTCACAGTGGACAATGACAGCTTATATCTCTGCGATAACTTTTTGTAGCCTTCCCCTAAACCATAATGTAGAACAATCTTTGTTTTCAGGTCATTTGAGAGTTGATTTGAGGGCCCCATGTTGCCACTCTTCAGAGGAGAGTCAAAGAGAACAGCAACTGGCCACCTTAAATACCTTTTTTTTTTTTTTATAAATATCTTTTTATTGTTTTTGTAATAATTAAGTGCCAACAATTTGGCACACATTGACCACGCAGAGTCTAAACAACCATACTTGCATCTAACTAACAATCGTCTCTAACTATCACCTCAACAGTATCCCCCCCCCCCCCACCCTTCCCATACATTGTCATGCCATTTATTCAGCCAATATGTCCATACTTACATTGGCTTTTGAAAGGGACTGAAACTGCAAAGGTCAGAGTTACATATGACCTATACCAGATTTCTGATTTATCCTAATGTCTCAGGCTTCTTATTACCCAGCTTACCACCGAGTCCTCATTCCACAGGCGGCATGGTGGTATGTCTCAGCTGCTAACTGACCATGGACGTGGCGTTATACCATGCTTGCCAGACTTTATGAAAGTTTTTCTCACAGCCTCTTGCGATTTATGTGGCCTTATAGTATGGGATCATTGTGTTAACTAGGTTCTTCCAGAATCCCAGTACAGGGGCCCCTGGCTTCTTCCAATTTAATAAGATTGCTTTTCTGCCGTAAAAGAACAATATGGATAATAATGTTTTGAGAGCTTGGGAGGGAACTACTTCATCTATCAGTCCTAGCAAACAGACCTTCCGGGATTGTGGGATTGTTATGGAAAGGACATCTGAGACACAGGTAATGATCTCCGACCAAAATGTGCTTATTTGAGGACACACCCAGAAAATATGATCAGCATCAGCCGGTGAATGTGAACATCTCCAGCATGCATTGGTTACCGAGGGGAAGACCTTGGCCATCTTAGCCGGAGTATAATAGCTTCTATGTAGAAATTTGAACTGGATGAGCTTATCCCTAGCGGATACAAGAGGTTTAAAGGGGCCCTCCTACATTCCATCCCACTCATCTCCTTGGATTTCTGGAATCTCTGCTTCCCATTTTGTTCTGCATCTTAACAATGATGCGGGGAATTTTTTAAATAGTTCTATATATGACACTGATAGGGTTTTGGCTAGGTCATCCACAGTCAGTAAATTTTCTAAGTCAGATGTAAATGATTCTATTCTCTCTTCCCTGAATTGAACTTGAAAGGCATGACGCAGTTGGAGGTACCAGAAAAGGAAGTTATTAGTGAGGTCATGTCTGGCTTTTAATTGATCGAAAGTTAGGAGAGTGCCATCCCTAGTGATATCTTGTAGCATCTTGATACCTTTGGTCGCCCAAACTATTGAGTTGGGATAGCTATAGAAATGGGAAAGTTTTGGATTCCCACAGATAGGTGAGGCGAGAAACCGGTATAGCTGGGACAGGCCAACTTTCCAGCCACCTCTCATGCTTTGATGGTAGCTTTTATTGACAGGGTGAGTTGGGAGCTGTGACTTGTCCCCCTATATACAGCCAGTTTTAGACTTTCGTAGGAGTCTAACTGCGCTACCTCCAGTACCGTTGCTGAGTCACTATCATCTGCCAACAGCCATCTTCTAACAAATACTAATTGTCCTGCAAGATAGTATTTAAACCAATTTGGTAAGGCTAGACCTCCCTGACCCCAGGGTTCCTGTAGTGTTGTTAGTCCTATTCTTGGCAGCTTTGGGAACCACAGGAAGATTTAAGATTTGGGTATCCAAGTGGGGGCGTGTCTCAGGAAGTACAATACCACAGGGAGCAATTTCATTTTTATAAGACTTATTTTACCTATTAAGGACAAAGGTAATTTGTTCCACGCCTGTGTTTTTGGTTTAATTAGTGTCAGAAGTGGAAGGAGGTTGAGAGTCATATAATCCTGTACCCTATTTGTTATTTTTATACCCAGGTACATAAAAGATGTAACCCAGTGGAGTGGAAGATCAGGGTCTGCCGCTGTTCTTGCGTCTTTATCTATTGGTAGAATAGAGGATTTGGCCCTCATGATTGGATGCACCTGTCTATGAAGTTCAAGGCTTAATGAGCTCACCAAACCAATTGTGTGTTCCAATTAATCAGTGCTAAGTAGTTACAGGTTTTCAAATCAACAAAATGATAAGGGTGCCCAAATTAATGCACCTGTCTAATTTCGTTTTGATGCATATTGCACATTTTCTGTTAATCCAATAAACCTCATTTCACTACTGAAGTTTTACTGTGTCCTTCAGTTATTTGATAGATCAAAATGAAATTGCTGATCCAAACACCCAAATATTTATAAATGAGAATCATGGAAATTGTCAGGGGTTCCTAAACTTTTGCATACAACTGTATATATACATATATCTATATGTATATATATATATATATATATATATATATATATCTATATATATATATATATAGATATATATTGTAAGGGGGCTCGGCAGTTTGTGTGTTTGACCCCCTGGAAGGGTTCACTAAACAATTTAGGCACAGCGAGACAGCAGTTTCAGATGAAAACAAAAAGGTAGTTTATTCTCACTAGTTACAACGTGAAAAAACAGCCAAACAAAAAAACAAACAACAAAATAAATCCTAGGCCACTTGGCCACTGACTACACAATAGGTTTTCCTGTCTGTCAGCTGAGTACAGCCTACCGCTGTACCTAGCTCCTATCTCTCACTGAAGACAGTCAGCCACACAGGCTTCTTACCAGACAAGCTGTTACACTCCACAGTCTGTAGACATGACACAGAACCTGGTTCCAGGGTGGAGCACTCACCTATCCCTACTGAGAGTTCTTGTAGTGGCCTTAATAAGCCAGCTCACCTCAGCTGCACTCATTACCTCTACACCTGCAAGACTCCCCTTAGGGGTATAAGTCTGCATACAGCTTAAATCTAGGGCAAATGTACCTGCCATCCTGCACGCAACCCGGCGTCTTTATCCGCCAGCTGTCACATACCCCCCCTCTGGTTTCAAACTGGGGTTTGTAACACAGGCAGGCAGGCATGCAGGTACCCGAGACAAGGCATCCACATTTCCCATTTGAACACCAGGCTGATGCTTTACGATGAAGCTATATTCTTGCAGGGCCAGGAACCACCGATTTACCCTTCTATTGGTCTCCTTGTTTTTAGCCATCCACTTTAAGGGTGCATGATCTGTAATCATATCAAAATGTCTACCTAGCAAATAATATCGCAGGGAGTCTAGTGCCCATTTCACCGCTAGACACTCTTTCTCAATTGTGGCATAGTTTTCTTTGTGGGGTTTCAGTTTCCTGCTAAGATTAATGACTGGGTGCTCTTCTCCATTCCAGACCTGGGACAACACTGCTCCTAAGCCTACATCTGACGCATCAGTCTGTACCACAAAGTCCTTAGTGAAGTCAGGGGAGTACAGCACTGGTTGGCTACATAAGGCTTTTTTATGCTTCAGCCTCTGGGGTCCATTTCACCATGGTAGACTCTCTCCCTTTTGTCAGGTTGGTTAGGGTCACGGCCTGCGAAGCAAAGTGAGGAATGAATAGCCGATAGTATTCAGCAATTCTGAGGAACGCTCGAACCTGCTTCTTGCTGTTGGGCCGAGGCCAGCTATTTATGGCTTCCACTTTGTTGATTTGGGGTTTTATCACTCCCCTCCCAATAGTGTACCCCAAATATTTGGCCTCTTCCTGTCCAATGGTACACTTTTCTCTTCCGTTCACTGACAGACGCAGCAATTCTTATGACACATGGGGTTATGCTCATCCTACTAGGAGTAGCCTAGGCAAAACAAACAAAAGTGTAGGTTGGCCCCTCCCAGGGGGCCGTCCTCACCTTAGCATATAATCCCCCTGCCCTGTACAGCACATCAGTTTTTATTTGCCTAGTGCAAGGAGTAGACCTGGTTCTCTATGGGATCTGCGATCTCCTGAAGATTCATCTAAGGAAGACTGCTATCAAGAAGCTGGCTGGTGGTATAGAGGATATCTCGAATCCTAATCTTTCCCCAGTCCGGCCAACACTATGCGAACCCCCTTAGGGGGGCCCACCGCATAGCGCCCGTTCCGTGCGGGCCGCCAGTGACTAAAACCCACTAGAGCCCAGTGACTGGTTCGCCTGTCCAGTGGCCTGGCCAGCAGCATGCCTCCTTGCGGGGAGGTAGGTCTGCTCCGGGTGGCTACCCGCTGCGCCCGTCGGATTGGTGAGTGAACCCCTCTTCTGCCCTAGAGGCATGGAGAGTGGGCACCTGGGCAACTCTGTGGCGGCCAGCCGGTGGGGGTCTGTTAGAGGCCTTCCCCCCACTCCCCCTCCCCCCTCAATCCCCCGCAGGCACCTTTGCACTAACTGTTCGAATCTGCACCGACCGTCAGGAGCAATGTATTAGGTGGGTCGTGGCCATTGGATTTTGGAGCACCGCTCGTTCATGGTCGGCCGCATGTGTGTAATGGCAGCGTCCATTGTTTGTGAACCATGTGGTTTCCAGCCTGCTCTCTGGCGGCCTCCAGTGGTTGATTGGGAGAACTGCAGTCCTTGTGCAAGAAGTCCTTAAAAACGGGTGTGGGCTTCCGGTTTTTGCTTAGACAGCATGGCTGACACACTGTAACAAGCTCCTGACGTGCAGCAGTTCGTGGCCATTGCTCTTCGGTTGGAGTGCTGAGGCATCAAACAGCAAGTATAACTGGCGCTTCCTGGGTGCCGGTAGCGGTGGGTGTAATCCGCCCGGGTCTCCCTGGCTGATTTGTGGGGTAGAGGTGGTGGTTACACAGCGGGGGTGCCGGGCTGAGATGTCAGAGGCTGGCAATTCTATGGCAGGTATACCTGCAGATCTACAGTCCACCCCAGGATCATTAGTGTCCTTGGAACAGCTGAGGGCGGTGTTTGGGGAGTTCTTTCCCCGGGCAGGGGTGCCCGTTCCGAGGGGCCCCCAGAAGCGCCCACCCCCTCCTCTTTCCTCAGGGGAGGATTCAGATCTAGAAAGCGCCTCAGTGGTCACACCTGTGGATCTTTCAGAGGGTGAGCTGCCCTCAGAGGGCGAAGAGGATCAGGAGGCTCCTAGTTCGCGGGATAAAGCGATAGTGGAAGCACTGATCACTGATATTCGCGACTCTATGCGACTGGACCAAACAGGGGAGTCGCATGAGTCCGCATATGTTTGTGGACCGCTTAGACCCCCTAGGTCCCCTAGGGCTTACCCTTATGATCAGGTGTTTGAACAGGTAGCGTTCAAGGAATGGCGTAAGCCACCAAGTTCCTTGACTTTGCCTAAAAGCTTTGCTGTTCGCTACCCCTAAAAGCTTTGCTGTGGGCTTCCCCGGTGGTGGACCCTGCCGTGGCTCGTGTGAATAAGGCAACCACCATCCCCTTGGAGGGGTCTCCATCCTTTAAAGAGGCTGCCGATCGCCGCACAGAGACAGTATCTAAAGCACTATTCTTATTGGCTGGGTCAGCCATGCGGCCGGTGCTAGCAACTGCTATGGTGGCACAGTCTCTTCGCGAGCACGCTGCCGCTCTGTGCACTAGTTTGTCTAGTGAATGTGCACAGGCTGAGGTACAGCAGATGCAACATTTGGAAGAAGGTCTCCGCTACATATGCCATGCGACTTTGGACCTTCTTCCCATATTGTCAAAAAAAAAAAATGTTTTTGTTTTTTTCAATTGTTATCAGGCGGATGCTGTGGCTCCGCTCTTGGTCGGGCGACCAGGCTTCAAAGAAAGCTCTGGCAGACCTGCCCTTTCAGGGAGAGCGTCTGTTTGGCCCACAATTGGATAAAAATATTAAGGATTTACGGGAGGGAAGAGTGGTTTCCCTCCAGAGCCGAAGCGGCGAGATCACCGTCGTAGGCAAGGTCCTGTCTCTTCTGGTCAGAAGAAGGTTTTTCGGGCGCTCAGCCCAGCGGGCAAGGCCGGGAAGGCGTTTAAGGGCCGCAACAAGGGGCCCTGGCAGCGTAAGCCCGAAAAAGCGGAGGACAAGTCTGCCTCCACATGATGGGTGGCCCCCACTAGCCTCAAGGGTGGGGGGCCGGTGTCTGGGGGTTGCAAGCAGCTCTCTGCCCCCAGAAAAGTCCTTCCCCTCAAATGGGAGGCTTCTGCAGAAGCGTCAGGAGGCGCCTCTAGGCGCCAGTCAGGCGCTCAGCAGACAGAAGTCATCTTGAACGCCGGCTTGCCGGCTGGAGTACCATGGTCTGATGCCGGACACGGTACAGTCTGGGGTGTTCCTAACACCGAGCAAGCTTCTAATGCTTTAGGCAGGGCGAACCCTGTGATCGCGCCAGTGGTTCTCCTTACGGTTCTGTATACGGGTGTTGGGGCTCAGGAAGTCGACTTGCGAAGCGATACCTTACGCCCAGAACACTCGGCTCCTGTGGAAGGCAATTTAGTCACGGTGGGACAAATCTCCTCTATCCCTGGACAGGCCGATCAGGTCGGAGTGTCAGTCCTGAGGACCCTTGGTTTGGGGGATTCAGGTTCCGGCCCTAAAAGGGGGGAGAAGTTTTCTTCCCCTCAATTGGTCGATGTAGGTACCGGAACTGAGAGCGATCAAGCTCTGACTGTCCCGTGGGACAGTAGGGCTGCGCCGCCCGGTTCTGGTTCAGTCGGTCAATGCCACGGAGGTGGCGTACGTAAACCATCAGGGCGGAACAAAAAGCGCAGCAACAGCCGCGGAGGCGGCTCTGATCCGTCGGGGGGCAGTGCTTCACAGGCCTCGAGGGCAGTATCGGCTGCTGTGCATTTTTCCTCCTCTAAAGGCTCTACCATGGGTCGTATGCGGGGTAGAGGCGGAGGAAATCCCTACAATCCGGATAGCTCCGGCTTGGCCCCGGCGTCCTTGGTATACCGACGTAGTACAGATGGTAGCAGAGGTTCTGTGGCGGCTTCCGCTTCACGGGGACCTGCTGTTTCAGGGGCCCATCTTGCACACTGCTTTACCCTCGCTGGCTTTGACGGCTTGGCTATTGAGTCCCAGGTATTGAGGGATAGGGGTGTCTCTGACTCCGTAATCCCTACTATGATAAAAGCACGTAAGAGTTCCTCACGTAAGATTTATCATAGGACCTGGAAGGCCTACATTACCTGGTGCGAGGCAGGGGGTTGGAACCCCTGCTCTTATAGAGTATCCAGAGTACTGGCATTTTTACAGCAAGGTCTGGACAAGAACCTGGCGTTAAGTACGCTTAAGGGGCAGATTTCGGCCCTGGCGGTTCTTTTTCAATGGCCCTTGGCGTCTCATTCATTGATCCATACATTTGTACAGGGGGTACGGCATGTGGCTCCTCGGATACGGTCACCTTTGGCACCGTGGGATTTGAATCTGGTGCTTTCTGTGTTGCAGAAACCGCCATATGAAAGGATTAGGGACATTCCCTTACAAATTGTTGTCGCAGAAAGTGGCCTTTCTGGTAGCTATCACATCAGCCAGGCGGGTGTCGGAGTTAGCAGCATTATCCTGCAAGTCACCTTACTTTGTCCTCCATAAGGACAAGGCAGTTTTGCAACCTTCCCCTTCGTTTCTTCCGAAGGTGGTTTCTTCCTTTCATTTAAATGAGGATATTGTTCTCCCCTCATTGTGCCCGCACCCATCACATCCCAAAGAGGTTGAGCTGCATTCTTTGGATGTGGTGAGGGCCTTGCGGGTGCATTTAAGTTCTACAGCTGCCTTTCGGAAGTCTTATTCTTTATTTTTGCTGACGGAAGGGTCGCGCAAAGGTATGGCGGCCTCGTCAGCTACCGTGTCTCCTTGGATACGGAAGACCGTGACTCATGCATATGAGATTCGGGGTAAGGTTCCCCCGTTTCCAGTCACGGCTCACTCCACCAGTTAGTACGTCCTGGGCATTTAGACACCAAGCCTTGGTGTCTCAGGTGTGCAAAGCGGCTACTTGGACCTCAGTGCACACGTTTACTAAGTTTTACAAAATTGATGTTGCAGCATCCTCGGATGCTGCTTTTGGCCGCAAGGTATTACAAGCGGCAGTATAGGCGCGGTTAGCGCCGCCTGAGAGGGCGTTTTTCTGTTGGGTACAGTTGTTATGGTTTGCCCACCCCTCTTGATTGGCACTGCTTTGGGACGTCCCCATGTGTCATAAGAATTGCTGCGTCTGTCACTGAACGGAAGAGAAAAAGGGATTTTTTGTATAACTTACCGTAAAATCATTTTCTCTGAGTTCACTGACAGACGCAGCACCCACCCATCTGCGTTGGTTTTGTACGGCTTGTTACGAACTGGTGTGCTGTACAGGGCAGGGGGATTATATGCTAAGGTGAGGACGGCCCCCTGGGAGGGGTCAACCTACACTTTTGTTTGTTTTGCCTAGGCTACTCCTAGTAGGATAAGCATAACCCTAATGTGTCATAAGAAATGCTGCGTCTGTCAGTGAACTCAGAGAAAAGGATTTTACGGTAAGTTATACAAAAAATCCCTTTTTTTTGGATTAGCCGTGAACCCAGCTTCCCTTATGGAGTCTAGTACAGCTTGCACTTTTGGCAGATGTGAGGCCCAATCCGTACTGTGGATAATCACATCGTCCAAGTAGGCTGCAGCATACTTCTGATGGGGCTTCAGAATTTTGTCCTTTTTCCGCTGGAATGTGGCTGGTGCATTCTGTAACCCAAACGGCATTCTTTTATATTGGAATGCCCCCTCTGGTGTTACAAATGCCGTTTTCTCCTTCGCTGACTCAGCTAGGGGAATTTGCCAATACCCCTTCGTAAGATTAAGGGTCGTCATGTATCGGGCTGTTCCCAGCTGGTCGATCAGTTCATCTCTGCGTGGCATGGGGTAGGTGTGAAATTTTGTAACTTTATTCATCTGCCGGAAATCGTTACAAAATCGCCAGCTCCCATCGGGTTTGGGCACTAAAACGATCGGGCTGGACCAGTCACTCTGGGACTCTTCTATCACACCTAATTCAAGCATTCGTTGAACTTCCCCTCGTATTGCCTCCCGTCAAGCCTCCGTTATTCGATAGGGTTTTTTTTTTTTTTTTAATATGATTTATTGAAGGTTTTGACAATACAGGATAAAACAAAACTTCTGGAGGCAATATTATAACATACTTCCATGAACTCTTGACATTTCTAGTTAAAAAATGGGAGCTTATAATAGATAGGGTTATGTCTATGCCAAGAGAAGGCGCATTGGGAATACGGTCACCTCTCTTGTGTATAGATGAGCAATTGGAGAACTGGATGATTATCCTGTCGAAGAGAAAAGAGAAGAAACAGAAAGAAGAAGCAGAGAGAAGATGGGGGGGGGGGATATAAAAGAGAATAATGAAGGTACATCACTAAAGGGGGGTGGGGGGGGTGGGATCCTGTACAAATTATATCTGAGTTTGCGCCAAGTGCTGATCCCTGTCTAATCCATAGAAGTCCGCGGGATCCGAGAATACAGGGATGATTTGAAGATCTGTTTTGAAGTGGACGGAGCCCAGTTGTGGTCTATAAGTATTTTCCAAACGGTTTGCAGAAGATAGAAGGTTGAAGTCTGTTGTAATCCTTTCCTTATGCATTTGGGATATCAATTCTTGGTTCACCTGAGATATGCTAGGGCCAGGGGTAGCTGTCCAATTCTTTAGGATAGTTCTCCTTGCAGTGAACAGGCACAGAAGGATCCAGTCTTTGTGTGTAGGGGTCGATGCAGAAGACCAGAGCAATAACTGCTTATCCCAGTAGCCGAAGATTAAGAGATATGGATCCTTAGGAATTTGTAGTAGAGTGACGTTGCGAATAAATTTGATGGTTTTGTCCCAGAAGGTGGATATAGGGGAACATGACCAGAAACGGCGAGTCAAGGACGGTCTTGGTTGATTGCAATGGGGGCAGTGCATAGATGTGCCAGATTGTTTGTCCCGGAGAAAAGGGACGTAAGCCCGATGTACTATTTTCAATTGCTTTTCCCTCCAATGCTCACAGGGTATTAGTTTTAATGTTTTGCGATATCCCTGTAGGATTTTGTCCAGTAAATTGGAATCTGGAAAGTCCTTCCCCCAGTTTTTGGCTGAGGATGAGGAGAACGGGGGGGTCACTCTGGTAAGCAGGGGTTTGTAGATAGCTAAGATAGTGTAGAGTCCGATTCCAGGAGAGCGTCAATAAGGGAGGACTGGAATCTCTTAGAGCTGTCTTTGCACAGTGATCTCATATAGTGTATGCACTGCCAATAATTAAATATATGACTTTGAGGCAGGGAGAATTCTCTCGCTATAGCAGAGTAGGGCTTTAGTTGGCCAGTGCCTGGATCGCAGAGTGAGGAAACGTTGATGAGGCCACATTCCTGCCATGTAGTGAAAGCTTGGTGTAGAGTACCAGGAGAGACATTTAGGTTCCCTTGGATTGGAAGACGCTTGGAGATATGAATAGGGGGGTTAAGCAGTTTGTGGACCTCCCTCCAGGCTATAGCTGTATCTTGAAGTAATGGGTTGTGTTGGAGATCGGGGGTTATTGTCTTCCAGGGTGTGTGGAGGAGAGCCTTCAAGGAGAAGGGACTGACCATTGCTTCCTCCAGATCAAGATTGGCGTATCTGGATGTACCATTGGACCTATACGGAACAGGCATGCTAAATTATATAGTCTTACATTTGGTAAGCAAGTGCCATCCTCGCCCCTGGGGAGATGTAGCTTGGTTAGTGCAATGTGGGGTCTCCTTTGCTGCCAAATAAATTTGGTTATCATTTTGTTTAGATCTTGAACATCTTTATGTTTAAGCAGTAACGGTATTATCGGCAGAGGGTACAATAGGCGTGCAAAGCTGACCATTTTAGAAAGATGACATCTCCCCAGAGGCAGGTTCATCCAGTTCTCCTGCTCTTGAGAGATTTTGGCAAATAAAGGGGGATAGTTTAGTGAATACAAAGAGGAGGCAGTGTTACCAATTGTGATGCCCAAATAGGTGATATAGGATTTGGCCAAGGGAAATAGGGATTGAGAAGCCAGGGTCTATGGGATTTGGGGCCAATGGGAAGTATTTCGCTTTTGCTATAGTTGATACGCAGCCCGGAATAGGTTTTGAAGTCGTTGAAAATTTGTGTAATAGTGGGCATGTCTTTCGAGGGATTTGCTGAGAATATGAGGACATCATCAGCAAAAAATGCAGATCGCAGTTCATGAGCCCCAATTTTAATGCCGTGTAGAGGGGCATTCGTGTTGAGAAATCTGGACAGGGGTTCTATCGCTAAATTAAATAAAAGGGGAGACAAGGGGCACCCCTGTCTGGTGCCTTTGAAGAGTTTGAATTCTTCTGAGAGAAGACCCGCCATCACCAACCTGGCCGTGGGTGCTGAGTACATGGCCCGGATCAAATGAACAAATGGACCCGAGAAACCCATCCGCCCCAGGACCTGAGAAAGCCACTGAAAACCCACATTGTCAAAAGCTTTCTCCGCGTCCAGGGTGATGATGGCAAAGTCCCCTCCCCCCCCCCGTGTTTATCTGCATGATTTAAGATCGTGAGGACCTTACGGATGTTCGAGGCAGCTGTCCTGCCCTTAACAAAGCCAGATTGTACCGGGTGTATCAAGGATGGGAGGATAGAGGTCAGCCTGGTGGCAACTATTTTGGACAAAATCTTTACATCTAAGTTTAGAAGTGAGATGGGCCGATATGACCCGGGTTCTAGGGGATCTTTTCCTTTTTTGGCCAGTAATTTTATAAGTGCTTGGTTGCCGGAGGGAAGGTACGTGCCTCCTCTCCAGATGCCGTTATAGACCTCTAGGAGAGTGTGTACCAATGATGAAGATAGGGTTTTGTAGAATTCTCCCGTGAACCCGTCAGGGCCTGGGGCTTTGTTTGGTGCTAAGTGCTTGATGACAGATAAGATCTCGGAGCTGGAGATGGGGGCATTGAGGTTATCAAGGTTTGAGGGAGAGATGGAGGGGAGATGGATTTTGTCTAGGAATCGCTGGGCTTGTGCATCGTCTGTAGGGTCAGGAGCATATAGATGTTTGTAGAAATTGGTCAGGACTTGGTTTACTTCCTGGGGAGTTCTCTTAAGGGTGCCCTGTGGGTCTCTAAGGGAAGTGATGTGTGTAGGAGAGTATGGGCCTCTGGCCAGTCTGGCCAGTAGTTTGCCTGACTTGTTGCCAAATCTATATAACTGGGACTCAAAGTGGGACCTTTTGGACATTTCCAGCGTTTCCGCCCAAGAGTCAAAATCAGATTTGGCCTCTTTCCATTCTTCCCGATTGCGGGGAGAGTCATTGGTGGATAAGTTCCTTTGTGCTAGTTTAAGTCGGGAGCTGGCTATTTTGAACTTCTAAAGGGAATGTTTTTTAAATGTCACCGCGTAAGACATTACTTTACCTCTGATGAAGGCCTTCCCCGCATCCCAAAATAGCTTTGGGTCATCCAAGTGGATGGAATTAGCTGCGGAGTATTCTGTCCATGCTGAGTGTATATATTGCTGAAAGTCTGCGTTGTTGTACAAGTATTGCGGGAAGCGCCAAATATTGGGGTTGGGTTGTGTCAGGGATTCGTGCAATGATAGTGACACAGGGGCATGATCAGAGATTCCGATCTCATGGATCTCCGTATCTGAGATCAATGGGATCAGGGTCTGTGCAGAAAAAATAATCAATCCTTGTGAAAATGTTGTGGGGATTGTAGTAAAAAGTGAACTCTTTGTCTTTGGGGCATAGAAATCTCCAGGTATCGGTCAGGTGTAGGGAATCCATAGAGGACGCTAAGAGTGAAGGTTGCAGAGCGTGGGATTTTCCCTGTGCTTTCAAAGGACGGGATCTGTCATCCTCTGCATGAAAGGTAGAGTTGGGGGATATGGGGCTCTTTCATTAGGTTGGAGGTCAGGTCTGTGAAGAAGGATTGCCCGGGATTGTTTGGAGCGTATACATTTGAGATCTTGAGATCTTTATTGGATATACGAATATGGATCATCAAAAGACGACCCTGGATGTCTGAATTTACTGAGACAAGTTCATGGGGGAGATTTTTGTGAATTAATATTATGACCCCTGCCTTGCGATCAACTGCGTCCGACCCTAGGACTGTGCCCACCCACATTTGTTTTAAATGGTGGAAGTCTGACGGTGACAGGTGGGTCTCCTGAAGGAGGGCAATATCTGTCTTTAATCTTTTGAGGTGTCTTAAGATTTTCATCTGCTTAACGGGGGATCTAAGACTCTTTACATTCCAGGAAATACACCTCATATGGGAGATGTGTGGGCTAGATTTGAAGATGAAAGGTAGGTGTCTGATATTAGGATTTGGGGGGAAAGGTGAGAGTAGTCTAAGGAGTGACTGGGAGACCAGAGGTCGATGTTGTACGAGGACAGGCATGTGGGTTGATGGGGGGTTACTAGTGAGGAAGGTAGGGAGGAGGGGGAGAGTAGGAAGCTCGAGACAAGTGTAACAGAGTAGAAACCAACTATAACATTGCTAAACTTCACTTTTTTCCCGCATAGGTTCGCAGGCAGTAGCTGCTCCCCACCACAGCCGTGGGAATAAATTTGGGATGGTGCCCGTGTTGGACCTGAATGGTTTTTAGCGGGAAATCAAGGTGATATAGACAAGGAATGGTATTGAAGGACCACCTGTGATCGAGCCCATGCGGAGCAAAGCAGGTATAAGAATAAAGTTAACCAGAACAATAGGTTTGAACGTCGTACCCTGAAGTGCCCAAAAGACATTTTGTGAAAAGAGGCGAGAGGATGGTGCTCATAAATGGTTTGGCCTGCCAGAGACCATTAGTTCAAGAGAGCGAGGGTTGTATATCTGAAGTGTGGACCTCAACAATGGTCTCCTGAATGTTGGGTTCCCGATGATTTGAGTCTCTTGGGTGAATCTTTCCTGGGACTGCGTTGGTCCAGTTGACTTATTATAGGAGATGCCTTGAGGGGCTGTGTTGCTAGTTGATCTTCGGAGATGGAGCGTAAATATTTTTCTGCTTTTTGTGGTTCCTGAAAAGAGAGCTGTTCTCCACTGGGCGATTTAATTCGTAGGATGGCTGGAAAAGCAAGCGTAAATTTCACTTGGCGTTGGTGGAGGGCTGAACATATTTGTTGGAACGATTTCCTCTTTTTGGATACAGTGCCTTGCGAAAGTATTTGACCCCCTTTGAACTTTGCGACCTTTTGCCACATTTCAGGCTTCAAACATAAAGATATAAAACTGTAATTTTTTGTGAAGAATCAACAACAAGTGGGACACAATCATGAAGTGGAATGAAATTTATTGGATATTTCAAACTTTTTTAACAAATAAAAAACTGAAAAATTGGGCGTGCAAAATTATTCAGCCCCTTTACTTTCAGTGCAGCAAACTCTCTCCAGAAGTTCAGTGAGGATCTCTGAATGATCCAATGTTGACCTCAATGACTAATGATGATAAATAGAATCCATCTGTGTGTAATCAAGTCTCCGTATAAATGCACCTAGACTGTGATAGTCTCAGAGGTCAGTTTAAAGCGCAGAGAGCATCATGAAGAACAAGGAACACACCAGGCAGGTCCGAGATACTGTTGTGGAGAAGTTTAAAGCCGGATTTGGATACAAAAAGATCTCCCAAGCTTT
>BLSH010057230.1:41478-62285 GCA_018402905.1 Glandirana rugosa
GGGGGGGGGGGGGGGGGGGGGGCACACACTTAGTAATATTTGAAATTTCAAATCCAGGAACAAGAACGGATATATCTCAGGTGCAAACTTGGATGTTAAATACAGTATTTTTGCTCCAGATTATTGAGGGACCACAGCCACGTGGGCCCCATCAACCCAATAACTTGAAGAGGAGTAGACAGTGTAGCAGGAAAGATAGACCCGCAAATCCCATGCCATTTTTTTTTAATGGCACCTAAAATGTAGTGCAGTTTTGGTACAATTATCATGTGATTTATCATACGTTAAACAGCATCACGTAAAACTTGTTGCTGGAAAAGGAGCAGGAGCTTCTTTTGAGCGACAATCACAGCAAAACCACACTGCAATTTGATGCTATTAAAAATAAATGGCACAAATATGTATGCTGCATTTTGCCAGCATTGCAGTGCAATTTGGAATCTCTGGCAATTCCACCCGCGATCCCAAATCCCTAGATGTGAACAGGGCCTGCCACAACAGCAATGGAAGACTCAGCCCAGCCTCAGTCACTAACATTGCCAGTTGCCACACAGTCTCTCACAGTTACCTAGTCTCCGTGGCCCTGAAGAAGAGGTATGCACCTCAAAATGCATCAGCCAGACTGTCTGAGACATCATCCCAGTGGCATGTGCTACTATGGGCAGATAGCATTGTGCATGCATGAAATGCCTGTTTTACAAGCTCATTTGTGAGTATATTTTTATATCTTTTTAATAAATATACATCTGATGATAATGCACTTGGCCGGTGCACCATTGTCTCCTTGTGTTTTTGCTATAGTGTTTGGACTTCCCCAGTTCTTCAGTGGCAACAAGGTGGCACATTGTCTGAGATTGATACATAATAACTTTGGCTATACAGTGGGAGAAGCTGTCTCTTCGAGCTCAGGAAAGGAATATATGTTGACTCCGTGGCTGATTTTCCTGGGCAATGGCTGGTGTTGGCGCCTCAATAATTGCAACACCATGGTTGGTATGGTCTCAGGATGATTGCAGCGCATTGTTTCTATTATTACATTGCAATATAAAATGAAATGGTTCAACTCACCATAATTCAGAATCAGTGGGAGCCCTGAGTGTGTCACCTGCCACCAGATGCAGCTTGTCACTTGCCATGTCGCCTGCCACCAGATGCAGCTTGTCACTTGCCACATCGCCTGTCACCAGATGAAGCTTGTCACTTGCCACGCCGCCTGTCACCAGATGCAGCTTGTCACTTGCCACTTTGCCTGCCACCAGATGCAGCTTGTCACTTGACACTGCCGCCTGCCACCAGATGCAGTGTGTCACTTGCCACATCGCCTGTCACCAGATGCAGTTTGTCATTTGCCACATCACCTGCTACCAGATGCAGCTTGTGACCTGCATGAAAGACAACTCTTCTCTCTGCCTCATCCCAGCACTATGGCACCCGAGCTTATAAACCGGCACATGAGGGTAGAACAGCGGTGATGCTGGGCAGGCAGTGAGAGATGATGTCACCTCTCTGCTCACCCACCGCCACTCTTACAGTGCAGCCTTTGCGGCCAGGCTGCATAGAGGTCACAGACTGGCACCAATCTGGGGGTTGGGGACCCTCAACCTAGTATGACCAAAAGAATGCCAGAATCAGCACAATTGTGGTAAGTCTGCTCTATGCAAGCCTTGCATTCTGCGAGCCAGGGTCCAGGCAAAGCTCCTCCCCCCAAGCCCAAGGTGGGAAGCATTGCAAGCAAGCCAATAGGAATTTTTAAAAATGCAAACACTTGATGTCCCTGTCAGTGGTGGAGTGTAACGTGCAGTGTTGCCAACCCACCAGATTAAAATTTACTGACACGACACCCAAAATTTACTAGTACAGCCACATTTTTACTGGCATTTTACAAAAGTCTCCTGTCTCCATCCTTTCATCCCCTCTTGTCTCCATTCCTCCATCACCTCCTGTCTCCATCCATCCATCCATCCCCTCCTGTCTCCATCACTCTATCACCTCCTGTCTCCATCACTCTATCACCTCCTGTCTCCATCCTTGCATCACCTCCTCTCTCTATTCTTCAATCACCTCCTGTCTCCATCACTCTATCACCTCCTGTCTCCATCACTCTATCGCCTCCTGTCTCCATCCTTGCATCACCTCCTCTCTCTATCCTTAAATCACCTCCTGTCTCCATCACTCTATCACCTCCTGTCTCCATCCTTGCATCACCTCCTCTCTCTATCCTTCCATCAACTTCTGTCTCCATCCCACCATCATCTTCTGTCTCTATCCTTTCATCACCTCCTGTCTCCATTACCCTATTACCTCCTGTCCCCATCAATTACCTGGTCCGTTTCTCCATCAGTCCACCCCACCATCCGTCTGTCCTTTGATGCTCCATCATTTCTTCATCTTTTCCATCCAAAATTCAAACCCTCCATCACCTCCTCTCTTTATTACCCCATCCCTTCTTCACTTTCTCCCTTCATCTCTCCATTAAACTGTCCATCCAACCACCCCTCTGTTGTAGGTCCCTCCAACCTCTTCATCCTCAATCACTTTCATCCCTCTTTTACTCTATCCCTCCCTCCATCTTTCCATAACTCCATGATGCCATCCTTCTATCTGCTACCTGTGGTAGGGAGAGTTAATATGTTTATTTAAATTATATATTTGTGATATGGTGTTTATACAACCGTAGTAAATATGGTCTAGAACCTTCTCATTTAAGGGCACAGCTCTTTACACAACAGGTTAAAGTTCATATGTCCTGTCCTGGTTCTACTATGGTCCAGTCAATCTATAAAGTGGGGCTTCAGAAACCGGAACAATGTACAGCAATATGTCTAATGTTATGTGAGTGACATGAGGAGCAAATTCTGCAAATCCATAAATGTGATTGCAAGCAAGACTGCATGTACATGTGAGAAACATCATCTGATATCTTAAGGTAAGGAAGTCTGAGAATGCAGGCTTGCCTTGTTTGTGTGCCTGTCCTGAGCTGGTCCGTCCATGCTGTGGATGCCTGGGCAGCTGCTGGGCTGCTCTGTGACACTGTCCATGTGGAATCTGGATGGTTTGAACACTCCACCTGACCACCACAAGGCTCTTCTGTTCCAGTCGCCTGGCTCCTTGTGTTTTTAAAGTTTGGCACACCTGGCGGGATACGCCCTGACATCACTCGCTGCTTCACCAGTAGCGTACCAAACAGCCTCTGTCAAATCCATCCCCCGGGCGTGGGTGGCACCGCCCGCCAGCGCTGGCTGAATACAGGATCGGATTGGATTCTGCATGCGCAGTTCCAAGCTGAGCTGATCATAGCTATTTTTATTGGCACTTTTCTCCTATTACAGGCATTTATGGGCAGGAGAAAAGTGTCCTGTTTTTATGGGCTGTATGTAAAAATGTGGGCGGTTGGCAACACTGAGCATGTGTAGTAGCAAGCAAGGGTTAATAGATCATTGGACACGCACCAAGCTCATGCTGTTCACCGCCGGGCTAGAACTGACTGACACAGTTCTATACCACCAGACAGCATTGAACCCAGCGGGAGCGGCGCCCATAGTCCCCTCCACCACTAGAGAGCGGTGGGCGATGTAAGAGTAGGTATAAGTGCTTCACTGCTTCCATTTTGTCTGCATAGAACTCCATGATGTACTCTCATAGTATGCTTGAATTGTATCAGTTCTCTTGTGCCTTTCTTTGTAGGACAAAGATTAAGCAATTGTCAGTGTGGGAATGAGTGAAGAGCAAGATTCAGTCTAAACTAGCTTAAACTGGTTATAACTGTTTCTGTTATTGCTGTGTCATCAAGTGTACTGCACATGTGCCAATCCTTGAAAGTTCTATGTGACGTGTATTGCTATATAAAAGACACCCTCGGGCACAACAATACAGACAATTCCCTGATAACTGTGCTGAGTACGTGTGTTTATTCATTGTTCATGGGGTTGTCTCCAGACATGTCTGCTGGTCACTGAAGTGCCTGTCCGAGGTCAAAGAGGTAGCCAAGGAAACAGTAACCCCTTCCTTTCAGCTGGGGGCTCATCCTGTGGATTCTGAAGACCACCTAGTAATATTTTGTCTTTTGACGAAGTTTGCATTGCCGTGGGTACTAATGTCTCCAGAACCCATTTACTTAAATCTGAAATGCTAAATAGTATCCTCTTGTTAAGATAAAGTAAAACTAACTGGCCAGTTAGAGTGCTTTGGGTAAGCACGGGGGCATTCTGGGACCCCCGAGTATATAGAGAAATAAGAAGAGTGCTTTGGGTAAGCACCGGGGCAGTCTGGGACGCCCGAACATTAGAATAAGTTGAAGAAAGTTTCTTGTTGTAAGAAACAGAGATAAGACCGACGGCAGTGACATCGTGATCCCTTTTACTTTTGCTTTCTCTCTCTCTCTCTGTCACATGGAAAAGAATGAGTGAATGACTTGTCCTGAATGTGTATGTGGACAATCTCCTCATATGTGGGTTTTCAGAGGAGGCCTGCCGGGCAGATAGTGTTGATCCCTTTCCCCGGGAGGGTAATGACACTTTTCATATAGACATGATCAAAGGTCTTTTATAGGGTGATAGACAGGCTTTTCCATTGTACCAGGGTGACCCAGAATGGGATAAGAAATATATGAGAAAGGGGAAAGGGAGGAGAGAACTGGCTTGATTATGCCCCATATGTGAATAAATCATAATAAGATTTCTCAGAAAATACATGAGAGTGAGTCAGAAATAGATAGGCCCACACACCCTCTCATGCCGTTCTCCAAGCCACCCCCCCCCCCCTCATGTCCCGAAGCCTGCCAAACTCTATCAAAGTCTCACAAAGGAAAAAAGTATTGGGTTGTGGATTGTAGAAGTCTCAGAGCAATGAGATTTGTTTGAATATCAAAAATGACGAGCTGACCGCTGAGATTGTAAAACTGCAGTAATGTACAAGATGTGTGTATATGTTGAGCTCTTTGTGTTGTGATGAGAAATGCTGCTTTATGAAGAGGTTAAATGCATTTTGTTCTTTCTTTAGTGATTGTGATAATGTTACAGACAGGTTATGATAAGTGTGGCTGATTTATAACATAAGTTTCGCTACTTATGTTTGAGGGTCTATGTGAGTTTAATATTGAGAGAGGGATTTGACCCCTCCTGTTCTGTGTTTCTGTGTAAAAGGATGAGACACACTTCCAGCCCTCTCTATCTCCTTCCATAGAGATATACTGTGTAAGGTATTTTGTGTGAGGAACTAGGTCTGTGAAATGTAGGGCAATGTGTTAAGTTTCAAACAGCTATAAAATACTAGTCAAAAGTAAGTGATAAAAAACTTTGTAAGATAAAGGACATTTTTTAAATACTTTTGTAGAAATAAAATCCTAGTTGAAATGGTTAGTTTTGCTATGTAACTCTAGCATTATTTGAAACAAAGGAAAAAATGGCTGAGTGCAGCCAACGCACTTTAAATTCCTAAAAGGTAGCCATGATTATTATAATTATTTAAATGTTTAGTTCTTCATTCCAGCCTATTGGGTGTGGAAAGGGAAAAGGCTCCACCCACTGATAAAAACCTGGTTGTACCTTTTAATGAAAGTCATTTGAACAAGACAGTTGACTAGTAAAGACCAGGCTTAGATAATTTTTACTTAACAGTATATGATAGGACAATAGTGAATGATGCATGGATGTCTATGTATGTATTGTCTTGATTAATGATTGTAATGAAGTGTGATACTTTAGAATACAACACTAATGATTTGTTTTATAAGTTTTTTGTTAATACAGAAAGGACCACATTTATTTCTAGAAGTTTTTCAAGATATGTATGGGAAGAGGTTGAAATAGAAAAATCAATGGATTTGGTGATGTGTCCAAGAACTAAAGATGAAGATTTCAGCACACATTGACAGCTTGCATCACCATACTTGTTAATATTTAGTTTATTTATGTAAACATTAATATCAGAACCACAAAGAAGGGTGGGATTATAGCGCAATCCACCAAGGTCCCAATAATTTCCCTCCTAGCCATGATTGTGGCAGACACCCATGGCCCACCTCCACGTAGGACAGAGTATGGGCAGAAAATTCTTTTGATGTTGGCCTCATTTCCTGTACCCCCTACAAGGCCACTCTTAAGGCATGGGCAAAGCCTGTGTACCATAAACAGTACCCTTTATCAAAAGAAAAGGAGGAAGGTATTGCCCCAATGGTAAAACACTTTCTTGAGGAAGGTATTTTGGAAGACACAGTTTCTCCCTATAATACCCCAATTAACCCAACTTATCTGGTGTAGAATGCCCCAGGGCTATGTGGACTCATCTGCAGTACACTCGATTGTGCTCCAGGCCGCACTGAGGTCCTGGACTTCCCGTCATGGTTCGGTTTTACTACAGTACCTCATCCTCTGTAGTTCAAATCAGGCAGCCGGACAGGAGGACAGTGTGGATCTCATAAACTGGTTATTTGAAAGTGGTCACAAAGTGTCTAGAAAGAAATTGCAGTGGTGCCAGGAAACTGTTGAGTACCTTGGTTTTGTCCTCACAAAAGGAAAGTCAGTCACAGGAGAGCTGCGGCTCTCATGGGTCTGCCACGCCCACTGACCAAGAAGGACATGCTTACCTTTCTTGGCATGATTGGTTACTGCCGCCAAAAGATACCTGACTGTTCCTACTATGACAATCTCCTGAGACAAGCAACAGGTTCTGATATGCCAGATTGTGTAAACTGGTCAGAGGAAATGTGTAATGCTTTTGTGTATTTGAAAAGTGCTATGGTAACGGCCCCTAGTCTAGGCCTGCCTGATTATGGCAAGATGTTCCATTTATTTGCCAAGGACAACTGTAAAACGATGGCGGGAGTCCTAGCTCAGGAACATGGAGGCAAGCTCCGCCCTGTTGCTTTTTTCTCAAAGATGGTTCCAGTACAGGTTTGAGGCATGCCTGCGTGTCTCAGAGCTTTAGCATCCTGTGTGATGGTGGTGGAAATGGCTACATCATTCACTCCGGGACAGGATACCACTTTTACACACCCAACATATGTCGGCCCAAAGGCTTAGTGGTTATAAGGTTATATTTCTCTCCAACCCTAAGCTAAAGATAAAATATGCTTCTCCTACCTCAGGCCCAGCTCCAATCCTCAATGTTTTGTTATAATTAAAATAAGAACAGGATGAGATTGTCCCACAACAGGATTGTTCGGATCTCATCCATCAGGACACGTCCCCAAGACAGGACATGTCTTCTGTGGCCCTTCCAGATGCACAGAGTGTGTTTGTGGATGGCTCTTATTCAAGGCCCAATGACAACACATATTATGCAGGATATGCTGTTGTACAATTACCAGACAAAATTCTAGAGGCAAAATCAATTCTTTACCAGTCAGTCCAGGCTGCAGAACTGATAGCCCTCACAAGAGCTTGCCAGCTTTTTGAAGGACAAGATGTGCATATTTTAAAGAACTAATAAAAGCTATACAGCTAACAAGGTCCATTGCCATTTTACATTGCAGGGCACACACAGGCTAGCAGACTGATATAGCCAAAGGAAATGCCCTAGCAGATAGAGCAACAAAGGAAGCCACATCCACTCAAAATGCAACCACCCAAATGCCATTGCTCACGCTAGAAATGCCACTTCTAGACCAGACATTGCAAGAATTACAGACATATGCCACGGACACAGATGTCCGAGACTGGAACAACACAGGTGTGCAGATAAGCCCTAATTCTGGACTTATCTGCCAAGAGGGGAGACCATGCATTCCTGTTCCCAGTGCACCATTCTTTATTTCACAGCACCATGGGGTGGGACATAGAGGATGGCAGACTACATGTGAATATATTCCAGGCCTCCCCTCCCTTGTCAAGGCATATGTCTCCAGATGCATCACATGTATCAGGCACAACCCCAACAACCTACAAAGGTCAAAACATGAATACCTGATCACTCACCTACAGACAGACTTTATACATATGCCAAAGGTGGTAAGAGACAGGAGTACCTTTTGGTACCTTTTGGTGATCGTGGATATGTTTTCACGATGGCCTGAGGTCTTTGTAACCACAAGAGAAGATGCCCAAGCAGTTGTAAAAATTCTTACACAAGAGATTATTCCCAGGTGGGGATGTCCGCTCTAGATTAACTCAGACAATGGCCCTGCATTTGAGGCCAAGGTCTGCCAAGATCTGGTAAGGACTCTTAAAATTGACTGGAAGTTTCACATACCTTATCACCCCCAAAGTTCAGGTATAGAGGAGAGAATGAACCGGACTATTAAGGATAAAATTAGGAAGGCCACAGAAGGGACATACTCGCATTGGAAGGTTCTCCATGCAGTACTGACTGAGGTAAGTATGACTCCTTCCAAAACCACAGGATTCTCAGCTTTTGAGGTCCTAATGGGCAGGCCATTCCCTACCCCCTGGGCTAAACAACCACTGATGATAGAGAAGGGAGACTTAGAATTGGTACAAGAAGAATATGTTAGAAAACTAATTGAGACCCTTGATAAGATCGAAAGACGCGTTGCTCGCACCTCTCCTTGTTCTTCACAGGTACCAACACACCCTTTCCAGGTTGGGGATCAAGTCGTGATTTAGAGGTTGCCCAAGGGACGGAAGCTACAGGAACCCCCATTTGGACCGGTCACAAGAGTGGTGGCCATCACCAGAACAGCTATCCTTACAGAGGAGTCCCCTAGTTGGGTCCATGCCAGCCGTGCGAAGAGGGTGAACCAAACACCCGAGAAGCAAGAGGAAGATAAGGGAGGCGAAGCAGGTGATATAAGTCCTCGAACATCGAGTGAAACAGGTGGAAAAATCTCTGAAAAAGATGACCTTGCTTATTTCACCACAGACTTCTGGGAAGGCCTTGTGCCTCCTAATGGCCCTCCTTCTGTTGATCTTCCTCCCAGTCTGGATAGTGACTAACTGCAATTACCACCCTGAGAATCTGTGGAGAAAACCTTAAGACTGCCACCATAATACGCAATGAAACTCACAAAAGAAACAGACGAGAGGCAGAAGCCGATAGGGCTGTCAGTGACTCTTATTCAGGAAAAATGCTCTTGTTGAAGTTTAAATATGCATATGCCCAAAAGTTGGGTTTTGAGAAATGTTGGACCTGTAACAAACTTCACCCCGGAACTGCTAGAATACCCTTACTGGCTATTCCTTTAAATATAACCCCTATGCTTAACGGGACCCCCCCCCCCTTAATATTAACCAATGTGAGTAAGGTTTATGAGAACACCTCAGTGCCATTCCACACTGTAGGTAGGGCATATCCCCCTGACTGGTGTATTAGAATAGGTAATGTATCATCCAAAGGACAGGAATTTTGTGGACAAACCAGACTTAATGTTCCATTAAGCTCTTCAGACCTGATGGCTCAAAATTTATCAGCCTATCAGACCAAAGATATAGAGTTAAATGACACACTCACAACTTAATGCTAGGAAGCTCTAGTGTTAGCAAGATTTTAGCAACCCTGACATTAGCTGGACATTCAACGACTGTGCGGAGGATTTTAGGTAGGGACCCTGCTCTTTTAGAAACAATACTTATATATGCTGTGGCAAGATCTGTTACCCATGGATCACTTTAAGGATTTAAGGGTTGGTGCTATTTGGCCCAGCTTGTTCCAGTAATGACAGCCATAGATCAGAACCAGCACCTATTGGAAGCAGACGAACACCCTAAACACCCATTAGTCATGAGACCCAGACGTAACACGGATATGTTTTCAAGAGATAATAAGGCCTGGGCATGGTTCCCTTCCCGGACAGGCTAAACAATTATACTAACCTTATAGATGACATAATGGAGACTAATTCCAAGGATATAAAATTGTTGAATATAGAGGTAAGAGTTATTAGAAATCAGCTAGAAATGCATGATTTAACCATTGAGAGTATGAATGCTGCCCTGACTGGGTTGTATGAGATGACAAGGGATTATGAATGTTGCACCTGGATACATAACACCTCCTTGAAGGTCCCAGACTACTATGAGGTCATAGATCAGCATCGTAGGGAAGTAGTGTTGGGAAAGAAGGATGGAACCCCTTTTCAGGATGGGGGGATTTTTTTCTTGGTTAAAAGATCTTATTCTTCTGATTATAACAGTAGCCTTAGTCATCCTCCTGACCTATGTGTCCAGGAAACTACTTATGAGGTGTGTAGCTAAATGTGCTAGTACCAAGAATGCACCACACCATAGTTACATGTTATATCTAGAACAACAGAAGGAGAAAAATAGACCAGGTAATGTTAAAAGATGGACCCTGAATGTGATCCATAGAAGAAGTCATGTTTATGACTTAAGAGGGGATTGTAAGGTTAGGTATAAGTGCTTCACTGCTTCCATTTTGTCTGCATAGAACTCCATGATGTACTCTCATAGTATGCTTGAATTGTATCCGTTCTCTTGTGCCTTTCTTTGTAGGACAAAAGTCAAGCAATCATCAGTGTGGGAATGAGTGAAGAACAAGATTCAGTCTAAACTATCTTAAACCGGTTATAACTGTTTCTGTTATTGCTGTGTCATCAAGTGTACTGCACATGTGCCAATCCTTTAATGTTCTATATGATGTGTATTGCTATATAAAAGACGCCCTCGGGCACAACAATACAGGCAATTCCCTGATAACTGTGCTGAATACCTGTGTATTGTTCATGGGGTTGTCTCCAGATATGTCTGCTGGTCACTGAGGTGCCTGTCCGAAGTCAAAGAGGTAGCCAAGGATACAGTAACCCCTTTCTTTCAGGTGGGTGCCTGTCCCGCTGTGCGCAATGCAGTGGACGGGACCACGTATGCCGCTCCCGCTGGGTTTAAAGCTGCCTGGTGGGGTGGGTGGGACTATGGGCGCCAATCCCGCTGTGTTCAATGTTGCCTGATGGTAAAGAACTGCGTCAGTCAGTCCGAGCCTGACATTCTGGTGAACAGCGTGAGCTTGGCAAGTGCCCAATGATCTATTAACCCTTGCTGCAGCACTACACATGCTACACGCCACCACTGACAGGGACATCATGTGTTATCATCTTTGGTAGGATGCTTTGGGGTGGTTTCAACCCCCCTAAGCCTCCCCTTATTTACATCACTGGTAGGGCACTAAGGTCAGTATCAAATAAAAACCACTTTATCAAAATAAGCAGCACACTTACGTAGCACCCTCTAGTGTAGAGTGCTAGTGTAAATAGTTTTTTTCTTTTTTGACAGTGTAGGTAAATTTGGCCTGGCTGAGAGCTGTGTTGAATCTGGGTCAGGCTTAAGTGACTCAGGGAGGCTGGTTGACTCATCAGGCAGCACCTCTGTTACACCCCCACACTTACTAGAACCTTGGAGAAGCTTCCAGAAGAATGGGAGGGGCTGCCTGGAGTATTGAGAAAGGCCCCAGCTAATCCACAGCAAATGGGCTGGCAGAGACTAGGCCCCTCTTAATTACTCAAGGTCAAGCCAGCAGGGGCAGTGGAGTTTGGGTGGAAGCTGGAGATGGAGTGCTAAGGAGGCTGTCGGTGGCCCTGGGTCTTGGGTGCTGAAGGGATCCTCTCAAGACAATTGAAGGAGCCCTTTCCAGAGGCACGGGAGCAAGAGTGAGCACAGCAGCAGCCAGCAAGCATGCCCAGGAGGTCTCCAGGAGAAGCGTCCAGTCTGAGAGGACTATGGGATGTAGCCAGGAGGGCTAGTGAAAGGGGCTGCTGCAGCCAGGCAGGCTGGCAGAGGCTGAAGAGGTGGTGCTGGGACCAGTGACCATGAGAGGAAGTGCAGTTAAAGTGATAGTGGTGTCACCTCATTGTTCTCAAGTATAGGGGCCCATGGTCCCTGCCTGTAAAGGGCCCTTGCTAAAGATTTACCTTGGGCGACACCGCAGTGGATCTGCAAGCAAGATTGTGCAGGAGGAAGGAAAGGAGTGTATATAGTTGAAGTGTTTATTAACGTTTATTAACCCCTAAATAAACACAAAAACAAAGTTGCTGGACTGTTTCCTGTCTCAAGTGAGCCTGTGGAAATGCGATGTTCCTGCCTATGCAGGATGGGGGATCCCAATTCACCAGTGGCTCCTACGGGGGATGCACTACATTTGGGAGCTCGTTCAGGATATAGTCCACGGTAACCTGAACAACCTTTGCTCCTAGTTATCGGAGTTTCATTGAGCCAGAAAAGTGCACTTTGTTCCAGGCCCACTGGGGGGAAACAGACTTATGTGTCCTGCGTATTTGTGACTTTGTGCTGTAACCAAGTGCGATTGCCTATAGTAACCAGGGGGTGCTGCTGACAGATTTGTCGCTGCCCTGCATACCCAGCCACTCCAACCTCGGCTGGGACAGATACTTGTATTAAAACCTGCTATTCAGTGAACTGTACCATGTGCTATCACCCGTGGAAACCACGGTGGGTGATAGCGCCCACGGATTACAAAATGTCCAGAGATCTGCTTAACCACTTGCCGACCAGACGCCGTCGTTATACGGTGGGAGGTCGACTCTCCTGCGCAAATCGCCTTAGCTGTACAGCGGCTTGCACAGGCACAGTTGTGGGACCGATGCACGCTGCAGGAGCGTGCCCTCAGGTTAGGCGGGCTCGATGTTCACTGGCGACCCACGATCGCCTAGTACAGAGGCAGAATGGGTATCTGCCTATGTAAACAAGGCACGAGCGCATGAGCGGCTTTCTCCTTCGGCGTCACTCGCAGTGATGTTGAAGGTGCGCCATGTCCTGCCCCCCTGCCTCACTGGTAGCCAATTACCTCCTTTATAAACAAGCTATCTTCCCTGCAACTGGTGGGTATACGGATGCCTGTACTATTGACATGTAACACTTTTCACTATAACAATTCTTTATTATTCATCTATCTTGCTGCTTGTGGTAATACCTTTTGAAGACGGCATTTCAAATTTACCTAGCCTGTTCTATTTTTATGCTCCTAGATACTCTTACCATTTTGGGATTTTTCTCTCCCGGCTCCATTTTTGGAGCCCACTTTTGGGTACACTCTGTGTATATACTAATACAAGGTGGGTGGTTTCAATATGTAACTTTAATAATATGTGCACTACCTACATATTAGCACTACCATGTGATGTAGATGTACATATATACTGTGACAAACAGCCCATGTCAGTTGTTGATGGAGTATATCTGCCACATAGAATCTTGAGATTCTTAAGGTAAATGGGTGGCAGGGAGAGGTCTGTAAGCAGCAAAGGGTTAAGTTTTGCTCACACCTTGCTCCCCAGCTGGGGTATAATTTTGCCTGACTTAGATGTAATCAGTGGTGGTGCAGAGAGAGAAGGAGCAGGCTGTGAGTGAACATGCCTGCAGGACTGAAGCAGACCCAGTGAGGTCTATATGGTAGCCAATTCACTTGAAGTTAATCGCACACAATACATACATATACAGTATATATAGTGGTAATGGTAAGGTAATGTGGCGACACAATATGTATCCGCACCTCATTCCTTAGATTTAAAATTTAGTATAAGGAAGGGAAATAGGGAGGCAAAAAAGATTGCCAGTGGGATTATAACGGTGCTAATGATTCAATTCGGAACAAAAGATTTGATAAAATCAAGTATTTTATTGATATCCATTAAAATTAGTATTAAATGAATTCGGACAACAATCCGACAAAATACAATACATGTATGAAAGAGAAACAGAAGATTGCATGAGTTACACCATTGTAGTGTTGACAATACTGTATGATGGTCTGCATCCTACATGTTTCGCCCAGTTATGGCTTCATCAGGGATTTATGTAGGCCATCATATGGATGCTCAGTGCTGTATCTTAATCAGAAGAGTACACAAAATAAAAAATAATAAAGAAACAATTAGTATTATATAATAATTCAGAGCAATAATCATAAAGAACAATACTTTTGGAGTAATTGTGTTCACCTCCTATAGCTTGGCTCAACCCTCAAGGCCTGGTACTGATCAGGTTCCCAATCACTGCATGTGTCACACCGGGGAGGGGGAGCGCTGCATGCCCACAGGCGACCAGATAAGGCCCGCTAGATATTGAATAGAATGTATAATGGATATTTAAAGGACACTATTAGAGGTAATGGACTGATTTGTGTGTTGCCAAACATATGGCATTCCACAAATCAAAGCAAAATCATGAATAAACTATTATCTCTGTACTTAATCATTAAAACACTCACTAGAGGGCTGTCGTTTTGTGATTGAACCACTAGAGGTCACTCCACATCATAGAATCATCAAGTGACACAATATATGATACAGCCAGAACTGAATATGCCAGAAAGAAACGAACACTATTAAATGCAAAACAAAACCAGCATTAGTAATTTGCACCAGGGATAATAACTTCATACAAAATCATACAATTAATAAAGAGGACCACCAATAAAGGGCATAATAATCACTATGCCAGGTGCATGCCTTGCAATAAATAAGCAAGGCTGCGCCTGCAATATAGGTTCATTGGTTTACTAACTGTATTGCTTCCGCAAAGAGCAGGATGATAATCTGTCCTGCAGTCAAAAGCATGAAGGCGTATAAACAAAATGAAAGAAGATAAACAGATAAAAGAGGAGGTTAAACTGATTTTTACAAGATTCAGAGATGTGGGGGATTCGTTCAGTGGTTCCACTGCAGCCAAGCTGGAACACTGAATGATCAAGCCGACCTATAAGGCCGCCTGCCTGCGTCGGCGTGTGACGTCACCGACGCAGGCCCGGGAATAACACAGGGGCCACCGCGCATGCGCCAGCTCGGCAAGGCCACCGTGCAGACTACATTTCTCACCAGCCCCTGTGAGAGAACATCCCACAGGGGGAGGGGGGAAAGAGAGGCGACAAGATGGATTACGGCGGCCAGCCGGGAGTTGGAAGGGCGCAAGCCAGTGGTCCTGGAGGCGCCCCCAAGAGGAGACAGGGGCGCTTTTCCCGTGTGGACACACAAACGCCCCCTAACCACCCCGGAACATCAGCAGCGAACACAGGGGTTCCAAAACGGCACAGGCCACAGTGTTGATTAAGCCAGTACAGGATATGTTTGGTTAGGCAAACACAAGTCTCCAAAGTAAAAACTATAAGAAATAAAAAAGACAAAGAAATGCTAATAAGGAAAAACAAAAATTACTGGTGCAAATTACAAATGCTGGTTTTTTTTTGCATTTAATAGTGTTTGTTTCTTTCTGGCATATTCGGTTCTGGCTGTATCATATATTGTGTCATTTGATGATTCTATGATGTGGAGTGACCTCTAGTGGTTCAATCACAAAACGACAGCCCTCTAGTGAGTGTTTTAATGATTAAGTACGGAGATAATAGTTTATTCATGATTTTGCTTTGATTTGTGGAATGCCATATGTTTGGCAACACACAAATCAGTCAATTACCTCTAAAAGCGTCCTTTAAATATCCATTATACATTCTTTTCAATATCTAGCAGGCCTTATCTGGTCGCCTGTGGGCATGCAGCCCTCCCCCTCCCCGGTGTGACGCATGCAGTGATTGGGAACCTGATCAGTACCAGGCCTTGAGGGTTGAGCCAAGCTATAGGAGGTGAACACAATTACTCCAAAAGTATTGTTCTTTATGATTATTGCTCTGAATTATTATATAATACTAATTGTTTCTTTATTATTTTTTATTTTGTGTACTCTTCTGATTAAGATACAGCACTGAGCATCCATATGATGGCCTACATAAATCCCTGATGAAGCCATAACTGGGCGAAACATGTAGGATGCAGACCATCATACAGTATTGTCAACACTACAATGGTGTAACTCGTGCAATCTTCTGTTTCTCTTTCATACATGTATTGTATTTTGTCGGATTGTTGTCCGAATTCATTTAATACTAATTTTAATGGATATCAATAAAATACTTGATTTTATCAAATCGTTTGTTCCGAATTGAATCATTAGCACCGTTATAATCCAACTGGCAATCTTTTTTGCCTCCCTATTTCCCTTCCTTATACTAAATTTTAAATCTAAGGGATGAGGTGCGGATACATATTGTGTCGCCACATTACCTTACCATTACTACTATAACATTAAACTAGTGATTCAATTCACATTGTTGGTAATAGTGGCGGTTTTATGCTTTAGTAAGGTTAATATTGTTTCTATTGATTCTATTATCCTTTGTATTTCATTCAAGCTGTTGTATTCAATATTCTTTTTTTTTTTTTTTTCCAAAATTAAGTTTATTAATAAAATAGTAAAGTACAAAGATCATAAGTACATGGTAACATGTAACTGTATATTCTTCACAGAGGGTAGCTGGAGAAATTAACATCAGCTCATAGTACAGGTATATAAAGAACATATACAGAGATTTATAATCAGGTAATGTATAATCTTATGAGGAGATCAAATCTGATGTTTTTTTTTTTTTTTAATTCTTTCCACTTCTCCTCTTTCTCTCTCTCCCCTCTCCTTCCCCCACTATCTCTCCACCCCTTCCTCCATTTCAATTTTGTCAGGAAGGGAGAAGTGGGAGAGAGGAAAGGCAGTGGGTCATTAGGAGATTTAATATGGGAGGGCACGCTTTAAGAGAGGGGTTTCGTAATTTGTTGGATTCCACGGTTTTTCTCCTGTGAGATCATAGCTGCTTCAATTGGGTATATGGTATGTTTCTGAAGGGTTGATTCCTAGCGACCAACGCATTAGGGAATCGGAAACGATAAAGAAAGAAAAGAAAAAAAAAAATTAAGGGGAGGGGGGGCATGAAGGGCTAAGGGGGATGTGTAATAGTGGGTGTAAAGGTATGGGCAGAATATAATTTATGGAAAGAGACTCTTCTTAAGGAGCGAGGATGGAGTGAGTGTTCAACGTAGATACGTTTTACGGAGAAACAGTTCATGTATGTGTCGTATCCAGTCTGACCATGTTTTGGTGTATTGGATTGGGCGATCTTTAGCTATGGCAATTAATTCTCCCATTTTTGCTGTTTGTTCTACTTGTTTGTGCCATTCTGCTAATGATGGAGCCTTAGTGGTGCCCCAGTGTCTGGGGATGCAAAGTTTAGCAGCATTGATCATGTGTAGGGTGAGAGAATTGCGGTAGGATTTGTGTGGTGTGTGTTGTATGTGTAGCAGAAATTGCTTGGGATTTAAGGTAAGATTTTGTGAGGTGATTGAGTTTATTTGATCTTTGATTGATTCCCAAAAGGGGGTTATGTGTTTACACTCCCACCAAATATGGAGGAGATTACCTGGTTCTTGGTGACATCGCCAACATTGGTCATTGGAGTCTGGGTTATATAGTTTGAGAGTTGTTGGAGTTTTATACCAGCGTGTCAGAAGCTTGAAGTTGTTTTCTTGAGTGTTTATGTTAATGGAGCCTTTATGTGTTAGCTCAAATATTTGTTGCCATTGCTTGTCTGTTAGGTCTAGATGTAGGTCTTTGCTCCACGCCGCACAATACCTGCTACCACTGGCTTTCGTGCTGTCCCAAAGTGTAGAATAGATGGTTGAAATGGTATGTTGGATCGGTTTTCTATCGGTGCATATAGTGTCGAAGGTAGTGAGTGGTTGTTGTAGGTCACTCAGTTTTTGGGCTTTGTGGACGAAGTTTCGAAGTTGGAGGTGTTTCCAGAAGTTGATAGATATGTTGGGCCATTTAAGTTTGAGTTCCTGGAGGGAGAGAAGTTTGCCTCTTGGGGCAATGTGGTGCAAACATAAGTCAGTGTGCGGTTCTATGCCTTCTAAAAAGAATTTGTCCTTGCTTGGAGGGAATGATGGGTTATTTAGGATGGGGGTCATTGGGCCTAATGGGTCTGAGATTCCTCTAGTTCTGGCCACTTTTTTAAATATGTCGAGAGTTGGGCCTATGAATGGGTGTTGTTTGAGTTCTCGTGGTAGGTGTGTGGCCGGGATCCAAGGTGCAAGGGAATGTCCGAAGCGGATTTTTCTATTGTCACCCAATCTTTGGTCTGGTGATGGACATTCCAGTCCACTATTCTCTGGAGTTGAAAAGCCCAGTGGTATAGTTTGAGGTCGGGGATGCCCAGACCTCCTTTTAGTTTGGGTGTAGAGAGTTGTGTAAAGTTAATTCTGGGATTCTTTTTGTTCCAGAGGAATTGGGAGCAAATTTTCCTAAGGTTGGAGAAAAAGGACAGAGGAATTTTGATAGGTATGGTTTGAAAGAGATACAAGATTCGTGGTAGGATATTCATTTTAATTATTGCTGCTCTGCCAAACCAGGAGAAGTGGGGTTTGTACCATCTAGCGAGGTCATCTTTAATGTTCTGGAGAAGGGGGAGAAAGTTCTTGCTGAATAAATTGGAGAATGCAGAGGTTAAATGTATGCCCGGATATTTGATGGTATCTTTTTGCCAAATGAAGGGGAAATTTGTGGTGCAAGTTTTGACCACATCAGAAGGCAGGGAGATGTTCATGGCTTCTGATTTTGAGAAATGTATTTTAAAGTGAGCTATATACTGGAACTCGCCAAAATCTTTAAGGACATTAGGTATGGATATGGATATGAGGGGGTTTGTTAGAAAGAGTAGAATATAATCTGCGAATGCAGCAATTTTGTAGTGATGTTCAGCTATTTGGATTCCTTTTATGTCGATATTGTTTCTTAGTTTTTGTAGAAATGGTTCTAAGGTAAGAATAAAAAGAATAGGGGACAAGGGGCAGCCTTGGCGAGTCCCGTTATTTATGGAGAAGGCGTTTGACAGGAGGCCGCTTTTACTTTGGCCGAGGGTCAGTGGTAGAGAGCCATTATGAAAGCTATTAGTCTGGGTCCCAGCCCAACAGCCTCACGGGTTGCTCTGAGATAATCCCAGGCCAGCCTGTTAAACGCCTTCTCCGCGTCAAGTGAGAGTAGAAAACCGGGTGTTTTGTTATTGATGAGCCAATTTTGAATGTTAAGTGCTTTCGTGGTGTTGTCCCTTGCCTCTCGGCCTGGTACAAAGCCTACTTGATCTTTGTGAATCAGGCTTGGGATGAGGGGTAGAATTCTATTTGCTAGTATTTTGGCGAAGAATTTCAGATCGGTGTTTAGCAGGGATATGGGACGATAGTTAGCTGTTAGTGAGGGGTCTTTGGTTTGGGAATGATAGCAATGTGTGCTTTGAGTAAGTTGTGGGAAGGGGTATCTTCGCGAGCTAAATGGTTGAAGGTTTTAATAAAGGGTTTGGATAGGATTTCTGGGAAGGATTTGTAATATGCTGCCGAAAAGCCATCTGGCCCAGGACTCTTGCCTGTCTTCAGTTGTTTTAGGGCTATTTTGAATTCTTCCTCTGTGAGAGGGCTGTCCATCTCGGAAGCTGTTTGTTTGCTTATCGCTTGGGGAGCATATTGTTCAAGAAATCCGCTAATGATTGTTTGCCTTGTATCTTTTAGGTTGGGGGGTCTAGGTTCAGGTGGTAGATTGTATAATTTATTGTAGTAATCCGCAAACTGATTAGCTATTTCCTTGGTTGTTGAGACTAGGGTTTACTTTAGTGTGCGGATTTCCCTTATTGTATTATTAGCTCTTTTTTCTTGGAGGGCTTTCGCAAGATATTTGCCACTTTTGTTGCTATGCTCATAGAAAAGCTTTTGGGCCAGTATAAATTTCCTTCTGATTTTATGTCCCAACTCTTCAGATAGTAATGTGCGAGTTTTTATGAGTTCTGAAAGTGTACTGTTGGCTTTTGTTTTTTTGTGTGTGAGCTCTAAAGTGTGTATTTTGTTTACGAGGTTGTTGATTTTGGCCTGTCTGTCCTTTTTACGTGCTGTGGCACGCGAAATTAAGATTCCTCGTATTACGCATTTGTGCGCTTCCCATTGAGTAATTGGGTGTACATCAGGGGTGTCGTTTCTCATGAAGAATTCGTTGATATTGGTGCTGATTATATTGCTAGTCTCTGGGTCTGTTAAAAGAGAGGCGTCTAACCTCCATGTTTTGGGGGGAGGCGTTTGGTCTGGGAACCTAAGTGAGAGAGTGATAGGGTGGTGATCCGATAAGCACATGCTTTCAATTGTGGTGTTAGAAAGCATGGGAAGATCTTTTTGGGACAACCAGAAATAATCAATTCTGGAATAACGATTGTGCGGAGTGGAGAAGAACGTATAGTCTTTTGAGGTTGGGTGTTGTGTACGCCAAGTGTCGTGTAATAAGGCCTCATGTAATTGCTTTTTGATCTGTTTGATAGTTTTAAAGGGGATTGAAGATGTGCCTGTTGAGGTATCTTCTAGGGGGTTTAATGCTACATTGAAGTTGCCCCCTAGAATGAGTATGCCTTCCTGAAAAGTAATGAGGTCTGTGATAGTTCTTCTAAAGAAGGTGATTTGTGCATGATTTGGACTATAAATGTTCGCAATGGTTATTGGTTTGTTCCAAAGTTTGCCTTTGATGAAAAGGTAGCATCCTTCCTCGTCTTCTGAGGAGTCTGTGATGTCAAAGGGGATGTTTTTGGATATTAAGATCGCTACTAGAGTTGAGCGAACCTCTGGAAGTTCGGGTTCTGCTGGTCCTGCCGAACTTCGGGACAAAGTCCGGGTCCGGACGGAACCCGAACGATCGCACGGACAACGAACCCCATTGAAATCAATGGGGACCCAAACTTTTAGGCACAAAAATGGCTGTAACAAAGTCCTGGAAAGCCCTAGAGGGCTGCAAAAGGAAGTAAAATGGGGGTAAGGGTAGGACAAGTGCCCTACAAAAAAATGGGGACAGGGAAATAACTTTAAATATTTTTAAAAAAATAAAAACATAAAAAAGCAAAAATGGAGGTGAATGTGGATCATCTTCAAACTGTGTCTGAAAAGTATTAATTAATGGTAGAAGCCATATAACTGTTCTAAAATCATCTTCAAACTAGGGCAAGTGCCCTACAAATAAATGGGGATAGGGAAAATAAATTAA
>BLSH010057230.1:129558-144821 GCA_018402905.1 Glandirana rugosa
GGTTGACTCGTACTCTATGACCCAGAACTCCTACCTGGTGACCGGTCTTGAATGACTGATACGTTGACTAGATGACCGGACAGGACGTAGAACGTACGAAAGACTTGCCTGTAAGTCACGACGACCTCCCAAGCATTGGCTAGTTTGTTACGCGGACAGGTGTCTGAGGCAACTAAACGAGTGTAAATATTTTTACTTAGTCAGGACCTAGTCGTCGATAGTTCGGGGACTACGACTACGTTGACTAATTTAAACTATCCCTAGACCTTAGGGAACTTCTGACGGTGACGAGGATAAGGAGGACAGGTATTAGATCTTGCTATATCTTCAAGGGATTCCAGATCCCTATCAAATTTAATCAGTTGCATCAGCATCAGGGGCTTGATAGCTGCTGATCCAGGACTGATTCATTTTTATAAATGTGAGCAAATCAACGGAGTCTGTGGACAGGCGCATTGTTTGATCGGTTACGAACCCTCCAGCAGCACTGAATGTCCGTTCAGAAAGCATGCAAGATGCAGGACAGGCCAGTAGATCAGTTGCATAGTCAGTAAGTTCTGGCCAGTGGTCCATCCTCAAGACCCAGTATCTCATGCTCAGTTGGAAAGGTCTCCAAGTCTGCTCTTGCCCCTAGACATTCATTCACCATATAATGCAGACGCTGGCGATGGTTGCTTCAACCTATCAAGCCTGGGCGCTGAAGACTGAAATTTTTTTTAAAGGCATCGGTCAGCCGGCCACCTTCTCCACCACTCTGCCTCTGAATGACCAAAGCTTCAGAAACACGTTGTCCAGCACCAGGACATGGTAACCTCCCAGGGTCTGGAAAGGCGTTGCACAAACTTTTCTGCACAGGCAGGATGAGCTCTGCAACTTTACCCTTGTAACGTGGATCAAGAAGGGTTGTAGCCAGTAATGATCCCTCTCCTTGATACCACGAATCCTAGGGTCTTTTCGCAGGCTTTTCAGAATCAGAGAGCCCATGCAGCGTAAGTTTTAGGAGGCATGAGTGTCCTCTGGGTCACAGAGGATGACATTATCAGGAACTACCCCTATCAGCCCAGTACAACTCCTTGGGTTTGTGGGGACTGAAAACCATGATCCCTTGAAGACTGCTGCGGGTTATCCTCCACATCCATGCTGGCACAATCCTCCTCCTCCTCCTGTGTGTTTGGCGGCTCTGCAGGAATGCTCTCTGCATAAAGGGGGCTTTGAGAGGAAAGGAAGTCCTTCTCTTCCTCCCGCTGTTCTGCCTCGAGTGCCCTATCCATGATTCCAGGGACAGTATCACTGATGCATTGTTGCTGCTCACTATCCTTGTGGCCTCCTCAAATAGTGACAGGACAGTGCATGCATCCTTGATCAGTAGCCACTGGCGTGGCGAAAAGAAGCCAAGCTCCCCTGATCACCAGGACTTATCAGTCATCCATCCGATATATATATTAGACTGTATATATTTTAATACACCACATCAAGTGTATTATATACCGTACTCCCCCGAATGCACTGGTATATAGTGTACACTCAATACACTCTGTGTGTGTGTGTATATATATATATATATATATATATATATATATATATATATATATATACTAGACTGTATATATTTTAATACACCACGTCAAGTGTACTATATACCGTGCACCCTCGAATGCACTGATATACAGTGTACACTCAATACACTGTGTGTGTATATATATATATTACTATTCCCGACTTGGTCTGAACTTCCACAGACTTTCTAAGAGGCAACAATACACGAACTTGGGTAGTGTCGAATTGCATTCCTCGATACTCTAGGACTTGAGCCGGCTGCAACAGACTCTTTGCGACAGTTGATTAACCAACCAAACCGTCTGATCGTGCTGCCGGTTATCAGCCTGTGCTATTGAAGGAGGGACTTTGACGCGGCCTGAGGGAGAATGTCATCCAGATAATGAAAAATTTGAATGGCTCTGATCCTTCAGATAGCGACGACCACTGCCAAAACTTCTAAAAATGTTCTTGGAACTGTGCCCAGCCCAAATGGCAGACAACGAAACTGGCAATGGAAGCGATAGTGTGATGCACGTATGGGCACATGTAGGTAAGCATCCGCTAGGCCTATTGACGCTAGCAAATCTCCCTTCTTCACCATGGACAATGATGTTGTGAGGACTCCATTCTGAATGGAGGGACTTTCAAGAAGGTATTCGGGGCTTCTAAGTCCCGGACCGGCCTGAATCCTCCTGAGGATTTTGTTACCAAGAACAGAAAAGAATAGAATCCTTCTCCCTTCTCGTGCTTCAGAACTGGCAGAATTGCTTGAGATACCACTAAATTCTTTGCATACATTAAAAAAACAACGCCCTTTCCTCTGGACAAGTAGGAATTTGGATCTCCACAGAATGAGACTAGGGAGGTCTTTCCTTGAATGATGTCCAAGACCCAGGTATCTTAAACTTCTTCCGCCCAGACCTCTCCAAAGTAAGACAGTCTGCTCCCACTTGGGAAGTCTGGACGGGGAACCCTTCAGAAGAGCTTGTCTGAAGCTTTTGCTGGCTGGTTCACCTTGGCTTTGGTTGCTTTGGGAAAGGCTGGACTCTGCCCCTTCCACTGTCCAAAGAACGGTCGCCCCAGCTGGTACGCGGAAGCTTCCCCGAAACCTTTTTTTAGATCTCTCAGAAGGGATGAACGGCTGAAGGGAATCTTTTCCTTCTCTGCGGAATAAGCCCTGAGTTCCCTCCAGACACTTGTTGCATCTCTGACTACAGGGTCTTGCCAAAAAATTCTCCATCAAAAGGAACTGAACAAAGGCTGTGCTTGGAAGCACTATCCGCTGACCAATGCTTCAGCCATAGGGCTCTGCGTGCCATCATAGACTAAGCCATCAATTTCAGTATTATCCTGACCTGGTCCACGGGGCACTTGTGCTAGAAAATACACCCTGATCCTAATGGACTGTAAAGGGAGGAACCCTCTTCCCCTATCATTTAACCCAAAGAACCGGCCTCCAACACCGTAATGCCCACTTTTAAGGCTGCCACCACTTAGGTAAGTGCTATAGCCTGCCTGCAGGCTGCTCCTGCTACCATGTACATTCTTTTGAGATCTGTGTCGATCCATCGGATCTAGAAGGATACTGAGTCATCTAGAGGCAAGGTAACGTGCCAGCTTGTCTCTGAAATGAGGCATCCGCCTTAGGCGTGACCTCCCAAAGCTTAGCATCCCTAGAGCAAAAAGGGTACAAGCTTGAGACCCTGTTGGACGTTCAATCTCTTATCGGGCCTTGCCCATTCATCTTCCATTATTTCCTGTATTAAAAATAATGGGAAGGACAGGAGTGACCTTTTCAAAGCAACTGATAGGAATGGGTTTATACCCATACACAGCTGCCATGATCCAAGTTGGCTTAGGGCCATACCTAAAGGCCAACTCACCAGAATTAGGCATAATTGTACGGAGTATGGGTTGTTTGCACAACAGACCAGTGTAATATTGGATAGATTTAGCACAAAAGGCTATAATAGGGCCCAAATGGAGAAGGTAAAAAACAACATTTTAAAAGGCAATAGAAAAGAATTGATAAACGAAAAAACGCCCAAATTAAAGTAGCCCAAACTACCCTTTATAACACAATATAGTAGACAATACAAAGAAATAGAAAACATATTCAAAAAGTACTGGTATATATTGTTAGGAGATAGCAAATTAAAAAAATATTTTACCCCCTGCACCAAAATTCATTTATAGAAGAACAGCAAATCTCAGGGATCTTATTGTACATAATATACCTAAACCCCCAGAAAAAACACTTATGTTTGGAGACCTTAAGGGTTTCTATCACTGTGGTAAATGCACAGCCTGTGCAGTGGTAAAAAGGAGGGGTAGAAAAATTACTAGCTTTCATTCCACCACTACACAAAAGAAATATGATATTAGGAAACTCATAACTTGTTACAATACACGTCACATATTTAGTGACATGCCCATGTAACAAGCAATACATAGGCTGTACTACCCGTAAATTGGCAATTAGGATGAGAGAACCTGTGTATAATGTAAAAAAGGGGTTCAAGAACCACAGTCTCTCAAACCACTCCAGGATTAATCACAATAGGGACCCCAGCCAATTGGTATTCTGCAGTATAGATAAAATGGACCCCCATTGGAGGGGAACTGATATGAGCAAAGCGGTTTCCCAAAATGAGACAAGATGGATACATGAGATGGGAACACTGCATCCTCAGGGACTGAACATCGAAATTGACCTTAATTGTTTCCTTACAAACTAATAGATTGTAAATGTATGTGGGGGTTTGCAAACCGATGTGTAATTCCTAATATTGCCAATGTTGCAGAGTTTATATTGCCAATGTTGTACACATTGCCCAGGTTGCAGAGTTTAAATGGGTCACAGACCTCTAAACAATTTTAATTATTTTATCTTAATTTTATTTTATTTTTATTTATTTTTTATTTTTATTTTCATTTTTATTTTTATTTCAATTTTATTTTATTTTTATTTTTATTTCTTTATATTTTTTTATATTTTTATTTATATATTTTTTTATTTATTTTTATTTTTAATTTTATTCTTTTTGTAATTTTTCATTTTCAAATTTTTTTTCAGTTTATTTTCCAGTTCTCCCTTTTTTAATATTTTTTTATTTTTATTCCTATTCTTATTTTATTATTTGCAATATTAACTATTTTAATACATTTTCTTACGTCAACATAATATATAAATTTTAAAAAGTACAAGGTTACTTGCATATGTTACAAATTGAACATTAAAGGTTTTGGATTTTAATCTATATCTAAACGAAATTGTTAAGGCCGATCACAGTTATGTTTTAAGAAAATGTACTCGGGAATAGGAAGCCCCCATGTAAAACATGCATTGAGTGTTAATAAACAGGATATGATGTCAATGAATGTGCGCTATAAATGGCGGTGGTACACACTCTGCGTTCCAACTCTGAAGACGTTGCGGAAGTGACGAAACGCGTCAGAGGGAACACAGGGTACGCTGGGCCACGCTCCATTGGTACGCAATCGACACTGCAGAGTCGCGGCGACCACGGGAGTCTGTACATTTGCTTTGCATTTGTTATATGGCCAAAAGAACCTTTTAAAGAAAGAGGCGCGCAATGAGAGCTTTTCTTTTTCTCTTCATTACACACCTGGGAATGAGAGTGGTGGAACACTAAAGACAACAGAGACAACAGCCGAATAGCCGGAGGGACGTCATACCCACGGTCGGGTGTAAGACCGCAAGCGCATATTGACTCTACTATGTCGTATGGCTTTGGGAGTCAATAGGGTCTGGTAAGTGCAGAACCTGCTTTAGTCACAGGGGGAGCACGAGCACTTTGAAGACACTCTGGAAATGCTATAAACCGGCACTTTATCACTCAGAGCACTTTTTGATATTGGACTAAAATTGTAATTTACCATATAAATGCATTCATCTAAGGACGCTATATGCTGACCCATTCAGGGCACACATGGACAGTTTCTTGATCACATTTGCATTATTTATTATGGCATATTTGCATATATGAATTATAGTTATTGTTTACAGGATTTGCACATATTGCACATGTCACTTTTCACAAATTTTGCACATTATATATACTTATAGGTTGGATCGCATTATTTATTATGGCATATTTGCATATATGAATCATAGTTATTGTTTACAGGATTTGCACATACTGCACATGTCACTTTTCACAAATTGTGTACTTTATAAATATTTATAGGTTGGTTAACCTCAACTCCACACCAGCTAGCAGGAGAACTATATATCTAAGCAACCGATGTCCTTTGATATATACGGATAATATTCTCGCTGCATAAAATACTAAGCACGTTTGAAGAGCTTTTTAGGCGCTTTTGAAGAGCTTTCCATTGATTTCAATTGAGAGATGTGTATTTTCACCATCGGGCCAGCGCTCTGCTCCAGAGTGAGAGCATTCATTGATTTTAAAAGAAATAGGATCTTGTGAGCTTTTCAGGTGCCTGTAGCGTGAAAAGCGCATGAAAAGCTCCTCAGAGAGAAAGGGGACTTAGGCTCGACACACACCCATGCATCTCCAGCGTCCCTAAAATGTGTTCCATGAGAAACAACGCCAAATAGACTGTAGTGCAAATCCGCAAAATGGACCAAAAATGCACGGGTGCGAATCAGGCCCAAAGAAGAAATCAAGGAAAAATCCAATGCCTGAGTGTCTGGTTACAGATCTGACTCAGAATCCTCTGAATATTAATCTGAACTGTAGCGATCTGTCGCATCTGGCTCTGATTCTGACGTGGATGAGTGCTTCAAACAAGTGAAGTATACACACCTCCCCGGTAGGAAGTTTGCCCCGCATGCCCAGCCCTTCTTCTCCTCTTACCGGGCCGAGGCCCTACCAAAAGATGAAGAGGATCTGCGCCTTTGCTTATGCACATGCTAGCACTTAGTGGTCGCTTTCTGATGTTGCAACAGCAATTGTCCTGGGCTCAAGGCACTGCAATGAGGCACCGGTGAGGGTGATCTGGAGTGACGTTGCACAGGGATTTTATCCCGCCGCTAACCACTCCTCTGACCTGACTTATCACGCTTTGAGCGCTTCTTTCATTGCGGGTGATGCGACTCTTTAGTACTTCCCTGCGGGCGTTTATCTGCATCTGGGTCTTCTCTCAGTGTAAAGAAGAATGCACTCTTTTAAAAACAAAAAAACAACATAAACCCACACAAAAAAAAATAAAAAATTGCAAACCTTTCCATGCGTTCTTCAGTGCTATAGAGGCAGGCAGGAGGACCCAGGATACCTGGAAACACACAGACAGCCAGAGATCTATCCGGCAACTCAAGGCAGCAGCCATATTGAGATCCCACATCACTCAGCACAGAGGCAGTGATTATGAGACAAGCTGGAGCTCCAGGTGCTGTAATCACAGCAGGGAAGCAGGAACCCAAGCATGGGAGAGGGCGCTCCTTTCATACCAGGAAGTGGCCACTCTCAGCAACCTCCTGAGAGTTCCTGTAGAACTACAAGCCTCAGCCTGCCTGCTATTTCATCAATTCGCCACAAAGCCCAAACCAGCAGTATTTAACCACTCTCTAGAGGCCGGTGTATACATGCAGTAATTTATACTGCTAACTGAGACCCTAGCGCCAAGGGTACCACCACAAAGGGAGATTTACAGCCCAGACAGGGGGTCTTCTGAACTCAGGAGAGCGCATGAACCTGAGCAGGATTGTATGGACATTACAAGGTTTTGCAGTAAGTCTCCTACCATGCTTCTTCTTGCGTGTGTGTATGAATATATCTATTTTTCTTAAGAGGCGTCCGGAGTGAGGACGAAAAAGAACACTGCATATGGGCAGACAGCCGCCTCTTATAGGCTGGGAAAGAGGTTGTCCTGGAGGGGTCAGAGGGGGCGGAGCTGACCCATAGTAGGCTGACATGAGGAGGTCCAGGAAATATATATATATATATATATATATATATATTCTTTCACTGCTTGAATGGACGCTATACACTATACACTGAATTAGCTGTATACAGTCTACACTAAAGGCATTGCTATATATATATATATTCTTGTACTGCCTGCACTAACTGACTGTATACAGATTGCCCTATCTAGTATATATTTCACTCTACACTAGACTGCCTGCACTTACTGACTTTATACAGATCGCCCTATCTATCTGTCTATATATCTATCTATCTATCTGTCTATCTATCTATCTCTAGCTCTGTGATTGGCCAAAGCATGCCCGCCATTGGAATGCATTATGGTGTGCTTAAAGTTCCCGCAACGCCCCATAATGTTCACCTCCACTAAGACTTTCGCCAAGGAACTGGTCCAGGTGTTTAGTCAGGTGGGGATCCCTAAAGAGATCTTGACAGATTAGGGTCCCGTTCATGTCCAGAGTGACCAGAGAATTGTGCAAAATCTCCCATCTCCATACCTCTGTTTACCACCCCCAAACTCACGGTCTGGTAGAAAGGTTTAACAAGACCCTCAAGAGTATGCAAAAAAGGTGGAGGATTTTAGTAGGTTTAACAGCCAACCCGAAAAAGTGTGCCATAGGTCTGGAGGAGGTGAAATACCTTGGGTATGTTATTGGTCGAGGTCTGATCAAGCCCCAGACCAATAAGAGCGAGGCCATTTAAAAGTGGCCCCAACCAGTGAAAAAGAAGCAGGTTTGTGCCTTCCTGGGAATTACAGAGTATTACCGACGCTTCGTCCCAGACTTTGCCACCATTGCTGTCTCTCTGACCAATCTGACGAATGGTAGAGGGTCAGAAATGGTTAAGTGGAATCCCAAAGCCGAGAAGGCCTTCCAGAAGTTGAAGCAAGCCTTTTGTGTACAGCTGGTGCTCAAGACCCCAGACTTCGCAAAAGAGTTTGTGGTTTAAACCAACGCCTCTGAGGTGGGATGAGGTGCTGTTCTGTCCCAGATCAGAGACGGTGAGGAGCAGCTAGTCATCTACTTAAACAGGAAGCTTAATCGGCATGAAAGGAATTATGCCATTGTGGAGAAGGAGTGCCTGGCTATCAAGTGGGCATTAGAGGGCCTAAAATACTACCTGCTGGGAAGGTCATTCAGGCTAGTCACCGACCATGCCCCCCCTTAAGTGGTTTTGTAACAAATGGGAGAATAATAGCTGAGTGACTAGGTGGTTCCTGGCCCTACAGTTGTTTAAAACGATACTACAGGCTTCCTTTTAAAAAAAATAAAAATAACAAACATGTCATACTCATCTCCTCTGTGCAGCGGTTTTGCACAGAGTGGCCCCTAACCCCGTCTTCTGGGGTCCTCCGGTGGTGCTCCGGGCTCCTCCTGCACACTTCCCTGGGGTCACCCGTGCAGGTGCGCTCCGTGTTCACACTAACAGCAGTACTCGGCCCCACCCCCAGCTCCCGGGTCATTGGACTTGATTGACAGCAGCAGGAGCCAATGGCTCCCCAGCTATCAATCCAGCCAATGAGGACCAGAGCAGCTTGGGTGAGCTGTGAGGCTTGTCCCCACCGTGGGTTTGTATTGGGCTCAGGTAAGTAAAGGGGGGCTCGAGGGGGCTGCTGCATGTGAAAAAGGTTTTCACCTTAATGCATAGAATGCATTAAGGTGAAAAACCTTGAGGGTTGACAACCCCTTTAAGTTCTCAGTGGAACACGGAGCCGGAAGGCTCCAAAATAATGCCCATGGTCTTTCCCAGGCCCACTGCATGGTCGGGACCAGTGCTGGACTGGTGGGTTGGAATACTGGGATATTTCCTGGTGGGCTGGCTGCCCTGGGGCCGCTGTCAGCTAGGAGCTTTGATGCTTGCTTTTATTTTTTCTAACAAGAACAGCTGAGAGCAGCCTCAGCTTTGCTGTGAACTGGAGGCGGGGCTGGCTGAGGAAATGTCTACCAAGGGGTGGGGGGGCTGGAGGAGATAGTGACCAATAATGAAGCAGGCAGTGTATCCCTCCCTCCTCTCCAGCCCGCCACATTTGAGTATATACAGGTGCTGGATCAGGGCTGAATGAGGGTGCTGGGAGGGAGATACACAGTACCTGGAGCCTGGGGTATACAGCATGGTATGGCTACAGCTATAGGAAAACGAATCCTCAGCACACACAACTAGCTGAATGGAAACAAGATAGTACAATGTCTTATACAGTGCTGGCCAGCCGATGTCTTCCCAGAAATCCATGACTTCAGGCAGTGTTACCGATCAGCTCCCCTCCCCCCTCTTGTCTCTGCTCTGTACTGCTTTTGTTTTGTTTTTGTTTTTTTAATAGCTGCTTTACCTGCACACTGTGTGATTAGTGATAAGATGTCTGGGAGAAGCTGCAGCCCCATTCTGTGTCCAGTGACTGTAACATCTATTCAGTTATGTAGCCAGAGCTCTGTGTGTGCTACAGGGTTTGGGTGATTTTTTTGGATGGATTTACTGCTGGTTCAGGTTATCAGCTTCACAGACCCATTAACTGTTTACTCCCTCCACTAATCCTGACCAGTTCACTGTAAGACAATATTTTTTTTGGAAATTGGATTTACTGCTGCCTCTTCACTTGGTTGTGCTTTCAAAGGAGGATTATGGACTTGATGTTGTAGAGCTGGTTTAAATAGAGTGCAGCAGTGCTGCCATACTATACACTTTTAGCCAGGGTTCACATTATAGTGATGCGGGAACCAGAGCGATTCCAGCGCCAGTTCTCGCATCACATCTCCCCCACAGGCATTTCACACTGCCCTCTGCGAACCACTGTGGGTGTCATTACAATGTTAATGACACCCCCAGATCGGTTTACAGAACACAGTGCGAACTGAGAAATCAGATAGGAATCGGATCACATGGGTGTTGCAGTGCAGGTAAAAAAAAGCCCCTGCAAATCGAATGCAAGTTCAGCCATACAACTGCCATACAATGTCTGCAGTCTCTAGCCATCTCTTGTACTATGTCTGCATTCTCTGGCCATCTCTTTTGCTATGTCTGCAGTCTCTGGCCATCTCTTGTGCCATGTCTGCAGTCTCTGGCCATCTCTTGTGCTATGTCTGCAGTCTTTGATCATCTCTTGTATGATGTATGCAGTCTCTAACCATCTATCATGTCTGCAGTCTCTGTCCATCTCTTGTATCGTGTCTGCAGTCTCTGACCATCTCTTGTATCATGTCTGCAGTCTCTGACAATCTCCTGTAGTATGTCTTACACATGCAACTTGCATCATTTGCACACAGCCTATATAGTTTGTGTTTGAGTGATATGAGGTGTATATGTGTAATATAGGCTGCATGTGAGTGACATTATATATACACACACACACAAAATGTTCACATGTATACTGACATGACCTACACAGAAAAAAAATTATATATATATATGTATATATATATTATGCCCCCCCTATATATTTCTAGAGTCGTCACTGTATCCTGGACATCATGATCCCAATACACTGCACAGCACACCTCCACTACAGGATAGGTCTCCTCTTCTACAGCGAGGATTCACGCAGGAGAGGACACACACAATACACACACACATACACTATACACTTCCCCTTCTGTCACAATGGAGGTATAACAAAGCCCCCAGTACAGGGGGAGGATGCTGTATTGGGGGGGCTATGGCCAAGGTACATTCCACATTGAAACCCCCCTTACCCCAAAGACAATCATTCATTGGGTGCAATATACGTGTGTGTGTGTGTATAGTTAGCATTTTATTCAGTAATACAATAAATGGGCATGCAGCCATTTACTTCCCGGAGAGAAAGAGGGGTGTGGGAAGGAGGTGAGAGAGAAAAAAAACAAGGAATAAGGGAAGGAATAAAAAGAGAAAATGTAAGAGAGAGGGAAATGTGGAGGGACAAAGAAAAAGGGAGAGAAAGATCAAGAGACGGATAGAGAGAGAGAGATGGGGGGATAAAAATAACAAGAAATTAGGATAGAGAGAGATAAAAGCGAAAGAAAGGAGAACAAAGAGTGGTACATCCTAAAATGTACCGAGAGGGCCACTGCGCAGACTCGGACTGGCTGTCCGTTGCTGTCACGTACCTGATGGTAGAGTCTGACTCATGCAGTAGGCAACCTCTTATGGCCCTGGTTCCAGAACCCCTGGTAGAGCAGACAGGGAGTGCTGGAGCACAGGGGAGCACGAGGGCCGGATTGGACACAGATGATGGTGTAATGTCTTCCAGAAATCAGTGCAAGACTGAAGAGTAGTGATGCAGGCCGGATCAGTAACCTGTGGGCAAAGCAGTACAGGAGGAGCAGGCAATCGGATGGTCAGGTGCAGGCAGGGTCGTTAACAGGCAGGTAGGTGGATGTACATAGGGGTCAGACAGAAGAGTGGTCGTAGGCAAGCCGGGGGTCGTGCAGGCAGAGTTCAAGTGGGTATGGGTTCAAGCCGGGTCACCGGTAAACAGGAAACTCAAACAGGTCACTGAAAGGCACTGGTAACAATGTAGAACGAACAGCACTGCCTGCTGGGCGTGGAGGGACTAAATAGAGCCATTTGGTGCCGTTTCCAGCGCGTGAACGCGCACAGGCTTGCACCAAAGACAGCTGAAGGCATGGATCTTCTACTAACGTTGCCCCCCCCAAGGGGCAGCCTCCGGGTGCCCAGCCGGGCCCTTAAGTCTGGGTGTCTCCTCCAGAATCGTTTAACAAGCTCTTTAGCATGGATATGGTCTTTGGGCTCCCATGAGCTCTCTTCCGGTCCATACCCCTTCCACTTGATCAGGAACTGGGGATGCCCTGCTTCTTCCTGCAATCGAGGATGGTTTCCACCTCAAACTCTTCTTCACCATACACAAGGATCGGCTCAGGTGGAGTCATCCTCCAGTCCGGGAAAGGGTCCTGGGTCACGGGTTTAGCAGGGTGACATGGAACACGGGGTGGACCCAAAGGGATGGTGGCAGATCCAACTCATACGCCACCCTGTTAATCTTCCTCTTCACGGGGAATGGACCAATGAATCTGGGACCCAGTTTCTTCGACGGGCAAGACAGCCTCAGGTTCTTGGTTGCTAACCAGACTCGGTCACCAGGTTGTAAGACCGATTCCCCACATCTCCTTTTGTCAAAGGCCCTCTTATAGTGTTCCTGTGCCCGGGACAGTGTTTCCTGTAATAATGTATTGTTCCTTTCAAGGAATTCTGTTATTTTCTGTACCGCTGGCACCGTACTTTCTGGGATTAAGTTGGGTATAAATGTGGGGTGGTAGCCGAGATTCGCCCAAAATGGAGATTGCTTGATCGCTGAATGTACGGTGTTATTGTAGGCGAACTTGGCTATTGGTAGCAGTGAGACCCAGTCGTCCTGGGCAAAGGAGGAGTAACAGCGGAGGTATTGTTCTAAGGTCTGATTAGTCCTGTCTGTCTGAACATTTGTTTGGGGATGATAGGCCGATGAGAATACTTATTTGATTCCCAAAGCGGTACATAAGGCTTTCCAGACCTGGGATGTGAACTGCACCCCGCGATCTGAGACTGTTGACGGGAATTACATGAAGACGAACCACTTCCTTAATAAAAGTCTCTGCAGTTTCCACTGCGGTAGGAGTCCCTTGCATGGGGATGAAGTGCGCCATTTTGGTAAGGCTGGCAACCACTACAAAGATGGAAGTGAATCTTTCAGATGGAGGTAGCTCTACTATAAGGTCCATTGAAATGTGAGACCATGGGCGCTCCAGAATGGGCAGCGGTTTTAACAGACCCCAAGCTTTAGCCCGGCTAGTCTTGTTTTTGGCACAGATGGGACAAGCGCCAACATATTCCCTGCAGTCCTTGTCGGCAGAGGGCCACTAAAAGGAGCACGACAGCAGTTCTGGAGTCTTGTGACCCCCAAAATGTCCCGCCAGCTTGTGGTCATGGCTAAGCTCCAGCACTGAGAGGCATAATTTCTTTGGGACGAATACTTTATCACAGTACCACCACAGCCGGTCCTTTATTGTCAGCCGAGGGTCTGGAGGCATAGTGGCTTTGGCCAGGGACCGTCTTATCTGAGACAGTAAGTCCTCTTGGGTTAACAGGAAGTGCTGTGGAGAAAGGATGGTGTCTGGTGGTGTGGACTCTCCTGGTTCGCTGAACATCCTAGATAAATCGTCAGGCTTTGTGTTCTTTGACCCGGGCCTGTAGGTGATGTGTAGTTTGAAAGCGGGAGAAGAACAAAGCCCAACGTGCCTGATGGGGTCTAAGCCTTTTGGCCGTGCGTAGAAGAGTTGAAGACCATAACAGGGTGTGTAGCTCCCTCCAGTAGATACCGCCACTCCTCCAAGGTGGACTTGATGGCTAGGAGTTCCCGGTCACCTACATCATAATTTTTCTCCGGGGCAGAGAGTTTGTGAGAAAAGAAGGTGACAGGTGTGAGAGAAGCCTTTGGGCCTTGCCTCTGGGAGAGGACTGCTCCCACTGCAGTCTCTGAGGCATCCACCTCCATGATGTAGGGTAAGGCAGAATCCGGGTGCTTTAAGACAGGTGCAGATGTGAACAGCTGCTTAAGTTTTAGGAAGGCTTCTTGGGCTTCAGAGGTCCAGTGGAAGCGGGTGTTCTGCTTGGTGAGCTGGGTAATTGGTGCAATCACCATGGAGAACCCCGGTCTACGGGAGCTGGCCAGTCCAAGATGGCAGAAACTTTTTGTTCGTCCATAGTGATTCCAGTAACTGAGATGATCAGACCCAGGAATGGAATGCTGGAGCACTCGAATGTACACTTTTCAGCCTTAGCGTAAAGCCCATGTTGTCGGAGGCGTTGTAGCACACACTTGCCGTGCCTGCGGTGCTCCTCCAATGTGGCTGAAAAAATTAGGATATCGTCCAAGTAGACGATGACGAATTGGTCCAGGTAATCCCGGAAAATGTCGTTCACCAGGTGTTGAACGGTGACCGGAGCATTACAAAGCCCAAAGGGCATTACAAGTAGAGTTGAGCGAACACCTGGATGTTAGGGTTCAGCTGAACTTCGCAAAAAAGTTCGGGTTCGGCCCCGAACTTGACCCTGAACCCCATTGAAGTCAATGGTGACCCGAACTTTTGGGCACAAAAATGGTTGTAAAAAAGTCCTGGAGAGGGCTAGAGGGCTGCAAAAGGAAGCAAAATGGGGGTAAGAGAAGGAAAAGTGTTCTGCAAACAAATGTGGATAGGGAAATAACTTAAAATCACATAAAAAAAAATGGAGGAGGAGGTGGAGGAAGTGGATGGAGGTGGATGTGGAGTAGGAGGTTGAGGAGGCGGTGACCGTGGCGGTGTAGGTGGAAGTGGCAGTGGAGGAGGAGGAGGTAGCCAACACTGTTTTTTGTTTGTTTTGTTTATTTTTCTAATTGGGGTAGCCCCCAAAATATTGAGACATATTAAAAAAAAAAAAAAAAGTATACCAATGGCTGTGTGAGGCCGGTCTAAATGTCTATTCTGCACAAGGTACAGACAAGTCTTGTGGGATCCATGCCTGGTTCATTTTAATAAACGTTAGCTTGTCCCCATTGGCTGTGGACAGGCAGCTGCACTTGTCTGTGATAACGCCCCCCTGCCATGCTAAACACACGTTCAGACAATACACTGGCTGCAGGGCAGGCCAGCACCTCCAAGGCATAAAGGGAAAGCTCAGGCCATGTGCCCAATTTGGAGACCCAGAAGTTGAATGGGGCAGACCCATCAGTCAGTACGTGTAGGCGTGTGCACACATACTGTTCCACCATGTTGCTGAAATGCTGCCTCCTGCTAAGACGTTGCCTATCAACTGGTGGTGCTGTTTGTTGCGGCATGCTGCTGACAAACTTTTCCACATTTC
>BLSH010057230.1:237528-247768 GCA_018402905.1 Glandirana rugosa
AAGTTCCAGGTTCGTCATGACTTATTTTTGACAAAATCGGTTTACAATTTTTTCTCTTTTTTTTTCTCTTTTTTTTGGAGATTCCCTTTCCTTTTTGTTTGTTTATTTGTATTTGTTTGTTTTTCCTTTCCCTTAGAGGTTTTTTTTCTCTTTTTTTTTCTCTTTTTTAACATTTGGCTAAAACAGTTTTTATTCAGTACTGCTTGGACCTTGAAGGGGAGAAACCCCGAAAGCTTGTCCTGAAAAATTTTATGTTAGTGCAAATAAAAAAAGTATCACGGACAGTACTCCGTTTTCTCTGGCACTATTGCACTAATACGGCTACAATCACTTCAAACCATATGGTAATCAACGCGAACAAGTACGAAAGATCTTGAACACACATTGGCACATACTAACAAGATGCCCTCAAATTCAGCAGAGATAGTATGCCCCGGACCATTAATGGTGGCCAAAAGAGCAAGAAATCTAGCAGATTTAGTAAAATCAGAGTTTAATCAGATCATCAACAAAAACATGGCTGAAAGATCTACCTCCTCTAAAAAGAATGTACCCATGCGGTAGATGCAATGCCTGCAAGTATGCGGAAAGAACAAATGAATATATGGACAGCAACTGGAAAAATATAAAATCAAGAAATTTATAAACTGCAACACAGAAAGAGTATTATATATGATAACCTGTCCATGCAGAAAGATATATGTGGGAAAAACTAAATGACAACTTAAGTGTTGAATACGAGAGCATCTATCAGCGATTAAAGACCCCAAAGATGAATCTCCCATAGCACAACATTTCCAAAAATTCCATCAAGGAAAGGCTACAGGCTTTACATTAAAAGGAATGTTTGCCCTAAAAATTTCAACGAGGAGGAGATTTTGATACTGTACTTCTAAGAAAAGAAAAAAATGATCTATAGATTAGACAGCTTAACTCCTAAAGGGATAAATACCGAGCTCAGTTTACAAATCTTCTTAGAACATTGATCTCTATAAAAATCATCTCAAGGTGAGACTGAAACTCAAACAGATGTATTCATATATTCACAGAGAAATTCTCATTTGAGCGATAATATACATATACATTTTATGAAGACAATTACTTATTCACTATACATAAAGAAATAGAAAAATGCGGCCCCTACTTCCATGGAAATGGTTAAATAAAAAGCAGAGATTATAAATATCCAGAAAGCATTAACATTTGGGATATGAGAAACATCTCCCCACACCAACAACTGTCTCTCCTCACATATTATTTGCCAATTATCACCATGTTAAAATCTGTCATCTTGACCGACCGTGATTGCATGGGAGACTAAAATATCGGCCGATGGTCATTTTGATCTCACCTGAAAGGGTTAAGTATAAAGCAGAGACTACAATTATTTTGAAAGCACCAATGTCTACGGTGGGGGAAAAAAGCCTCTACACTAATGATAATTGGCTCTCCTTGCACAATATACACTAACCATTATCAAGTTGGAACCTTGATTAAATGGGAAATATTGGCCAATAGTTAACTTTACAACATGCAACCGTGAATCGATTAATCATAGGTCATCTTGAGGTCTGTCTGGATAGCATGCGATGAATGCATAATTACCTTTAAGCTGTGAAGATTTATTGAATTTTCTTTAAAATCAGAAAAAGGTATCATATGCATCATTAATATCTATCTATAAAACCAACCGTGATTGCATGGGAGACTAAAATATCGGCCAATGGTTATTTTTTTACCTCACCTGAAAGGGTTAAGTATAAAGCAGAGACTACAATTATTTTGAAAGCACCAAAGACTTGCGGTGACAAATGCCTCTTTACAGTAACGGCAACTGGTTCTCTTCACACAATACGTACTAACCATTATCAGATTGGAACTTTGATTGCATGGGAAATATCGGCCGATGGTAAACTCTACAACATGCAATCGTGAATCTATTAATCATAGGTCATCTTGAGGTCTGTCTGGATAGCATGAGATGAATGTATAATCACCTTTAAGCTGTGAAGATTTATTGAATTTTCTTTAAAATCAGAAAGGTATTGTATGCATCATTAGTATCGATTTAGAAAAAGACTTCAAATACAGGGATACTAGTAAGTAGGAACTGGCAAGCATGGGGTTAAATATTAACTATCCTATACCAATTAGCAATGGGGTGGGAATTTAGCCTCTGGTCACTTTGAAAAGTAAAAAAAGATATAAACACCATGAACAACTCCAGAGGCACCCCACTCTGAAGAAAGTTACGTGAAGTAACTGAAACATATCGGTGTAAGCCCTCACACCCCCACTGGCCCCACTGTGTTAGGGGCATGAATGAGATTCTTCACTTATGTCTTCTCTCTACGGAGCAATTTCCAAGGTTCTTGTTTGATACACCAACCCAGCAACTTGCAACACCAAGATTTCAACTGGACATTGGATATTGAGTGCATGATCAAAGCTACAACACTCGGAGAGACCCGCACAGAGGACCGACGGTCACCCCCGTATTCCCCTTTCAACAGTAATCCTGTTCGGACACCGGAGAGACCCGCACAGAGGTCCGGCGGATCTAGCCCTTATTATTTCTTCATCCCCCTGTAAACTGGGATTCTCTATGGCAGTGGTTCTCAACTCCTGTCCTCAGGACCCACAAACAGGCCAGGTTTGCAGGATGTCTGAAATGCATCACAGGTGATATCATTTGCTGCTCAGTGATTGCAGTATTCTAGTCTGCATCTCCCCAAGGTAACACTTAAAATCTGGCCTGTTGGTGGGTCCTGAGGACCGGAGTTGAGAACCACTGCCCTATAGACTGAGCAGCAACTAACACAGGAACGGATACCATACGGTTAATAGATGATCGTTTCATCTTTACCACAAAGAAGTATCAACAAACCTCGAGTGCAGTCTCAGTATATGAGATTATGACTGAACCAATGTGCTGTACTATATGAATCAATGAATGACCCAGATCAACTATAATGCTGTCAGACAACGAAATGATCATATACTTGCAATAGACTTTAACATTACCAGTCAACTACTGCCTCCAGGGGTTATATACTCTCTTACTGTGATTGCACTCTCAGCCACACCACAGAAACTGTGTATCCAATTACACGTCCAGATATGGCGATATCGGCCAGTGAATTGCCGGCATTCCAATCTACTATCTGCGGTGTAATTGTCCGGCCACAGCTGATTAGCTTTAGCCACCTCATAGAATCTGTGTGTCATTTCTGCTTTCACACATATCATGCTATCGGCTATTGAGCCATAGACACACAGACTTCAAGTTATACAATTGAAATTTGCTTCATTTTGTCTCAACGTTTATGGGAACATTTGGAAAGTCTTGATACTCAATACTTGGTAACGATCTTGAGAAGTTATTGTGGCAATTAAGCTGTAACATTAGCTGATAATTTAGCCCTCATAGCGATTATGCAATTGTCATTTGGGTAATTGATGGAACTGGAAGTCCTCTCAATATAGCACGCTGCAGTTACAATATGCCTGTGCTCATGAATGGTTTCCCAGTATCCATATAACACCTTTTTATTCTGTCATGTATTTACATATATACAGTATCTCACAAAAGTGAGTACACCCCTCACATTTTTGTATATATTTTATTATATCTTTTCATGTGACAACACTGAAGAAATGACACTTTGCTGCAATGTAAACTAGTGAGTGTACAGCTTGTATAACAGTGTAAATTTGCTGTCCTCTCAAAATAACTCAACACGCAGCCATTAATGTCTAAACCACTGGCAACAAAAGTGAGTACACCCCTAAGTGAAAATGTCCAAATTGGGTCCAAAGTGTCAATATTTTGTGTGGCCACCATGATTTTCCAGCACTGCCTTAACCCTCTTGGCCATGGAATTCACCAGAGCTTCACAGGTTGCCACTGGAGTCTTCTTACACTCCTCCATACCGATATCACGGAGCTGGTGGGTGTTAGAGACCTTGCGCTCCTCCGCCTTCCGTTTGAGAATGGCCCACAGATGAGACATGCTTGGCTAGTCCATCACCTTTACCCTTAGCTCGTTTAGCAAGGCAGTTGTCGTCTTGAAGGTGCGTTTGAGGTCGTTATGTTGGAAAACTGCCCTGCGGCCCAGTCTCCAAAGGGAAGGGATCATGTTCTGCTTCAGTATGTCACAGTACATGTTGGCATTCATGGTTTCCTCAATGAATTGTAACTACCCAGTGCCGGCAGCACTCATGCGGCCCCACACAATGACACTCCCACCACCATGCTTGACTGTAGGCAAGACACACTTGTCTTTGTGCTCCTCACCTGGTTGCTGCCACACACGCTTGACTATCTGAACCAAAATAGGTTTTTATCTTGGTCTTAATAGGACCACAGGACAGGGTTCCAATAATCCATGTCCTTAGTCTGCTTGTCTTCAGCAAACTGTTTGCAGGCTTTCTTGTGCATCATCTTTAGAAGAGGCTTCCTTCTGGGACAACAGCCATGCAGACCAATTTGATGCAGTGTGTGGAGTATGGTCTGAGAACGGACAGGCTGACCACCCACCCCTTCAACCTCTGCAGCAATGCTGGCAGCACTCGTGTGTCTATTTCCGAAAGACAACCTCTGGATATGATGCCGAGCATGTGCACTCAACTTCTTCCATGGTAAAGCCTGTTCTGAGTGGAACCTGTCCTGTTAAACCACTGTATGGTCTTGGCCATCTTCTTATAGCCTAGGCCATCTTGAGGGAGAGGGAGAGGGGGAGGGAGAGGGGGAGAGAGAGAGAGAGAGAGAGAGAGAGAGAGAGAACACAGAATTTAACACACCTGCTCCCCATTCACACCTGAGACCTTGTAACACTAATGAGTCACATGATGACATCAGGGAGGGGAAAATGGCTAATTGGGCCCAATTTTGACATTTTCACTTAGGGGTGTACTCACTTTTGTTGCCAGCGGCTTCGACTTTAATGGCTGTGTGTTGAGTTATTTTGAGGGGACAGCACATTTACACTGTTATACAAGCTGTACACTCACTACTTTACATTGTAGCAAAGTGTAATTTCTTCAGCGTTTTTACATGAAAAGATATAATAAAATATTTACAAAAATGTGAAGGGCGTATTCACTTTTGTGAGATACTGTAGCTAGACCAATTCTATATACTCTGGGCCCAGTGCAGAGTACTTTTTAACTGTTGGACAACGTTGTCCATTTTTAAATTGTGAACTATGCAAATTTTGTGTTATATTGGTAAATCATTAATAAAATATTTTTTTTGTAAATTTCTGCGGTGTGTTCCCACCTACTTTATAGAGGCACAGACCGCTTTTGGAGAACCTTCTCCCCTTCCCTTTATGTATACATGATACTTAGGTCCAAGCATTGGGAACCCCACTCTAACAAAGTGAGTCGGATATACACTTTATGATTACTGTTCAATAGAACCTGGTGGTTCCATGTCCTCCCATTCCCTCTTCCTCCCCTCCCTTATTGAATTGATTGGTCAAGCTCCCCTGAGTACGCAGATGAATCCTCCTGGGCCTCCACCTACTAACCTCTAGAAGTTTCTACAAACTTCCAGACCCAGAGGGGAGGCACCAGAGACTTGCCTGCATGAGTCATCCAGCCTAACACAAATAAACCCTGACCCATATTCCATGACTCATGTTTAATCAACTATGTTTTGTCTACTCTCACACTATAGCACACTAGGGGAAGCTACACCCGCATAAGATACAGTATCCGGTCCTGCACTCCGGACAATTTGTTGTACTTACTCCCACCCATTTTCCTGGCCTATACATGTTTATCAAGCCTGTTCAGACAGGATTCCTACAGATTTGAATCTTAAGACCAAATTGTACATCGATTACAGGTGTTCCAGAGAGCCTGAAAACTCTGCAGCCCAACTTGGTGACTGGTATTTAGTATAGTTGGATATGGCGCTGCCTGAGTATGGGATTTTGAATGTAAATTGAAAAATGTGCTAGTATGGTGTGCTAGTATGGGGGTGTACCTTTCCCAATATACAAAGCCCCTAAGGTGCAACCCTCTTGAGTAACGTTATATTTTATAAAGTGCATGTGTGCTCAAATACATTAATGTGACTCTTAATATTCCAAGGTGGCATATTATGATAAACAATTGGGTGAAAACATATACAGTCCAAAATCAAATCTGACTAGTGATTTATGCAGATGTATACACCATTAAAAAAATCATCAAATAATCTCAAATAACAAATAGTTCAATAATGTGCTAGTATATCTGAAAAACAGAGGTGATTCTTTTATATTCCTGGTATAAGGACTGAAAAGGTATGTTCATAACAGTCTGTATGATTTAATCATAGGCAAATGTTCACAGTTTGCTTTAGTTCCTGTTATTTCTAAAAAGCCCAAGGATGTCAGATCCAAGATCTCAATTCTTCTCCAGATGTACAACGTAATAACTCTGATCAGGGATATAAAACCACTCTATTACACAGCTAGACACCTTTGTTTTTCAGATATACTAGCACATTATTGAACTATTTATTATTTGATGATTTTTTTAATGGTGTATACATCTGCATAAATCACTAGTCAGATTTGATTTTGGACTGTATAGGGTTTCACCCAATTGTTTATCATAATATGCCACCTTGGAATATTAAGAGTCACATGAATTTATTTGAGCACACATGCACTTTATAAAATACAACGTTACTCAAGAGGGTTGCACCTTAGGGGCTTTGTATATTGGGAAAGGTACACCCCCATACTAGCACACCATACTAGCACATTTTTCAATTTACATTCAAAATCCCATACTCAGGCAGCGCCATATCCAACTATACTAAATACCATACATCAATCCCACCCACGGGAGGGAATTATTGGAGGGCAGCAGCTGAGTAACCAAATCCTAAGCGCGATACACCCTTTTTATATAACCAACTTGGTGACTGGCTACAGTCTGTGGGGTTTCCTGGACTGATATAGGCTTCAGATGAGCGCTGTGTTCTGGTTTTCTGGGTACAAGTTGAATCCATTCATTTTTACATTAAAATTGCTATTGGGTCAGGTCTTGGTGCTATTAAAAACAAAATGTATCCCCCTCAAACCAAAAGGAATTTTAGAGATGTCAAAAGGACCCTCCAGAATATCTTCTGTGAATGTCTGGCATTACAGATCTTTTGGATGAAGGTCCATAAAGTAATCCTCAAACTGACTTTTTGGTGGACCTTAGTACAGATCCCATTGGATGTTTGCTAGAGGTGAATCAGGTATCTATGAAACAATAAAAGTCCTCCCTAACAATCCACCTGCCAAATGCTGCACGATTTTGCATGCCAGACTTATGGAAGCAAAGGACACCCCCACACTAGGCTAATGGTTTTCTGAGATGAATGAGATAAAAAGGTCAAAAGGAAGAGTTGACAGTGACGCTACACAACAGAGGCTAAATGTCTAGATATTTGGCTTCGGTGGATGGGGTTTACAGGTTAGTCACTAGCTGGTCTAATGAGTAGTAATTTTCTGACCATCATTCTTAGACCCAACATTGGCACTTTAAAGCAATGGTGACCAGTGGGGGGCTCTGGGGCCCTTGCCATGTATTTTCCCCTCACCTTAATATCATAATAGCCCATTCCCTCTTTTTTCCTCCCCTTTCTTTCTCTAGCCTTCTTTTCTTCCCCTACCTTACACTTTAACTCCAATTCCATCGCAAGACCTTTCCCTTTATTCTGTCCCTTTGGGGATCAGAAGTAAAACCCTAGACATGGAGACATCCAAAATATTATTTATGGTATGAACAAGGCCTCAATAGTCTTTTCACATGTGATGATTTGAGTTGTGACATGGTGCATTATCCTACTGGAAGTAGCCATCAGAAGATGGGTACACTGTAGTCATAAAAGGTATGGGACATGGTCAGCAGTTCTATTGGTTTCTACTAGATGGGCGTGTATCTTTTTAACTAGACTAACTATGTAACTATAACAAATGCTCAGGTAGGCCATGGCGTTTAAACAATGCTCAATTAGTACTAAGGGGGGTAAAGTGTGCCAAGAAAATATCCTCCACACTATTACACCACCACCACCAGCCTAAACTATTGATACAAGGCAGGATGGATCCATGCTTTCATGTTTACACCAAATTCTGACCTTACCCTCTGTATGTTGCAGCTGAAATGGAGACTCAGACGAGGCAATGTTTTTTCAATCTTCTATTGTCCAATTTTGGGGAGCCTGGGCAAATTTGTAGCCTCAGTTTCCTGTTCCTAGCTGACAGATGTGGCACCTGGTGTGGTCTTCTGCTGCTGTATAGCACATCTGCTTCAAGGTTTGATGTGTTGTGCATTCAGAGATGGTATTCTGCATACCTTGGTTGTAACGAGTGGTTATTTGAATTACTGTTGCCTATCATCTCAAAACCAGTCTGTGGTACTGACAGTTTTGGCGCGGAAAGGCAGTCAGGGCTGCAGGGGCTGAAGCAGCTTGTGTGCATGTGTATGCGGGCTGAGTTCCAGACAGTGACCCCCCCTCACCCACTGTGACTAAGGAAGCTTGTGGCGTAGCAGAAGGAGGTGGCAGGTGACACAAGGACCGGGAGCAGTGGACCCCCCCGTGACAGAGTAGCGGCAGAGTGGGATCGGCAGACCCCCCTCCCCCCCGTGACCGAGCAGCAGTAGAGTGGGAGCGGCGGACCTCCCCGCGACCGAGCGGCGGCGGAGTGGGCAGACCGGACCCATGTGACCAAGAGTGGTGGCAGGAGGGATCAGGAGTCAGTGAGCTGACAGGGAGAGGCAGCAGGTGAGTATCTGCAGACCGGAGGGGGGGTGACTGACAGGAGGGGCGGTGGGACTGAAGGTGACTGACTGATTCCTGCAAAGAGTCAGATTACAAGGGGAGGCTGTGCAGAGTGACACAGACATATACAATAACTGACTGACAGTGTATGTGAGTATCTGAGTATTCTGAGAGTACCTGATTAGTGGGTACCTTAGTATTCTGTGAAGTACCTGAGTGATGAGTACCTGAGTATTCTGAGAGTACCTGAGTATTCTGAGAGTACCTGAGTATTCTGAGAGTACCTGAGTATTCTGTGAGTAGCTGAGTAGTGAGTACCTGAGTATTCTGAGAGTACCTGAGTAGTGAGTACCTGAGTATTCTGTGAGTACCTGAGTGGTGAGTACCTGAGTATTGGGTGAGTACCTGAGTAATATAGTGTGAGTACCTTCGTATTAGGGTGAGTACCTGGGTGTTCTGTGAGTACCCGAGGGTGGCACGAGTACCCGAGGGTGGTGTGAGTCGGTGTACATCTTGCCGCATGTATGCATTCCTTGATCATGAGATCGAGGATGAATACTGCTGTACAAAAATGTAAGAACGTTGTTTCCCTGGAAGCCCAGGTTCTGAATCTAAGGAAGCAACTGTCAACACAGACAACTCTCCATACTTCAGGAGAGTTGGGGTTGTACACGGCAGGTGCTGGCAGGGGCCAGCACAGAGGGGGGTGGAGACAAAGAGGTGCAGGTACCAAAACAGAGAAGTGGGGTGACAGTTAGGAAAGGTAGAAGGGAGAGACCCAGGGAGGCTGATCCTGGGCTGGAGCAACCCAATAGGTACGCCCTGTTGTGTGATATTGCAGAAACCAGTCAGGAATCAGCATCGCTGGAGCAGAGTGGCGCCCCAAGCTGCTAGGGGAGTAACTCCTCCAGCGAGGGTGGGGATGAAGCCAGTGGAAAGGCAAGACAGATTGTGGTGGTAGGGGACTCAATTCTTAGAAACACAGAGTGGGCAATCTGTCACAAAGACCTGAAGCACCGAACTGTATGCAGTTTACCGGGCGCTCGAGTTTGGAACATCACAGATCGGGTGGACAGATTACTGGGAGGGGCTGGGGAAGACCTGGCTGTCATTGTGCATGTTGGCACTATTGGCAAAGTTAGCGGTAGGTGGAGTGTCCTAAAAAAAGATTTCAGGAACCTAGGAGCAAAATTGAGGATTAGGACCTCCAAGGTAGTATTCTCAGAAATACTACCAGTACCTTGAGCCACACCAGAGAGGCAGCAGGAGATTAGGGAAGTCAACAAGTGGCTGAGGAACTGGTGTAGAAAGGAGGATTTCGGGTTCCTGGAGAACTGGGACGATTTTTCAATCTGTTACGAGCGCTATATAGAGGATGGGCTGCACCTACAAAAACGGGGAAGGTGCAGGCCGGCTGGGAATAAGGATGGCAGAAAAGTTAGAGGGGCTTTTAAACTAGGCAAT
>BLSH010057230.1:252494-260581 GCA_018402905.1 Glandirana rugosa
CTCCAAAGCGAGAGAATTCCTAGTGGTCTCCAGAACGAGAGTCCCTATTACTGTTCTCAGGACAATCCAGAATGTAGGATTATCTTTCACTTTCGGTGATGAAAGTAAACAGGACAAATAGAGAGGGTAAATCTCCCTAATATGTGCACAAGCAGCAATAAAAACCTAACAATTCTATTTTAAAAAAAAAATTGCCGTTAATTATACTTTAGTGGAAGCCAGGAGGGTGGACGTGTAGTTGTTAGGTAAGTGGGCATCATTTAAACCTGCTGTAAAATGCAACAAATGGTCATCAACAGAACCCCCCATGCCATCTCAAAAGCCAGATGTCAAGGCCTCTACAAGATACATTTTAGAAATTAAAGTCTTGAGCTATTGTGACACATAGAAGAGAACCTGAATGCAATAAAAGCTCTACAATACTCACCACGTGTCTTGAATGACTGTGACCAGTTGGTGTAAGCAAGTTTTGTTGCATTGTTGTACAATATATAGCGTACTCTGCAATAAACCAGATCAAAGTGGTAGCTCAGTCATCGTTTTATAAACAGAGTTCAGTAAAATAAAGTGAAAACAAAGTGGTCGGTTGGAGAAAGTTTCGTGATCAGGGACACTATCATCCAGCATACTAATTGGAAGAGCAATCTATAATAAGCGGAGAGTGAGGGTTAAAGTATCAAAGACGAACCAATCAATTGGCATGCTAGTTTATCATTAAGTTTTAACAGCACATCTAGAAACAAAAATCAATTTAGCTTTTTCTGGAGGTACTAATTCACAATATAAAATACAAAAATAATGAAAATGGGGCCTAGAAGCAGAACAAAAAATTACACACACACACACACACACACACACACACACACACACACACACACACACACACACACCTCAGTTGTAAAAATGTTAGCCTTATTAATGTTATCCTGATTTTTTTTAAATCATTTTACACTATTTGTGTTTCAATTAATTGGGTTGGGTTTGCCCTGGAGTTCAGATTTAAGGCTTAATTTACATACAAAGTACCCTACCATTCCCTCACCCCCAACTGAAAGCTTAAAAATATGACACTAAACCTCTTAAAATTTATAAAAAAAAAATAAGATCATACAATCCCATATACACAATCCTATACCCACAGTTGACCCAGAGAAAGGTGACAAACCCCAGCAAAGCATGATCCAATTTGCTACAGCAGGGGAAAAAATTCCTTCCTGATCCCCCGAGAGGCAATCAGCTTTTCCCTGGATCAACTTTATGGAATACATAGCTCAGCTACATGGACATATAGGATAACACTGAGCTGCTTCTACAGGCAAAACACAAAACTCCTGTAGAAGCAGCATTTTTTACGTCAGTGTGCATGGACCGTTAAACTTACTGCACACACTTGTGTTTACATCAGAAGGCTGCCAGATTGCCAATTGCCCGCTGCCACAGAAAATAAGGGTAGAGAACTGTGATTTTGGTGCTTCTGTTCTGAACTTTGATGGGAGGAAATGAACGAAGTGTCTTGCACCATTATGTAGTGCCCCCTGGTAAGAGGGAGCTAGTGTGGATAGATTTTTGGTAGGTGAGGAAAATTTAAATCAGGCCTGACTGGTGTGCAGGCCTGATTCTTTTTGTTTCTAGGCTGGGAGTGGTTTAGGTAGGATTGAGTGATTCACAGATGAGGTCACCAGGAACCCCCACTTCTTTCCAGAAACTGGTGGAAGGTTTCTGGGCAGAGAGCTGGGAGGGAGGTGTAGCCATCTGGAGTATTCTAAGGAGCCCTGACCAATCCCAATCTGGATTGGCAGGGGGCAGACCTCCTTAAATACTCAGGATCAGCCCAATCAGGCAGGAGTTCGGGTGGAAGAGCTGGAATGTAGCTGAGGCTGCGGAGGCCTCACCCAGAAGGGAGCCCCCAGTCTGGGGGGTTGACCTTGAGGCTTGGGCTCGGGTGCAGCCAGGAGGAAAGGGAGATCCTAGAGCAGCTCAAGGAAGCAGGACTGCAAAAGTGAGTGTGGTGTGAGTACCTGAGTGCTGTGAGGACACATGTACTGTGAGTGCTGTGCATTGTAAAGACATGCATACTGTGAGTATTAGAGGCAGGCAGCCAGCGGTTAGTTAATTGGACAGAGCATAATTCCCAGTCTCCACTAAATTAGTATGTCCGATGCCCAGCGGGTGTGGAGACGCGACTCAGTGTACATCTTGTCGCATTTCACAAGTGTGAATGAGGACCTAGTTGATGGAGAGTGTGAGGAGTCTGAATCATTATGGGTAGATCTGCATATGGGTGTGCACACTACAAAGGTTATCATTGGAGTTTGTTATAGACCTCCCAGTGTTAAAAAGGAGGTGGGGACTCGTTGAACTGCTCCTTGAACAGATGGAAAGAGCAGCAAGGGCTGGGACAGTGATAATAATGGGGGATTTTAACTACCCAGAAATTAACTGGAGGAGTAATGGCATTGCTGGGACAGTTAAAGGGCAAAAATGTATAAATCTATTAGAGGACAATTTTATGGTCCAGTTTATTGAGGCCCCAACTAGCAATGACGCTTTGCTGAACCTGGTAATCTCAAACCATGCAGAGCTTATTACCAATATTCATATAAAAGAACATCTGGGTAACAGTGACCATAACATTGTTTCATTTAATGTAAGCTGCAAGCAACACATAAGGGAAAGATAAAAACACTTAATTTTAAGAGAGAAAATTTTACAAGGATGAGGGCTGCTCTCCAGGATTTAGACTGGGAGGGAATATTGGCATTGATGAACACAGAACAGAAATGGTAATTTTTCAAAAAAACTGTAGGTGAACACACTGTAAAGTATATTCCCATGGGCAATAAGTTTAGAAGGCTAAAAATAAAACCTATGTGGCTCACAGCCAAAGTTAAAAAAAAAGCTATAAAAGAAAAGAGCATTTAAAAAAAAAAATATATAAAAATGAGGGAACACTCATCTTTTAAAATGTTACAAAGAATATAACAGAATATGTAAAAAGGTAATCAAGGACGCAAAAATTCAAAACAAATGACAGATTGCAAAAGATAGGACAAACCCCAAAAAATTCTTAAAATATATTAATAGTAAAAGGTCAGGTCTGAGCATGTAGGCCCTTTACAAAATAAATCTAGAGTGCGTGACCGGGGACAAAGAGAAGGCAAACTTATTAAATACATTCTTCAGCTCTGTGTATACAAAGGAGCATGGAGGAGCTCATGCCCATAATGGGGGTGGTAGTTACACCAATGATCCACAATGGCTCAAAAGTGAAATGGTCCAGCAGTATTTAGATAGAATAAAAGGTAGATAAAGCACCTGGGCTAGATGGCATCCATGCACGGATCCTAAAGGAATTGAGCTCTGTCATTTCAAAGCCATTGTATCTAATTTTTAGGGACTCCTTAATGACTGGAAAAGTACCACTGGACTGGCTTAGGGCCAATGTGGTGCCCATATTTAACTACTTCATATCTGCGCCATAGTCAATTGACGGCTACAGCGCAGCTCAAAAATGCCGGGAGGCAGTCAATAGGCGTCCTCCCCTTTGGCTCGTGCTGGTCGCGCCCTAGACTGCGCCGGCAGCACGCGTGCCGCCGCACATCGTGTGAGCGTGCACGTGGGTCGGGCGGACCCGATGTCCATCGGAGACCCACGATCTGCTTACAGAGAGCCAGAATGGGGAACCACCAATGTAAACACGGCAGTTCCCCGTTCTGTGAAGGGGGGGTATGCCAGATCTACTGATCCCTGTAATTGGGATCAGTTAGATCTGTCATGCCCCTGCCAACCCCACCCCCCCCCCACAGTTAGAACACACCAGGGAACACATTTAACCCCTTCATTGCCCCCTTAGTGTTAACCCCTTCCCTGCCAATGACATTTATACAGTAATTAGTGTCTATTTTTAGATCTGATCGCTGTAAAAATGTAATTGGTCCCAAAATAGTGTCAAAAACGTCCGACATGTCTGCCGCAATATCGCATTCCCGATAACAATTGCAGATCACTGTCATTACCAGTAAAAATAAATAAAAACGCCATAAACCAATGTCCATAGTTTGTAGACGCTATCTCTTTCAAAATTGTTGCTCTTTATTTGTTTATAGCGCAAAAAATAAAAACTTCAGAGGTGATCAAATACCACCAAAAGAAAGCTCTACTTGTGGGAAAAAAGGACGCAAATTTTGTTTGAATGACAATTGCACGGTTGTGCGGCGTTGTACCCAAAGAGTGACAGCGCTGAAAACTGAAAATTGGTCCGGGCAGGAGGGGGGTTTAAGTGCCCAGTAAGGAAGTGGTTAAAAAGGTATCAAAGTCTTTACTAAGTAAACTATATACCTGTTAGTTTAACTTCTATAGCCGGGAAGATACTGGAGAGTTTAATAAAAGACCACAGATGAGTTCTTGTTGGAAAAAAATGTTTTAAACAACAGACAGCATGGATTCACGAAAGACAGAAGTTGTCAAACAAACCGGATTCCTTTTTATGAGGCGGTAAGTAAAACCTTGGACAGAAGAGTGGCTGTGGACGTGGTATACTTGGATTTTGCAAAAGCTTTTGACACCATTCCCCACACACGGCTAATGTGTAAGGTTACGTCTACAGGCTTGGAAACATTGGTTTGTAAATTGATAGAAAACGGTCTAAAAGACTGAATTCAGAGAGAGTAGTGGTTAACGATTCTTACACTGAATGGTCTAAGGTTATTAGTGGTGTACCCAAAGGTTCAGTGTTGGGACCCTTACTTTTCAATATATTTATAAATGATAGACAGTGGGTACGGAAAGTATTCAGACCCCCTTAAATTTTTCATATTGCAGCCATTTGCTGAAATCATTTAAGTTAAATTTATTTTCCTCAATGTACACACAGCACTCCATATTGACAGAAAAACACAGAATTGTTGACATTTTTGCAGATTTATTAAAAAGGAAAAAACGGAAATATCACATGGTCCTAAGTATTCAGACCCTTTGCTCAGTATTTAGTAGAAACACCCTTTTGATCTAATACAGCCATGAGTCTTTTTGGGAAAGATGCAACAAGTTTTTCACACCTGGATTTGGGGATCCTCTGCCATTCCTCCTTGCAGATCCTCTCCAGTCCTGTCAGGTTGGATGGTGAACGTTGGTGGACAGCCATTTTTAGGTCTCTCCAGAGATGCTCAATTGGGTTTAAGTCAGGGCTTTGGCTGAGCCATTCAAGAACAGTCACGGAGTTGTGAAGCGACTCCATTATTTTAGCTGTGTGCTTAGGGTCATTGTCTTGTTGGAAGGTAAACCTTTGGCCCAGGCTGAGGTCCTGAGCACTCTGGAGAAGGTTTTCGTCCAGGACGACATCATTGGTATGACGAAACCAGTCGGCTATACACCTTAGACGTGCGACTTTGTGCTCCCAAGGCCGTCTCTTGTATTTGCCTGGTTAACCATACACAAGCTGAACTTTATCCTGACAAAATGTGAGTGGTACTTACTATGTTTACATATATGCATAATAAAATGCCCAAATGGGATTACGCTATGGTCTTGTGCGTCTCTCATTGCATTTCCTGAGGACCGGTGGAGAGTTCCCATGCTGTATTGAGGAGTGTATAAGAGTTACATCTGAGCTCACTAGGGAGTCAATACGTCCCTGCAGGCGCTTTTTGGCTACTCCATTAAATTTGGAAGCCAAACAGTTCTGGTAAGCGGCTTTTCATCAGTGGTGGTGGATTTGGACACTTTTATTCGGATTGCTTAAGCCTTTCCACACTGGGTGCTAGTCCTTTACTCATGAGAGATGCTTTTCTATATGCTGCATATGATTGTTGATTAATTGTGCACTCATATTAATCCTGGACTGATTTTTGCCATTAACGTTTTAATATTACACATCTATGCGGTTGTGATACTTTTTATCAGTGCTTACACATGCTATTTTTGTTCATTTATTATAATATTATTTGTGTGGTATGCGCCGCTACTAGTTTTTATTTAGCACGGTAGATTGCTTTAAAAAAAAAAAAAAAAGGCCTGGATTCTTTCCTTAATGTAAATAATATAACTGGGTACTAACATTTTTAGGTAAAGTTGATCCAGGGTGAATCAGATTGCCTCTCGAGGGATCAGGAAGGAATTATTTCCCCCGCTATAGCAAATTGGATCATGCTTTGCTGTGGTTTTTTTCCTTCCTCTGGATCAACTGTGGGTAATGGATTGTATGGTTATATATCATTTTTCTATTTTTTTTTTTTTGGTTGAACTAGATGGGCTTGTCTTTTTTTCAACCTGACTAACTATGTAACTGTGCATGTGTTCTTTGAACATGCGATAGAGGGCGAATACTGCTGTACAAAATGTAAGAACGTTGTTGCCCTGGAAGCCCAGGTTCCGAATCTAAGGAAGCAACTGTCAACACCGAGATGACTCTCCATACTAAAGGAGAATTGGGATCGTACCAGGCAGGTGGCGGCAGGGGCCAGCACAGAGGCGGGTGGAGACAGAGGTGCAGGCACCAGAACAGAGTAGTTGGGTGACACTCAGGAAGGGTAGTAGGGAAAGAGTCAGGGAGGCTGATCCTGGGCTGGAACACCCCAATAAGTATGCCCAGTTATGTGACATTGCGGAAACCAGTCAGGAATCAGCATCGCTGGAGCAGAGGGGCGCCCCTAGCTGCCAGAGGAGTAACTGCTCTAGTGAGGGTGGGGATGAAGCCAGGGGAAGGGAAAGAGATTGTGGTAGTAAGGGACTCAATTCTTAGAAACACATAGGACAATCTGTCACAAAGACCTGAAGCGCTGAACTGTATGCTGTTTACCAGGTGCTCGGGTTTGGCACATCATGGATCGGGTGGACAAATTACCGGGAGGGGCTGGGGAAAACCTGGCTGTCATGGTGCATGTTGGCACCAATGACAAAGTTAGAGGTAGGTGAAGTGTCCTAAAAAAAGATTTTAGGGACCTAGGAGCAAAATTGAGGATTAGGACCTCCAAGGTAGTATTCTCAGAAATACTACTGGTACCTCAAGCCACACCAGAAAGGCAGCAGGAGATTAGGGAAGTTAACAAATGGCTGAGGAGCTGGTGTAGAAAGGAGGGTTTCGGGTTCCTGGAGAACTGGGCTGGTTTCACAATCGGTTAGGAGCTCTTTAGAAGGGACGGGCTGCACCTAAATGGGGAAGGTGCAGACCTGCTGGGAATAAGGACGGCTGAAAAGTTAGAGGGGCTTTTAAACAAGGCAACGGGGGGGAGGGTGCAGACTTAGAAATAGCCAGAGTGGAACATAGTTCAGGGGATAGTATTGGTAGGCCAAATAAAGAACCTAAACCTGAGGTAAGTAGTGTAACAAGTCCTATATGCAAACGAGGAATACCCAACAAGGAAACAGTAGGCAGACAAAACTATGTGGCTTGTTCACTAATGCCAGGAGTCTGACAGACAAGATGGGAGAACTAGAGCTGCTACTGTACAAAGAGGAATTCGATTTTGTGGGAATTTCAGAGTACTTGATTCAACAGCTCTCATGATTGGCTGGCTACCATTCAGGGGTATTCCCTATATCGCAGGGATAGGGAGGGCAAAAAAGGGGGAGGGGTATGACCGTACATAAAAAATGATGCACAAGTAAATGTGCGGGATGACATTACTAGTGGATCTAGGGCAGTGGCGGCTGGTGAAGTTTTAGGATGGGGCCCTGCCCTTCCTTGTTGACCCCTCCTACTTCTAATAAGCCCCACCCCTTATATAATCCACCCACCCCGTCCCCTGTATTCCACATATTGTGCTCAGTATCACATCACAGGACACAGTATACAGCTCAGCATCACAGGACACAGTATACAGCTCAGTGACACAGGTGGGGGCACTTTTGCAGCCAGTGACACAGGTGGGGGCACTTTTGCAGCCAGGTGGGGGCACTTTTGCAGCCAGTGACACAGGTGGGGGCACTTTTGCAGCCAGTGACACAGGTGGGGGCACTTTTGCAGCCAGTGACACAGGTGGGGGCACTTTTGCAGCCAGGTGGGGGCACTTTTGCAGCCAGGTGGGGGCACTTTTGCAGTCAGGTGGGGGCACTTTTGCAGTCAGGTGGGGGCACTTTTGCAGTCAGGT
>BLSH010057230.1:315620-330032 GCA_018402905.1 Glandirana rugosa
CCAAGACGACCAAGCCGGCTTGAAGCCCTGTTTCAGGCCCAAGCCCAGGCCTGTCTTGGGCTTGAAACAGGGGGACAAAGTTCGGGTTCTGTCCGGACCCGAACCCGGACTTTGTCCCGAAGTTCGGCCGAACCAGCAGAACCCAGACTTATAGAAGTTCGCTCATCTCTATTAGTTATCTCTTTTATTAATTGTGACACTTCTCTCCAGTATTTTTTAATTTTGGGGCACCCCCACCAAATATGGGCCATAGTCCCAACTTCTTTACATCCCCGCCAGCAGAATGGTGTCTTTCCTTCCTGATATTTATTTGCTTTCTCTGGTGTTATATACCAACGCTCTAGGCATTTATAATTCATTTTAATGGTGCTACTATTTACTGCTGACCTATGTACCATTTTCCATATTCTCCCTAGAGTTTGTTTTTTCCCCCTTCTCCCAGCTCTTTTTTCCGTTTTTTTATATATGGTGGCACCTCCGATCCTTTTAATGCGACCAGTATTTTATAGATCCGAGAGATACTCTTTCCTTTGTCTGCAGAGATGCAGACCTCGTTCCAAGAATAGGAGATCTTCCCAGGATCTTATTGTGGGAGTGTTGTAACGAAATGCTTTAACTGAGCATATCACCATTCATCTATCATCCATAAATCTTTCTTTTGTTTTAATCCTTGTGTTGTGCAAGTTTTTCCTTTTTCCATTATGTCTTTTAGTTGTGAGTTCTCATCTTTTATCCACCTCCCATGCCCTAGCCCCTTCCCTGGTGGAAAAAAATCAGTATCCCGTAGGTGGTATCAGTGGTGAATCATATTTCCGTTTGTCTTGTGTATGGATTACATCCCATGTTTTTAGTACCTTCCGTGTTATTTCAAGTGTGCCTACGTCTAAATTTCTATATTGTGGTTATTATATATTTTTACCCATCTTTTTTCTTTTGTGTTTTTTTACCCATTCAATTACTCGTGATAATAGAATTGCATTGTAATATTTTTTGAAGTCAGGAACCCCCAATCCCCCTTGTGTTTAATCCTTGTTTAAAACTGCAAAGCTAGTTCTCGTTTTTTTGTTCTGCCAAATAAATCTTAATTAGAGTTGATCGAACCTCTGGAAATGCGGGTTCTGCTGGTTCGGCCGAACTTCGGGACAAAGTCCGGGTTCGGGTCCGGACAGGACCCGAACTATGACCCGGACCCCGAACCCCATTGAAATCAACGGGGACCCAAACTTTTAGGCACAAAAATGGCTGTAATAAAGTCCTGGAAAGTCCTAGAGGTCTGCAAAAGGAAGGAAAATGGGGGTAAGGGTCGGACAAGTGCCCTACAGTGAAATGGGGATAGGGAAATAACTTAAAATAATTAAAAAATAAATCACTGAAAAAAATCAAAAATGGAGGTGGATGTGGACCATCTTCAAACTGTGTGAGAAAAGTATAAGTTAGCGGGAGAAGCCATAGCAGTGTTCTAAAATCATCTTCAAACTGTGTGTGAAAAGTATAAATTAGCCGGGAGAAGCCATATCACTGTTCTACAATCATCTTCAAACTCTGTGTGAAAAGTATAAATTAGCCGGGAGAAGCCATATCACTGTTCTAAGAACAGTGATATGGCTTCTCCCAGCTAATTTATACTTTTCACACACAGTTCGAAGATGATTGTAGAATCTACAATCATCTTCAAACTGTGTGTGAAAAGTATAAATTAGCCGGGAGAAGCCATATCACTGTTCTACAATCATCTTCAAACTGTGTGTGAAAACTATAAATTATCCGGGAGAAGCCATATCACTGTTCTTAGAACAGTGATATGGCTTCTCCCGGCTAATTTATAGTTTTCACACACAGTTTGAAGATGATTGTAGATTCTACAATCATATTCAAACTATGTGTGAAAACTATAAATTAGCCGGGAGAAGCCATATCACTGTTCTTAGAACAGTGATATGGCTTCTCCCGGCTAATTTATAGTTTTCCCACACAGTTTGAAGATGATTGTAGGACAGTGATATGGCTTCTCTCGGCTAATTTATACTTTTCACACACAGTTTGAAGATGGTCCACATCCACCTCCATTTTTGATTTTTTTTATGTGATTTTTTTAAAAATTATTTTAAGTTATTTCCCTACCCCCATTTCTTTGTAGGGCACTTGTCCGACCCTTACCCCCATTTTCCTTCCTTTTGCAGACCTCTAGGACTTTCCAGGACTTTTTTACAGCAATTTTCAAAACTTTTATTAAATTACCAGAACCCCGGACCCGAACCCAGACTTTTTTTGAAACCCAAAAGTTTACAGTTCGGGTTCGCTCAACTCTAATCTTAATATCATGGTTTTTATTTCCTCAAAATATGTCTGTGGGAGTGGTACCGGTAACATTTGGAATTTGTATATTATTTTAGGGACTATGGCCATTTTAAAAATAACCACGAAAGTTACCTTGAGGAAATTTTTTTATCTTCTGTTCTTATTTCCTTTAGTAGTGGGATTTATATTTTTTAATATTTTTTCTCGCTAGTCGATGTAAATTTTATCCCTAGATATTTCATTTCTCTCTTTCTCTATGTAAATGGGAAGTCTTCATGTAAGATCTGTTCCTCCTGTTTGTTTAGATTAATGTTTAAGATCTTTGACTTAGAGGGGTTTATTTTGAAGTTCGTTAATTCGCCATAATATTTTAGTATCTTCATTAGGTTGGGCAATGTTATCTTCAGATTGGAGATGTAAAACAGTACATCGTCCGCATATGCAGCGATTTTATGTTCCTCCTCTCCAATCACCACCCCTCGGATATCTGGGCAATTTCTTATTCCAGCTAGCAAGGGTTCCAATGATAATACAAATAACAGGGGTGACAAAGGGCACCCCTGTCACATTCCGTTATGCATCTAAAAGGGTGATGATAGTGTCCCATTTACTATTATCCTCGCTGTGGCGTGGTTATAAAGTGCCTTGATCCATAGGAGCATCCCTTCTAATCGAACCCATGTATCCTCTGCGTATCCTGGACATTTCTCTGGCCTCTATCCCTTCTAATCCTATCCATGTAACCTCTGTGTACCCTGAACATGTCTCTGGTAGAGTTGATTGAACCCCCGGATGTTCGGGTTCGGCCAAACTTCGGGAAAAAGTCTGCATTCGGTACCGAACTCGACCCAAACTTTATCCCGGACCCCAAACCCCATTCAAGTCAAGGGGGACCCGAACTTTTAGGCAGAAAAATGGCTGTAGCAAAGTCCTGGAAAGTGCTAGAGGGCTGCAAAAGGAAGTAAAATGGAGGTAAGAGTAGGGCAAGTGCCCTACAAAAAAATGGGCATAGGGAAAATAAATTAAAACCAAATAAAAAAATATGGGAAGGGGGGATGGATGTGGAGTAGGAGCCTAGAGGTTGACTAGGCTGTGACCGTGGCAGAGTAGGTGGAAGTGGCGGTGGTGGAGGAGTAGGAGGAGGTAGCCAAAACTGTTTTTTTTTTTTTTTTTTATAATTGGGGTAGCCCCCAAAATATTGAGGCATATTCAAAAAAACAAGTATACGAATGGCTGTGTGAGTCCGATCTAAATGTCTATTCTGCACAAGGTACAGACAAGTCTTGTGGGATCCATGCCTGCTTCATTTTAATAAACGTTAGCTTGTCCATGTTGGATGTGGACAGGCGGCTGCGCTTGTCTGTGATAACGCCCCCTGCCATGCTAAACACACATTCAGACAATACACTGGCTGCAGGGCAGGACAGCACCTCCAAGGCATAAACAGCAAGCTCAGGCCATGTGGCCAATTTGGAGACCCAGAAGTTGAATGGGGCAGATCCATCAGTCAGTACGTGTGCACACATACTCTTCCACCATGTTGCTGAAATGTTGCCTCCTACTAAGACGTTGTCTATCGGCTGGTGGTGCTGTTTGTTGTGGGGGGCTGCTGACAAAGCTTTGCCAGCTGCGCTGGCAGCCTCTTCCTCCTCCTCTGCCTTCACCTTGTGCTTCCACTGAGCCCCCGGCGTCATTTTGAAATGCTTGCGCTTGTAGTCGCGCATCGTCCAATCACGCTCCAGTGAGGGAATTAAGGACGGCACGTTGTCCTTGTAACGGGGATGCAGCAGGGTGGCACACGTTACAATGTGGGCAACTCGGCTGTCATTGCGCAGGCACTACAGCATGTAGTCGGCCATGTGTGCCAGGCTGCCCACAGGCAAAGACAAGCTGTCCTCTGTGGGAGGTATATCATCTGTGTCCTCCGTATCCCCCCAGCCATGCTCCAGTGATGCCCATGAGTTGCGTTGGGTGCCACCCTGCTGCGGTTCCTCCTCCTCATGATCTTCCCCGTCCTCCTCATCCTCCAGAACTGTGCCCTGGCTTGAATATTTTTGACCTGGCCTATGCTGGTGCAGGAACCCACCCTCCGAGCCACTTGCGAATGACTGGCCTGATAACCGTGAAAATGACCCCTCTTCCTCCTCCTCCTCCTCCTCATCCTCCTGTGCCACATCCTCTTCCATCATCGCCCAAAGTGCTTTTTCAAGGAGACATAGAAGTGGGATAGTAACGCTGAGAACAGCGTCATCGGCACTGGCCATGTTGGTGGAGTACTCAATACACCGCAATACGCTACACAGGTCTTGCATGGAGGCCCACTCGTTGGTGGTGAAGTGGTGCTGTTCCGCAAAGCGACTGACCCGTGCGTGCTGCAGCTGAAAGTCCACTATTGCCTGCTGCTGCTCGCACAGTCTCTCCAGCAAGTTCAAGGTGGAGTTCCACCTTGTGGGCACATCGCATAGGAGGCGGTGAGCGGGAAGGCCGAAGTTCCACTGCAGCGCAGACAGGCGAGCAGCAGCAGGGTGAGAACGCCGAAAGTGCGCACAGATGGCCCTGCACTTTCTGCAGCAGCTCTGACATATCTGGGTAGTTTTTTTAGAAAATTCTGTACTACCAAATTCAGCACATGCGCCAGGCAAGGGATATGCGTCAAAGAGGCTAGGCCCAGAGTCGCACACCACCAGGCCGGGCTTGAGGCTCAGTGGCAACAACCACTCATTGGTCTGTTGTTCAATGCCCGTCCACAGCTCCTGCGCAGTGTGGGGTTTATCCCCCAAACATATCAGTTTTAAAACACCCTGCTGTCGTTTCCCCCTGGATGTGCTGATGTTGGTGGTGAAGGTGTTACGATGAGCGGATGAGTAGGTGGTCGAGGAGGAGGAAGCGTAGTAGGAGGAGGAGGCAACAGGAGGCAAAGAGAAATGCCCTACAATCCTCGGTGGTGGAAGGACATGCGCCAAATGGCTAGCCAGCTCAGGCCCACCTGCCACTACATTTGCCCAGTGTGCAGTTAGCGAGATATAGTGTCCCTGCCCATGCTTACTGGTCCCGGTATCAGTGGTTATGTGGACATTGCCACAGATGGTGTTGCGCAATGCACACTTGATCTTGTCCCCGACTTGTTTGTGCAGGGAAGGGATGGCTCGCCTGGAAAAGTAGTGGCGGCTGGGAACCACGTACTGTGGGACAGCCACCGCCATCAGGTTTTTGAAACTGTCCGTGTCCACCAGATGGAATGACAGCATTTCAAAGACTAGGAATTTTGAAATGCTGGCATTCAGGGCCAGGGATCGCGAGTGGGTAGGGGGGTACTTCCTCTTTCTCTCCAGTGTTTGGGAGATGGACAGCTGTAAGCTTCCATGGGACCATGGTGTGGAAATGCTTGGGGACGGTGGCGGACATGGGGGCTTTGCTGAATTTAGATGCCTGATCATGCAGGTTGTGGTCAGGTTTAGAACATTTATGCCCCAGCTCAGGCTATCATTGCACAGCTTGCAAACCACTCGTGTCTTGTCGTCAGCACATTGTCTGAAGAACTGCCAGGCGGGGGGAATGCCTTTGAGCTGCCTTTGATGTGCTAGGTCCCTGGGTGCGGTGGGTAGTAGCAGGCATACTGTCTAGGGGACGCTCGCTCCGCTTTTGCAACCTACTTCCTCTTTTGCTGTGCTGTTGCCTCTGTACGACCACCACCTCTTCCTCCAAACTGCACACGTCACTCGCATGATCCTCAGTCCATGTGGGGTCTAGGACCTCATCATCCTCCTCCCCATCATCTTCCACCCACCCTTCACCACTGCCCTCCTTGTCAGTCTGCACACTGAGGAAAGCTGCAGCAGTTGGCACCTGTGTTTCGTCATCATCTAAGACGTGCTGAGCTGGTGTTTCCATGTCCTCATCCTGCAACAGAAGTGGTTGGGCATCGGTGCACTCAATGTCTTCCACTTCTGGGGCAGCACTATGTGGATGGCCCACAGAAAGCACACCAGGAGAGTCATCAAAAAGCATAAGAGTCTGTTGCATGACTTGGGGCTCAGACTGCTTGGCTTATTTACAAGGGGCTGAGGTGAAAGACAGATGGCCATGGCGTTCAGGTGCCAACTCTGAGCTTTCATCGAGGGAGACAATGTGAAGGAACTGGAGGCATTGTCAGCCACCCAATCTACTATCGCCTGTACTTGTTCTGGCCTCACCAATCGTTGAGCGTCATTCAGGCCTACCATATAACGGTGAAGGTTATGTTGGCTAACTGAGGAAGGTGTTTCACTTGTGCATGTAGCTGGCACACATCGACCACGTCCTCTCCTTCCAACAGGAGCTTCACCAACATGATTAACACCAGCAGCACCATGACCACGTCCCTTATTTGATGCTCTCCTCATTGTGCCCGCAAATGTACTATGTAGCCCTATTTAAGTATTTATTAATACCAATTAATACCTTCTTTTTATTTGGAAAACACCAACGTAGACGCACTTTTTATTTGGGTGCAAGAAATGCACTGCTCACACCAACAGCAGGAACCTTTCCCTTTAGAACTATGAGATGATTATAGAACAATAATCTGTCCCTTACAGCAACAGCTGGAACATCTCCCTTTAGAACTAGGGGATGATTTTTGAACAATAATCTGTCCCTTACAGCAACAGCTGGAACCTCTCCCTTTAGAACTAGGAGATGATTTTTGAACAATAATCTGTCCCTTACAGCAACAGATGGAACCTCTCCCTTTAGAACTAGGAGATGATTTTTTAACAATAATCTGCCCCTTACAGCAAAAGCTGAAACCTGGCCCTATAGGAGTAGGCAATGATTTTTGAACAATAATCTGTCCCTTACAGCAACAGCTGGAACCTCTCCCTTTAGAACTAGGAGATGATTTTTGAACAATAATCTGTCCCTTACAGCAACAGCTGGAACCTGGCCCTATAGGAGTAGGCGATGATTTTTGAACAATAATCTGTCCCTTACAGCAACAACTGGAATCTGGCCCTATAGGAGTAGGCGATGATTTTTGAACAATAATCTATCCCTTACAGCAACAGCTGGAACCTCTCCTTTTAGAACTAGGAGATGATTATAGAACAATAATCTGTCCCTTACAGGAGCAGCAGCAACCTCTCCCTTTAGAACTAGGAGATGATTTTTGAACAATAATCTGTCCCTTACAGCAACAGCTGGAACCTCTCCCTTTAGAACTAGGAGATGATTTTTGAACAATAATCTGTCCCTTTAGAACCTCTCCCTTGAGAACTAGGAGATGATTTTTGAACAATATTCTGTCCCTTACAGCAACAGCTGGAACCTGGCCCTATAGGAGTAGGCAATGATTTTTGAACAATAATCTGTCCCTTGCAGCAACAGCTGGAACCTGGCCCTATAGGAGTAGGCAATGATTTTTTAACAATAATCTGTCCCTTACAGCAACAGCTGGAACCTGGCCCTATAGGAGTAGGTGATGATTTTTGAACAATAATCTGTCCCTTACAGCAACAGCTGGAACCTCTCCCTTTAGAACTAGGAGATGATTTTTGAACAATAATCTGTCCCTTACAGCAACAGCTGGAACCTGGCCCTATAGGACTAGGCGATGATTTTTGAACAATAATCTGTCCCTTAAAGCAACAGCTGGAACCTGGCCCTATAGGAGTAGGCGATGATTTTTGAACAATAATCTATCCCTTACAGCAACAGCTGGAACCTGGCCCTATAGGAGCAGGCGATGATTTTTGAACACTAATCTGTCATTTACAGCAACAGCTGGAACCTGGCCCTATAGGAGTAGGCGATGATTTTTGAACAATAATCTGTCCCTTACAGCAACAGCTGGAACCTGACCCAATAGAACTATGAGATGATTTTAGAACAATGATCTGTCCCTCTAAGCAGTAGCCTCTACCTAGTGCAGTTAGATCGTTCTGTAATGCAGGGTGAGATCTGCAATCTGTCCCTCAGAGCAGCAGTAGTAATAATCTCTAATTAGTCCAGAATCACATCGTTCTGTAATGCAGGATGAGATGTTAAAATATCTGCAATCTGTCCCTCACAGCGCCGGCAGCTTCCTCTCCCTATACTAGTCGGAGTCTCGGAGAGCATGTGACTTCAGCACTAAGTGACTCCAGCTTATAAAGAGGCTGGGTCACATGATGCACTGGCAATTCACAGCCATGCTATTAGTAGGCATGGCTGTGATGGCTTCTAAGGGCAAACCAGTGAATCGCTTGTTGATTGGCTGCCCTGCAGCTATTCAACATGCGTGATCAACTACCAGAACCCAGAACCCAAACGTTTTTTGAAATGTCCGGGTTCGGGTCCGGTTCCCGGACACCCCAAAGTTTGGTACAGACCCGAACTTTACACTTCGGGTTCACTCAACTCTAGTCTCTGGGCCTACATCCCTTCTAATCCTACCCATGTATCCTCTGTGTACCCTGGACATGTCTCCGGGCCTCCATCCCTTCTAATCTAACCCATGTATCCTCTGTGTACCTGGACATTTCTCTGGCCTCCATCCCTTCTAATCTTTTTTTTTTTATTACTATTTCTTTATTCAAATTTTCATCATATACAAAATAAACATTTATCTTTTACAGCCATATACCTTTGTTATCCACTTACATTTATACCCCTCCTCTCCTGTTCTCTATCTTGTACTATGCATTTACTCAATCTCTTCCCTTCTCTGCCCCCTTCTCTCCTCCCCTCCTATAACCTCCGCATATCTCCTTGTTTTATTAAATTCTATCCACACTAACCATTTGTTTATATACCCCTCTGAATCCTCTTCCCCACAGCATCTCAAGTATTCCATTACATATGTCTCTTCTATTGTTATCAACCACTATCTTATTGTGCGGATTTCTACTTCCTGCCAGTTGCCAGAGATCAAACTTTTGGCTGCATTCAACAGGTGGGTGGTAATTGCTTCCGTATATTGTTTCACCAAACTTTTTACCATGTGGAACAGACATCCCCACGGCTCTTCTGGTATCTCGTTCTTAGTTATCTCTTTTATTAATTGCGACACTTCTCTCCAGTATTTTTTAATTTTGGGGCACCCCCACCAAATATGGGCCATAGTCCCAACTTCTTTACATCCCCGTCAGCAGAATGGTGTCTTTCCTTACTGATATTTATTTGCTTTCTCTGGTGTTATATACCAACGCTCTAGGCATTTAGCATTCATTTTAATGGTGCTACTATTTACTGCTGACCTATGTACCATTTTCCATTTTTTCCCTAGAGTTTGTTTTTTCCCCGTTCTCCCAGCTCTTTTTTCCGTTTTTTTATATATGGCGGCACCTCCGATCCTTTTAATGCAACCAATATTTTATAGAACCGAGAGATACTCTTTCCTTTGTCTGCAGAGATGCAGACCTCATTCCAAGAATAGGAGATCTTCCCTGGATCTTATCGGTTGTGGGAGTGTTGTAACAAAATGCTTTAACTGAGCATATCGCCATTCATCTATCATCCATAAATCTTTCTTTTGTTTTAATCCTTGTATTGTGCAAATTTTCCCTTTTTCCATTATGTCTTTTAGTTGTGAGTTTTCATCTTTTATCCACCTCCCATACCCTAGCCCCTTCCCTGGTGGAAAAAAATCAGTATCCCGTAGGTGGTATCAGTGGTGAATCATATTTCCATTTGTCTTGTGTATGGATGACATCCCATGTTTTTAGTACCTTCCGTGTCATTTCAAGTGTGCCTACATCTAAATTTCTATATTGTAGGTATTTTATATTTTTTTACCATCTTTTTTCTTTTGTGTTTTTTACCCATTCAATTACTCGTGATAATAGAATTGCATTGTAATATTTTTTGAGGTCAGGAACCCCCAAACCCCCTTGTGTTTTATCCTTGTTTAAAACTGCGAAGCTAATTCTCGTTTTTTTGTTCTGCCAAATAGATCTTAATATCATGGTTTTTATTGCCTCAAAATATGTCTGTGGGAGTGGTACTGGTAACATTTGGAACTTGTATATTATTTTAGGGACTATGGCCATTTTAAAAATATTTATGCTCCCAAACCACGAATGTTACCTTGAGTAAATTTTTTTAATTTCTGTTCTTATTTCATTTAGTAGTGGAATATAGTTTTTTTATATATTTTCTCGATAGTCAGTGTTAATTTTATCCCTAGATATTTCATTTCTGTCTTTCTCCATGTAAATGGGAAGTCTTGATGTAAGATCTGTTCCTCCTGTTTGTTTAGATTAATGTTTAAGATCTTTGACTTAGAGGGGTTTATTTTGAAGTTCGTTAATTCGCCATAATATTGTAGTATCTTCATTAGGTTGGGCAATGTTATCTTCAGATTGGAGATATAAAACAGTACATCGTCCGCATATGCAGCGATTTTATGTTCCCCCTCTCCAATCCAGGTGTACCTCGGATATCTGGGCAATTTCTTATTACAGCTAGCAAGGGTTCCAATGATAATACAAATAACAGGGGTGACAAAGGACACCCCTGTCACGTTCCGTTATGCATCTCAAAGGGTAATAATAGTGTCCCATTTACTATTATCCTCGCTGTGGGTGGTTATAAAGTGCCTTGATCCATAGGAGCATCCCTTCTAATCGAACCCATATATCCTCTGCGTATCATGGACATTTCTCTGGCCTCCATCCCTTCTAATCTAACCCATGTATCCTCTGCGCACCAGGACATTTCTCTGGCCTCCATCCCTTCTAATCTAACCCATGTATTCTCTGTGTACCCTGGACATGTCTCTGGGCCTCCATCCCTTCTAAACCAACCCATGTATCCTCTGTGTACCCTGGACATTTCTCCAGGCCTCCATCCCTTCTAATCTAACCCATGTATCCTCTTTGTATGCTGGACATGTATCTGGGCCTCCATCCCTTCTAATCTAACCCATGTATCCTCTGTGTACCCTGGACATGTCTCCGGGCCTCCATCCCTTCTAATCTAACCCATGTATCGTCTGTGTACCCTGGATGTGTCTCTGGGCCTCCATCCCTTCTAATGCAACCCATGTATCCTCTGTGTACCCTGGACATGTCTCCGTGCCTCCATCCCTTCTAACCTAACCTGTGTATACTCTGTGTACCCTGGACATGTCTCTGGGCCTCCATCCCTTCTAATCTAACCCATGTATCCTCTGTGTACCCTGGACATGTCTCTGGGGCCTCCATCCCTTCTAATCTAACCCATGTATCCTCTGTGTACCTGGACGTGTCTCTGGGCCTCCATCCCTTCTAATGCAAATAATGTATCCTCTGTGTACCCTGGGCATGTCTCCGGGCCTCCATCCCTTCTAACCTAACCTGTGTATACTCTGTGTAACCTGGACATGTATCTGGGCCTCCCTCCCCTTTAATCTTACAGTGCAAGGGGGAATTCTGCGAACCCTGATGAAAAAGGGAACACTGTAAAGTGCAATGCCGCAATTCCTGACGTATGTGGGAACTGTGATGTAAAGGGGAATTCAGTGGACTCTGATATAAGGTGGTCTCTGGTGATCAGAGCACCCCTTACATCAGATTCCCTCCTTAGATTATGCTCTGCAGCATCCCCTTTTCGTCTGAGTTCCCTTGCACTGTAAGGGGGAATCCTGCAAACTCTGATGTAAAGGGGAATGATGGGATGATGTGGGGGGGACACTGGTGACCAGAGACCACCTTCTGCAGAGTAAATACACTAAGGTAAGGGGGAGCTACTGATATAAGGGGTAACCTTTATATTAGCCCCCCTTACTTTATTGCATTCACCCCCCTTACATCAGTGAGCCCCCCTAAGACTGGCCTGACGGCACTGTCACTGACCTCTTCTCAGGTGTACCGTGCAGGGCTGCTAGACGGCTTCAGGTTGGTGGCTCTGGTTTTATCCTATAGTCCCCTCTCCACAGTCCACACACGTCTAACTCCTCCCGTAATCCCCATCTGGGCGGCGCCTTCACTCTTGATTCCTCTCCAGACTCCCTCTCAGAGACTGCAGACATGATAAAAGACAAGAGATGGTCAGAGATTGCAGACATGATACAAGAGATGGTTAGAGGCTGTGAACAGGATACAGGAGGTGGTCAGAGGATGCAGACATGTAGGAGGGCCCTCACACAGGACACATGGCAGGCAGGGCAGTGATATTGGCACACACAGGGTGATCAGGCAGGGTGGTGAGGTTGGTACACACAGGGTGATCAGGCAGGGTGGTGAGGTTGGCACACACAGGGTGATCAGCACTGAGCCAATATGGCATGTGCCTGGTGACCACAAAGTGGGTCACATATGCACTCTGCATTCGGGGGACCCAGTACCCACCGCCCGGGGACGCTCCCATACACACATACAGTGCTATGCCCCCCTCTCCATGCATGGGCCTAGGCCCCTCCCATTTGAATCCAGCAATGATCTATCTCCCTGTTTCCTTCTCTACAGCGTAACAGCCTAAGGGGGGTGTCAGTATCAGGGGCGGGGCTGGACTCGGTGCTGGCGGAGTGCTCCCTTAAATCAGGTGTCCCAGCGGAGTCCCCTCTTACATTAGGTGTCCCAGCGGAGTGCCCCCTTACATTAGGTGTCCCAGCGGAGTGCCCCCTTACATTAGGTGTCCCAGCGGAGTGCCCCTTACATTAGGTGTACCAGTAGAGTCCTTCCTTACATCAGGTGTTCCAGCTGGGATACCCAGCTAAATATGCCCTGCAAAGCAATGAACCCGCCCGCAGAAACGGAGCATAACATTGTCCCTTTGCAGCAGTGAACCCACCTGAGAATCCCGCTCATCAACCAAAAAAAAAAACCCCATCCGCAGAGTAATGATGTCCCTTTCCTCCATCCGCCCATCAAAAGTCCAAATCACTGCCCCGCAAGTGCGGACACGCCCCCGCAAACGAGGCAGATTAACATTGTGTCGTTGCAGCCACCTGCCCATGAATCGTTCTATTCGCCGCCCCCCGAAGGCGCAGACATGCCCCCCCGCAATTCGGCCGTATGCCCAACACACCAAGCTATCGAAGAGTGGCGTCTCTCTGTGCATGCGTCGAGGGCGGTCACGCCAGCTGATCGGGAAATCAGCTGGAGTGCCGTTCCGTACTGCACATGCGCAGCACCTCCTCAGACACTCTTCGATAGAGGACGCTCATCGACAGAACACCGCTGGTGCCTGGCTGCTGGTCCTGGAGTTGGTGCCTGGCTGCTGGTTGCGGGGCCTGGCTGCTGGTGGTCGCGGGGCCTGGTGCCTGGCTGCTGGTGGTTGTGAGGTCTGGTACCTGGCTGCTGGTGGTCGCGGGGCCTGGTGCCTGGCTGCTGGGGTCTGTGGCTATGATGACCCCCCCAATAGATGTCTGCCGTTGTATGCTGTATCCATCCATACCGCTTCCCCAATACATGTGCCTCATTGTATACTGACCCCCCAATACGTAATGTATGTCCAGCACTGAAGGGGTTAAGGTGCAACAACGAAATAAATGTACTCACGCCAATGTGTGCAAATGGCACGGTCCTGCAAAACAGCCAAATCCAAACTACAACACATCAAAAGCCGCTCCAAATCTGTAGTAAATTTCTGTGTTAACTTGCAAGCTACAACCTGCAAAGCATTGAACCCGCCCATAAACACAGACAAACCCGCCCTACAAGCTGCACAAAGTTCTACCTTGCATCCATCTGTGAATAGAAATGTCGCGGCCCCCTGACATCCACCCAACACTCGGGACTAGCTGCACAAAGTTCTCCCTCCATCCGCCCCACAAGCGCAGACACAGCCATCCGTCTAGCAAAGGAGAGAAGCGGCGCCCCACTAAGTGCAGCATTTAGTATAAAAACACATTTTATTAAAATTAATACTGGTGTCCTGGCCGAGCCGGTGGTGTCCGGAACTTCAAGGACTACAAGGACTTCAAGGTATGCAGCTGTCTAGACAGCTGCATACCTCCTCTCTCCTCCACCCGGATCCCGGTCTTATGATGCCCCCCCAGCCCACCTGAATCCTTGAAGTTCCGGACACCACCGGCGCGGCCAGGACACCAGGACTGTGGGACCTGCACCACCACCAGGCACATCCCGGAGGAGACTACATAATCCCAGGACTACATTATCTTGATGCCCAATGTACACCTTATTCCTGTAAGTGTAATTTTAATAAAATGTGTTT
>BLSH010057230.1:356831-368977 GCA_018402905.1 Glandirana rugosa
GGATTTTCCACTTGCTTTGCAATATAGAGAATGCAACAGGACATGTTGTAGCCACCAACATGGGGGACAGATCCTAGAACCTACAGGTGAGCAAGAACAGAGCCAGGAACAGTGATGGGAATATTTCCCCACTGAAGTATTAAAGGGCATAAAAGACACCAGAGGTTTATTCAGCCTACTAGTCTTACATTCAATAATAAATATATTACTTTTAGGTGCTTTGACTCTTTATAAAATATAATAATCACAAGCTGTCTATTTTAATATAGTTGTAAAGATTTGGCTGCTTATGTTGTTGTGCACATTCCATAGTATTCATGACAAAATGGTTCTATTGCTTAAAATATACCTAAATACATAAATATATATGTTATCTGTTGGTTGAACTGGATGATGTCCTTTTTCAACCAGATTAACTATGTAACTATATTGTAAATGTAAATTTTATCTGACAACAAGTTTTAGTATAATGCTGGATGTCTTCTTTATACCCTTATGAGTGTATTACTTTATAAAACAACCACAAGCAAGCCTCCCTGCTCAGTAATAGACAACCTGTGCTGTGCAAACTAATAAATAATATCTTTGCCATTATATCAAATACTGACAATCTGCTGATTTGTTTTTGCAGCCTTTCAAAATCTTTGAAATAATTTGATTTTACAAATAAAAGTTGAATGGTCAGTTGATCCAAAACATCTTTCATCATTCAGGCTGAATGGGGACACAGACCCAAATGAGATTCAGTCTCCCAATGGTTTTATTTGTTTTGGAGGAGGGAAACAGTTCCAAGAAGAAAGGGTGGAAAATTAACAGAAATGTTAAAAATCCAAGTAGGTGAAAAAGAACCAGAAAATATGTTGGTAACATTTTGCCACCTAAGTTTCCAAGACATAAACCTTGTTGGTGGGTGACTCAACTCATTACTATGTAGTAGAGCTGCACGATTAATCGTATTAAAATCGCGATCTCGATCTACCCCCCCCCCCCCCTGCGATCTCCATTGGGCATTACCACGATTTTCAGTGCAGTTAATGGGGTCCGACTTGGGGGGCGAATCAGCGCGACTTGACAGTAATAAAAAGTGCCTTTATTCTTTTCAAGTCCGAGCAACTTGAGTCTCAGGGGAGAGAGCCAAGTCTGGGCGGACAGCCAACTTCTGAGTCATCATTGATAAGAGTTACAAAGAAATTTTACTTCAAAGGCATTGAACTCTGAGTGAACTCCCCTTCTATAGTTGTTTGGTTTAACCATTTAAAGACTAAATCTTTCCTGACACTTGCTGTTTACAAATAAAAATCCATTATTTTGTCCTAGAAAATGACTTAGAACCCCCAAACATTATATATTTTTTTTTAGCAGAGACCCTAGAGAATAAGATGGCGGTTGTTGCAATATTTTATGTCACACGCTGTTTGCGCAGCAGACTTTTAAACGCAATTTTTTTGGAAAAATTACCCTTTTCAAAAACCTAAACAGTGCTGTTAGCCCAATTTTTTTGTATATTTAATATATTATGCCGCGAGAATCGTGAGAGAATCATGATCTTTATTCTAAGCAAAAAAATTGTGATTCTCATTTTGGCCAGAATCGTGCAGCTCTACTATGTAGTAAACATTGATATATCAGATTTGATTGGACTGACTCTATAATAATAGAAGAATTGTCAGTTCTGGCAAATATATTAACGTACAGTTTTGCAAATTTAGACATTTAAAAGTGGTTTCCCTGAAATACTGTTGGCTTCTAATAGGCGTACAAAAATATTAAAGAGGTTAAGTTCTAAGGTTAAAATAACCTAAAATAAGGAGCATTGTACATGTGTGTTAACCAACAGCAACTAATCAGAAAACATCTTTCATTGTTTGTGCTCTAAATTAATTAAATATGATGTAATCTGTTGCTATGAGTTACTGTACTTTGTACACTATTATCTCTCTGCAATTCCTATTGTGTAGACAATACAATACATGTCTACAGTATGAGAAAATGTACAAGTGTAAAGTGGTGGAAATGTAATTGTTTCTTCCAATGCTTTACTTTTCCAACACAAATGAGATTATGATTTTTGTTTTACATAATTAATGTGGTACAATTTCAAACCTGTACCATGCAAAGGAATGGTGGATTATCATTGCTAATCTACTTCTGAAAATGCAGTTTGCCTCGAACAAGTGTGTCAAAAGTAAAGTCAGACCTGTTGGTGTGCATACTTATACGGAGGCAGTGATATAAAACGTATTGAAGCCGATGGACCCCGAGCAGCTAATCAATGCCTCTGAGAATCACATTTCCAATACCTTAGCTGCATTATTAGGCCAAAAGTAGCAGTGAAATCATCATGTTTTGTGGACAAGAGTTCTCAGGTAAGTATTTAAGGGTAATGACAGTGTTTGGAGCAGGTTCGCAAAAGGGCAGTTTCTGACTTTAAGTCTGCTTCAAAGTCAATTTTGTCTTAAAATACAAGAACACCTTATAACTGTGCCCCTATCTAAAAATGCAGCATTATACATGTTTAAAACAAAGTATCTGTGCAGAAGAGTTAGAAAATATACTTAGCTTACACTCAAATTCCACACTGAAGAGACATCATAAGAAGACACTCAAGCACAGGACATAATTGGAGAGTTCCTCTCCTTTCTTTAGACCTCCTAAAAAAGTGATACTTATGCCTATATAATATGCACAGAGATCAGTGTATAATATGTATTAAGTTATAAAATGATATGCCATGAAAATATTTGATGCTTTGTAGTGACCTTGCACAGGGCATGGAAAAAAGAGCTGCAGAGCGAAGTTTCTTTCTGATCACAGTCCTTCTGGGGTACTGCATTGTGTTGTCCTCTCCAGCCATAATCACCACCATCCGGAATCCAAACAGGTAATAAGCAGACTATTGTTTTTTTCCCTACAATTTAGGTAAATAAGATTTCCACTTTATAGAGAAGTTGAGTAAAGGTAGGACCCACAAAGAATAAACTTGTATTGGGCTCCTGTATAGACTCTGGCATTCTATTGGGTTGATAGGTAGAAGTTTATATTACACGCCAGGAAAAGATATTGGGACCTTTTATTGACTCTTTCCTTTTACTGAGAGGATAACTCATGTTCTAGGGGACAGTCAATTAAAAAATAAATTTGTGATATATTTAAGGTTATTGTGATTTTTTTCATTGTAGTTTGAGGACACCTAAAGCTCTTCAAATACTGTAGTATCTATCATTATATTTGGAGTCAAGATGATTTAGTTTTTTTTGCTTTTATTTGATATTTTATTTGCTATTCTTTACTCTATATCTATATCTTTTTTAACAAGGATACTCGTATATCATTCATAGGTCAAAGATAGAATCCAAAGGATAACATGGCTTTGTTTAAATGTAAACTGTAATGGTCTTTGGTCAATTTGTTATCTTTTTGGTGCTTAAGGCTCCATTCACACTTGTGAGACTCCAACGTTGTGCGATTTCCATTGCGACTTTGATGCAACTTTGATGGAACTTTGGATGGGCGTGACTTGGATGCGACTTTGGCTGTTGACTTTGGCTTTGACTGTTGCACAACTGTTGCATTGATAACATTAAAATGCAACTTTTGAGCATTTTCATTGCAGTCTATGGCACTCAAGGCACATCAAAGTAGTGCAGGAACCTTTTTAAAGTCGCTGTGACTTTAAGTCACAAAGGTTTGAATGGCTTTCATTGATATATATGGGCTGCGACTTGTCATGTGACTTTGTGTCCAAAGTCAAGTTACACAAGTGTGAATGGAGCCTAATTGTTTTATGATCTTATTTGTTTTACTAATAAACATATTATTAATGACATAAGGATTTCTAGAGACCCTATATGTATCAGGCTAAAGAAAAAGCATGGCAGAAGCAACCTGCCCTTTGGCTGGCTTTCTCTGATTAAGACCTTAAACTAAACTGTCAGACAAGAGATGAAAAACTGTAATGAGACATTAAGTTCAGAGCTTACATTTCACCTTAAAGTGTAAAACTCTTGTTTGTGTCCCAGCAAGGAGATTTATCTTTACTTCCTGTCCCGGAGATGCAATAAGTTAGAGGAAATCTCTACAGGGTGGGGAATTTCCCTCTCAGACGGTTGTTATCGAAACTGGTGTCCTCATTAGAAGATTTTACTCACCTCTTGTTCTGGTGATAACTGTTAAATGTTAGATCTCCCATCACCTTTTAAGTGACATTGGTCATCAAAACTAGTAGAGGGCTGAGTCTACCTAGCTGGGACACAGAACGGAATAAAAACATAGACAAAGAATAGTGCTAATATCCTGGGTAACACTATTATATATTAATTAATTAATGTGTTAATCATGAATTAATCAATATATTGGTCACATCACCAATAAATCTATATTATTATTACTACTATTATTATTACTAATATTATTATCATTATTACACAGGGTTTATGTAGAGCCAAAAGTTTCTGTAGCACTTTACAAAATAAAAGGAGAACAATTACTCACTGCAAAGTATATTCCCATGGGCAATAAGTTTAACCACTTCAGCCCCGGAAGGATTTACCCACTTCCTGACCAGGCCATTTTTTGTGATACGGCACTGCATCATTTTAACTGACTATTGCGCGGTCGTGCGACATTGTACCCAAACAAAATTTATGTCCCTTTTTTACCCACAAATAGAGCTTTCTTTTGGTGGTATTTGATCACCTCTGTGGTTTTTATTTTTTGCGCTATAAACAAAAAAAGGCTGACAATTTTAAAAAAACACAATATTTTTTACTTTTTGCTATAATAAATATAAAAAAAATTTATAAAAAACAAATTTCTTCATCAATTTAGGCCAACATATATTCTGTTATATATTTTTGGTAAAAAAAAATTGCAATAAGTGTATATTGATTGGTGTGCGCAAAAGTTATAGCGTCTACAAAATAGGGGATAGATTTATGGCATTTTTATTAGTTATTTTTTCTTTTACTAGTAATGGAGGCGATCTGCAATTTTTATTGGGACTGCGATATTGCGGCGGACACATCAGACACTTTTGACACTTTTTTGGACCACTGACATTTATAGAGCGATTAGAACTTTAACTAGCCACTGATTACTATATAAATGTCACTGGCAGTGAAGGGGTTAACACTAGGGGGCGATCAAGGGGTTAACTGTGTTCCCCCGGGAAGTGTTTCTAACTGTGTGGCAGTGGACTGACAGGGAGTAGAGATAGATTGCTATTCCGGGCTTACTTGAAACAGCAGATCTCTCTCTACTTCCCTGACAGAACGGAGATCTGTCTGTTTACATTGACAGATCTCCGCCGGCCACGTGCATCGGCTCCAGCGTCGTGCCACCTATAGCTCTTAAAGCGGCCGATGTACAATGATGGGGATTCGCGCATACGTGCCAACCTGCCGCAGTACGACTGCGGTGGCTGGTCAGCAAGCAGTTAAAAGGCTAAAAATAAAACCTATGTGGCTCATGGCTAAAGATAAAAAAACTATAAATAATAAGAAAAATGCTCTTAAAAAATATAAAAATCGTTTAAATGTTACAAAGAATATAACAGAATATGTAAACAGAAAATTAATAACCAAAAAATTCCAAACGAACAACAGATTGCAAAAGATAGTAGGACAAGCCGCCAAAAATTCTTCAAATATATTAATAGTAAAACGGTCAGGTCTGAGTATGTAGGCTCTTTACAAAATAATCTAGAGTGTGTGACTGGGGACAAAGAGAAGGCAAATTTATTAAATATCTTCTTCAGCTCTGTGTATACAAAGGAGCATGGGGGAGCTCATGGCCATAACAGGGATGGTATTGACACAGCCACAAATGATTCACAATGGCTCAAAAGTGATATGATCCAGAAATATTTAAACAGAATAAAGGTGGATAAAGCCCCTGGACCAGATGGCATACACCCACTGATCCTAAAAGAATCAAGCTCTGTCATTTCAAAGTCATTGTTTCTAATTTTTAGGGACTCTTTAATGAATGGAATAGTACCACTGGATTGGCGTAAGGCCAACGTGGTGCCTATAGGGACCAAAGTCTTTACCAATTTAACTATAGACCTGTTAGTTTAACTTTTATAGTTGGGAAGAGACTGGGGAGTTTAATAAAAGACCACATAGATGAATTCTTGCTGGAAAAGAGTGTCTTAAGCAACAGACAGCATGGATTCATGAAAGACATAATTTGTCAGATAAATCTGATTTCTTTTTATGAGGAGGTAAGTAAAACCTTGGACAGAGGGGTAGCAGTGGGCATGGTATGCTTGGATTTTGCAAAAGTGTTTGACACTGTTCCCCACACACGGATGAGGTATAAGGTTAAGTCTACAGGTCTGGAAAAATCAGTTTGTGAATGGATAGAAAACTGACTAAAAGAACACATTCAGAGAATAGTGGTTAACGATTCATACTCTGAATGGTCTAAGGTTTTCAGTGATGTACCCTAAGGTTCATTGTTGGGACCCTTACTTTTTAATATATTTATAAATGATATAGGTTCCATTTCAGCCTTTGCAGATGACATCAAGCTATGCAGTGGAATGTTCTTACAAGATGTCTCCAACTTACAAGCCAACCTCAATGCACTGTTTAATTGGACAATCATGTGCCAAAATTAGGTTTAATGTTGATAAATGTAAAGTTATGCACTTGGGGGCTAAGAATATGCATGCACTATACATACTAGGGGGAGTAGGGGGAGTACAACTGAGGGAATCAATGGCGGAGAAGGATCTGGGTGTTCTGGTAGAGCTTAAGCTTAATAATAGCATGCAATGCCAAGCTAAGGTTTCCAAAGCAAGCAAAGTCCTTTCTTGTATTAAGAGCGGTATGGACTCCAGAGAGATATAATTTTGCCCCTGTACAAATCATTGGTAAGACCTCATCTGGAATATGCAGTTCAGTTTTGGGCATCAGTTCACAAAAAGGATATTGGGGAACTGGAGAAAGTGCAGAGAAGAGCAACCAAACTGATAAGAGGCATGGAGGAGCTCAGCTATGAGGAAAGATTGGAGGAACTGAATTTATTCTCTCTTGAAAAGAGGAGATTAAGAGGGGGATATGATCAACATGTATAAATACAAAAGTGATCCATATAGTGCACTTGGTGTTGAGTTATTCGCTTTAAGGTCCTTACGGAGGACGAGGGGACACTCTTTACAACTGGAGAAAGAAAGATTTCATCTCCAAATATGGAAAGGTTTCTTCACAGTAAGTGCTGTGAAAATGTGACTCCCCCACGAGTTGGTTCTGGCCAGCTCAGTAGATTGCTTTAACTGCTTCCTGACCGCCTGCCGCAGATATACTGTGGCAAGGCGGCTCTACTGCGTGAATCACAGTGTAATAGATACAGCGGCCACGATGTCCGCCCACCAACTGCAATTGCTCCACAGAGAGGCAGAACTGGGATCTGCCTATGTAAACAAGGCAGATACCCATTCTGACAGAGGAGTAGAGAGAGATTGTCTGTTTCCAGTGATCAGGAACAGCAATCTCTCTGTACTCCCAGCCAGTCCACCCACCCTACAGTTAGTAAGCACCTCCCTAGGATACACTTAACCCTTTGATCGCCCCTGATGTTAACCTCTACTCTGCTAGTGTAATTTATACAGTGATCAGTGAATTTTTATAGCACTGATCACTGTATTGGCATCACTGGTCCTCAAAAAGTGTCACTTAGGGTCAGATTTGTCTGACACAATGTCGCAGTCTCGCTGAAAATCACAGACCCCCGCCATTACCAGTAAAAACAATTAAAAAAATGATAAGTTCATCCATCTATCCCCTATTTTGTAGACGCTATAACTTTTGCGCAAACCAATCAATATATGCTTATTGGGATTTTTTTTTACCAAAAATATGCAGAAGAATACATATTGGCCTAAACTGATGAATACATTTTTTTCTATTTTTTTTTTTTGGATATGTATTATAGCAAAAAGTAAAAAATATTGTTCTTTTTTCAAAATTGAATTTTTTTGTTCATAGCGCAAAAAATAAAAAATGCAGAGGTGATCAAATACCACAGAAAGAAAGCTCTATTTGTGTGAAAAAATTTTTATTTGGGTACAGCATTGCATGACCGCGTAATTGTCAGTTAAAATAACGCAGTGCTGGATCGCAAAAAATAGCCTGGTCATTAAGGGGGTAAATCCTTCCGGGGCTGAAGTGGTTAAAAAAGGACTGGAGTCCTTTTTTGAATGGTGGCCATTCATATCAATGCAGCTCAACTGCGATGCAAGTTCGCGAGGAAGGGTTCTGTGCTACTTTGGTGCAAAGCAGTGCGATCTTGTGACCCATAGACCTGAATGGAAAAGTTTCAAAAAGGCATGTACATGTGTTTTTGATGCAATTTTTGTGAGTGTTTCACAGTAATAGTAGTCATCCAAGGCATAAAATTGCATCCAGAAACGCACAGCACTGAAGTTGTATTTCAGTCGCCTACTGCATAAACACTTTGAAAACTGATCGCAATAGTGTGAACCAGGCCTTACAATCTACACGAAAAAGTAATAAACTTTATTAATCACAGCATTCATATTGTCACAGCATTATACCATATTATAATAATACAGCATTAATAGTGTCCAAGAAGGAACTATACTTACTGTAAACCCATAATAACATTATAGTTTTAAAAAATGTATTTTTAACCTTGTACCGGCCTGTCTATATAGAAAATTTTATGATCATTTTGTAAATGTATCTTTGTGAACTTCAATAAAGAGACACGCGGCTACTAAACTGCACATTAGAGTTGAAAAAAAGACCATTCTAGTATAAATATGAAATATTGTATTTTAATATTTTCTACTCTTATTACTCTTATTACTGGGTGCACAGTTTTTTTTTAACTGCTTCCTGCCCAGCCTATTGTCAAATGACGGCTGGGCAGGACCTTTGTCATTCTGGATGGACGTCATATGAAGTCCTCCCGAAATGGGCCTTGCCCCATGGGCTGAATATCACCGACTTTGTCTACCAGACACAGTCTGATGATTGATCAATGTACCGGCCCACCGCCAGTAGCATATGATCGTAACAATGAATGACTTTGATTCATGTCATTCATTGTGTACAGTTGTGTTCCTAGCTGTCACTGGCCAAAGGGATGGCACAGCCATGGTACAGACAGGGCCAATTGCAGCACAGAATCAATTTCATTCAGTAAAAATTAGGGTTGCATAGATACCTTTTTTTATCAGCGAGTGCGATACGTTTGGTCATGTACTTGCCGATACTGTGAACCGATACCTTTGCAGCATAGGTGTGCGCAGCCTCCGCAGCAGCACCCGGTGAGGAGAGGAGAGGAGAGGAGGGAAGCCAGCAGCACTGCGGTGGAGGGACGTAACACGGGAGTAAGCCTGGGCAGTAGGAGAAATCGGCACCACACAGAGTGATTAGGGTGTGCCCAGGTGCACCTGGCACACCCCCTGCGCACGCCTATGCTTTGCGGTGTGATTTGAGCCCATACAAAATGAGCAGGAGTGCAGTGCAAGTCCTGTCTGAATCGCATACAGTTTTCTGCACAGCTCCTGTGTGAACCCAGGCTAAAGTCACTATGACAAGCCTGGGTTCACACTGGAGCAGTGGGGAAAACCACATGCGATTCAAACAGGAATGGTAAAAATGGTTCCTTTGAAATTCACTGGTACTGTATAGGGATGAGCTCCGGTTCAAGCCGAATGCATGTTCGACTCTAACATCAGGGGTTCGCCTGTTCGGTGGATCCCAAACATTATGGGGCGTTCGCGGGAGCTTCGAGCGCCCCATAATGCATTCCAATGGAGGGGGAAATGCCGCCCCCTGATTGGCCAAAGCATGCACATGACCTGCATGCTTTGGCCAATCACAGAGCGCTCTGCTGTGAGAGCTATGATTGGCTAAGGCAGGGTGCCTTTAACCAATCACTGCTCAGCAGTCTTAATCCACGCCCCACACTATATAAAGCCGATTGTACAGTTTAGTGTAGCTATTCAAATTGATTGGAAAATATCGCGCTCAGAATTTAAGGAAATCACCCCCTCTCCAAACATTATCGTGATAAACATGGGAGGAACCCTAAGAGAACTTCCTTCTTGGGCATCGATGTGTTAAAACTACATTGGAGAGGTGGATTAAGGAGGAGGGAAATTTCAAAACTCGAAATGAGTTGGATCTACAAAATACAATGTTTAAGACCAAAAGGATTAAATGTTGACGTAGAAATAAACGCATTTATAGATAACTCTTAAATTTGGGTTTTTTTAATCTGAACCCCTTATTTATGCACTTTATAAGTTTATAGCGCAACAAATTTTTCTATGTAGTTTAGTGTAGCTGATTATTGTGAAAAACAGATAGATAGATAGATAGATAGATAGATAGATAGATAGATAGATAGATAGAGCGATCTATATACAGTCAGTTAGTACAGGCAATTTAGTGTAGAGTGAAAGATAAGATAGACAGATAGATAGATAGATAGATAGATAGATAGATAGATAGATAGATAGATAGATAGATAGATAGATAGATAGATAGATAGATAGAGCGATCTATATACAGTCAGTTAGTGTAGGCAGTTTAGAGTAGAGTGAAATATATAACAGATAGATTGATAGATAGGGCAAAATGTATAGTCAGTTAGTGCAGGCAGTGCAAGAATATATGTACAGTTGTGCTCATAAGTTTACATACCCTGGCAGAATGTATGATTTCTTGGTAATTTTTCAGAGAATATGAATGATAACACAAAAACTTGGTTAGTGTTTGGCTGAAGCCATTTATTATCAATCAACCCTGTTTACTCTTTTCAAATCATAATGACAACAGAAACTACCCAAATGACCCTGATCAAACGTTTACATACCCCAGTTCTTAATATCGTGTATTGCCCCCTTTAACATCAATGACAGCTTGAAGTATTTTGTGGTATTTGTGGACGAGGCTCTTTATCTTCTCAGATGGTAAAGCTGCCCATTCCTCTTGGCAAAAAGCCTCCAGTTCCTGGAAATCCTTGGGCTGTCTTGCATGAACTGCACGTTTGAGATCTCCCCAGAGTGGCTCAATGATATTGAGGTCAGGAGACTGTGATGGCCACTCCAGAACCTTCATTTTACTCTACTGTAGCCAATGACAGGTAGACTTGGCCTGTGTTTTGGATCATTATCATGTTGGAATGTCCAAGTTTGTCCCATGTGCAGCTTCCCAGCTGATGAATGCAAATGTTCCACCAGTATTTTTTCAATAACATACTGCATTCATCTTGCCATCAATTTTAAGCAAATTCCCTGTGCCTTTGTAGCTCACACATCCTCAAAACATCAGCGATCCACCTCCGTGTTTCACAGGCCTTGTTGACTCCTCTCCAAATGTAATGTTTATGGTTGTGGCCAAAAGCTCGATTTTGGTCCCATCACTCCAGATGACTTTGTGCCAGACTCGACCATGCAGCCCATCTTTAAGTGCCCCCTTATTGTGCATCTTAAAACATGTTTTCAGAGAGTCCTGTATTTCACCTGAAGTTATTTGTGGGTTTTTCTTTGCATCCTGAACAATTTTCCTGTCAGTTGTGGCTGAAATTTTAGTTGGTCTACCTGACCTTGGTTTGGTTTCAACAGAACCCCTCATTTTCCACTTCTTGATTAGAGTTTGAGCACTGCTGATTGGCATTCTCAATTCCTTGGATATCTTTTAATATCCCTTTCCTGTTGTATACAGTTCAGCTACCTTTTCCAGCAGATCCTTTGACAATACTTTTGCTTTCCCCATGACTCAGAATCCAGAAATGTCAGTGCAGCACTGGATGAAAGATGCAAGGGTCTGTCAGGAGTCCAGAAACTTATTGACCTTTTATACATACACACTAAAAGCAAACAGATCACAGGTGAGGATAGTAAATTTGATGTGGTGTATTAAAATATATACAGTCTAGCATATATATATATATATATATATATATATATATATATACACACACACAGTGTATTGAGTGTACACTATATATCAGTGCATTCGGGGGTGTACATACAGCATATGGCACGCTTGACGTGGTGTCTTAAAATATATACAGTCTAGTATATATATATATACACACACAGTGTATTGAGTGTACACTATATATCAGTGCATTTGGGGTGTACGATATATAATACAGTGTAG